>OY757941.1:13123350-13140850 GCA_963585895.1 Sepioteuthis lessoniana
TCTAGTTGAGATATATATATATATATATATATACATTTGGATTGCATTTCTTCATTGATACATATTTTACTGAACTTTACAGACATTTTTTGTCTATATAATTTGTGTTAATCCTTTCGAGTTGCCGTATCGATCTTATGATATCCGGCGGGAATTTATTAATAAACTTCCATAATGAATTTCTGCCTAATCTTGGGTCATCATCGATTGGGAAATATATGGCAACAGTGGTGTAATGTCTATACTACCAAATCAAATATATATATATATATATATATATACAAGTGTGTGTTCATGTTTGGTATGTATATACACATTTATATGTACTTTAGTCGGTCGTGATTTTCCAAAAATGTGTTGTATATATATATATATATATATATGTGTGTGTGTGTGTGTGTGTGTGTGTGTGTATGTGTGTTAGTATGTGTGCACATCAATATACATACTCGAAAATATTATAAAATATTTTTTCTTTAAAACTGCTCATCGTAAATGTAAATGTAGATTTCAGGAAGTGACCACTTTTAATATGCCATTACTTACCGCTAACAACCAAAATTATATATATATATATAACTTGTATATGTGTGTGTGTGTGTGTGTGTGTGTGTGTGTGTGTGTGTGTGTGTGTGTGTGTGTGTGTGTGTGTGTGTTCTTTTCACTTCATATGCTTTAAAATAATTTAATAGAATAAACCAAATCCGACCTAGAATATAAGCTGCCTTTAATAATGAAACGTATATCATCAACTCTTATTATCAGCTATACACCCTTGTCCGTCACTTCCCCAAACACAACGTTCTGATTATAGGTTGAGATACGAATGCTCATATTGACCAGAACTAAAATAATAGGTATTGTTTACACAACTCGTAAAATATGCAGAATATGAAGCAGAATTTTCTCTCGAGAGCGTGCTTATATGTCTAAGGACTAAATTCCAAAAAAAGAAAGGAAAACAATGGACTTACACTTAAACAAATGACTCTCAAGCACAGCTATATAATTCATTCATCAACAAGAAATGGACAAACACTGCTTGGAATTATTAGGCATACTCCTAGGAAGGAGTATCTTTCGATTACAAAATCGCTTCAGTAAATATTTGTGTATTTACAATGGAATAAGAAACAAGCAGGTAAGTTTTCATATGACTGACCTTCAGTTGCCAAGAGTTTCATAAGCAATGAATATATTATAACTGTTAGAAACAAGTACGAAACACTTCATGACCAATCTGAAAGATATATTTAGAAAGCCAAATATCAAAACTTCGTTACTACTCCCATAGAGGCAGTAGTCGAAAACTTAGTAACCGAAGAAAGAGCCAAGATGCAAAAATACACATCTCTCCCTAACGGGGGAATTAATGGTTGCCACTCGTGTAAGGCAAGGCTTTTTGAATGAATTGACTTCTCGGTCGCCGTTAAACGGATTTACGTAAGCAGAACAAAGGTGATACATATACGTTTAAAATCCCTTCGTTTAGTTTACTTTTTTTTTTTGGCTTTGCGGTAGAATGTACGGCTAGAGTGTGAGTCGGTTGGGTTTCGATTCCAGCTTCAAAAATCTCACGGGTCAAACCACATGAAAGTATTGTGATACAACGAAACAGTCTGTCGGTAGACGACACTATATATTTATATATATATATCTGTGTGTGTATTAAGTATTCAAAAATACACACATACGTATATATATATATATATATATATATATATATATATATATATATGTGTGTGTGTATTGAGTATTCGAAATATATTTATTTATTACATATTTGAAATGTTTATTATGTGTCATCATCATCATCATTATCATGTCGTGCCTCTAGCTCGGATATCCCTGACCCTCTCTTGCCACTTCTCCCTATTGTTCATCGCCTCTGGCTGGTCTTCAGGGCTACATCCTTTATCCTCACACAGCTGCTGTATGTATGTTCGAGCTGGTCGTCCTGCTTTTGCTTGGCCATATGTGGGAGTCCGTAGAAGTACATCACTTATGAGCTCGTCCTTGCTTCCCCAGCAGTGTCCTGCGTGACTGGTTCGTCTAACTTGTATAGTTTTCGTGATAGGAGGCAGGTGGCTGTATAGTTGGTGCCTTGTGAGGTGTTGCCGCCTGGACTGGTTCAATATTGCTCGCAGAATTCTTGTGTTATTGCCGTCTAGCTTCTTCTCCAGCTGTTTAGTTAGCGTCCAAGTAGTGCATCCATATAGCAGTATCGATACGACCGCTGCCTGGAAGAAACTGCGTTTCATTTTATCGGTCAGGTCTGATTTCCATATGATCGAAAGCCTATCGATAGCTGTCCATGCCTACGTTAACCGTGTGTCGATGTCTTTTTCGGTTGATGAGACGCTGCTTCCTAGGTAGATGAATTTGTCTACTAGTTTTAGAGGGGTTCCGTCTAGTGTGGAGATAGACACATAAATATATGGGGTCTCTGTGGATAGGTTTATATATAAATATTCTAATAATAATAATGCCAGTTACACAAAGCACCTACCTAAATATCAAAACTAACATTGCCCAGTTGGCTGGGGCTGTAGAATACACCGACTGCTTCTCTGCAGAGGGGTAAGACCCCCCCCAACGAGTATCCTGATATGACACTAAACAGTCTGATGGTGACGTTCCAGCAATGCTGGAGCTTTGGGGGTGCGGAGTATCCCTTTATTACCATCACTACTAGATCCACCCTGGACCGGAGCGGTATCACCTGATATAGGTCCTAACTATGGGTCAAATAGAACTAATGGCATATTTATGCTAAACTGAATTGTTTGATTAAACAGAATAGCTTGAAATAGAAATTTTTTGACAATTAAACCGTACTTACATTTAAACTCCATGCTTATGCTAAACTGAATTATTTTAAATAGAACTGTTTTTTTTTACATTGAAACTGTATTTACCCTAAATAGAATCGTTTAACAGTGAACTGTTTTGACAATTAACTGTGTGTAAACAAAATCTGTACTTATACTAAACTGAATTAGCTGAATTACAACTGCTTCTCTAAACTGAATAGCTAGAAGTAGAAATATTTTTCACAATTAAACCTTACTTACATTTAAACTGCATACTCATGCTAAACTGAATTGTTTGAAATTTTACTGTTTTTTGACATTGAAACTGTACTTACACTAAACTGAATTGTTATATATAACTGCTTGAATAATTTGAAATAGAAATGTTTTGGACAATTAAACTTTGTACTCATGCTAAACTGAATTGTTTTAAATAGAACTGATTAGTTACATAAAAATGGATTTGGCGTTGATTAACCTACAAAGGTTGATATGCCATAAAACCCAACAAACAAAACCAAACCAAAGACCAACACATAGAGGAAAGTCCAGTGAACTTCACAAACAATTTCGGTATTTAAAGAAAAACCTTCTTTCTATTTGACGAATGTGTAAAGCATGAAACCCATTCCATGTAATATATATATATATATATCCTCATCATCATCATGTCATGCTGGTAGCACGGATATCCCTGACCCTCTCTCGCCACTTCTCCCTATCGTTTATCGCCCTCGGCAGGTCATCGGGACAACATCCCGTATCCTCACATAGTTGCTGAATGTATGTTCGTGCTGGTCGTAATGCTTTTGCACGGCCATGTGTGGGGGTCCATAAGAGTACATCACTTATGAGCTCGTCCTTGCTTCTCCAGCAGTGTCCTGCATGTCTGGTTCGTCTAACTTGAATAGTTTTCGTGATAGGAGGCAGGTGGCCGTACAGTTGGTGTCTTGTGGGGTGTTGCCTCCAGGACATGTTCAAGATTGCTCGCAGCATTCTTGTGTAATTGCAGTCTAGCATCTTCTCTAGCCGTTTTGTTAGCGTCCATGTAGTGCATCCATATAGCAGTATCGATGCGACCGCTGCCTGGAAGAAACTGCGTTTCATTTTATCGGTTAGGTCTGATTTCCATATAATTGATAGCCTATTGATAGCTGTCCATGCTTTCGTTAACCTCGTGTCGATGTCCTTTTCGGTTGATGCGACGCTGCTTCCTAGGTAAGTGAATTTGTCAACTAGTTTAAGAGGGGTTCCGTCTAGAGTGGAGATGTCCCCCGTTTGATTATAGCACATATATTCCGTTTTGTGTGCATTGACATAGAGGCCTATGCCTTCGGTTGCTCGTTCCAGACTATGCAGTAGTGTTTCAGCTTGGTCGGGTGCATTTGCCAGTATCGCTATGCCATCGGCGTAGTCGGCGTCGGTAATTGTTTTTGAGGGGTACCTTTTGTTTGTGTGTGAGTGTTATGGGGTGTAAGAAAAGTTATGGTTTTCATATAAATAACTTTGAGTTAAAATTTGGATCTAAGAAAATAATAATACGTATTCGTGTAACACTATGTGGGTAGCCCGCCAAGCAGACGATTCCTTTGTCTGTTTGGCGCGGAACCAGGCAAAGGGTTTTTGGACTTGAATTCTCGCCGCGTCCGGAAGTGGAAGGGGACGCGAAAGAGAGTTGGTTGGGAAAAGGAGCTGACAAGCAGTTGGCGACGGGACACGGAGAGGGGCAGTCGACACCGGACACCGGTGAAACCAGTCAGAAGAGATAGGGTCCAGCGAAGAAGATCGAGTCAAGATGTCGGCATTCCAGTTGCTTTGTGGAATTTTCGCAAGTAATCCATGCTAGCGTTAGTCCATATATGCTATCGGAAATGCAGTGTTGCATAACTTCTCTTTCTGCTCTTGAGTTAACCCCAATCGTTTTGTTCGTGTTTGTTCGTTTGTACTATTTTCCCCTGTTCCCTCGATCGTATTCTTGTAGCGGTAAAGAAATGTGCGTTACTCCCCTCGAAACCACTAGTTGATCACCGGCCAAGAAATGACATGGTTAGAAGAGGATGTAACATATGGGGGGCGAGGGGGGTAACGTCACATTCGTTTTTGAATTTCTTCTCCGGCCTTCGCATGCGGCTTCATATTTAATCCTCTAGTAATTATTTCCCCATCCAGCCCTTTAATTGAGTTATTTCTTTGCACCCTTTATAACCGCCCCCATCTTTTCTACCCCCATATAAACAATAAACAAAGAGTACAAACCAGACTTTACAGTACAAAATAAGATTTCTCGCATTTAAAAGTAGTCGACGATACTTTAACAGATGTGATGGCATTCATGGTGCTTTCAAGCGAGAATCATGAATCGATTCCCCCGTAAAAGATAAGGATGGATTGAAGATTATCTTCATCCTTTTTTTTTTCTGATTGAACGGACCCTAACATAACACCTTCGTGTTCTTTACGAATTCATTCGTCACGTGTTGTGTTTCGAATGTTCGAAATTATGATATGATTTTTAGGTTTCATATCACATTCCTCCGGGGGAAAATAACTTCAACGTTTCATTAAATCAATTCATTTTCTTTCATTTTTACCTCTATTAACTATCTTTTACTGTAGGGAGTGGTCATTCTGATAAAATATCTTCTAAGTCACATTTTAGTGAAACAATTAGTTGTCTATATTCGCACTCTTAAAAACAAACAAATTGAATAGAAAGAAAGAAAAAGAAAGAAAGAAAGAAAGAAAGAAAGAAAGAAAAAGAAATATAGTAAGCAAATAAAAAATAAGTGAACGAAAATAAAAAGACCATTTGGGTCGGTTGGTTGGTTGGTTGGTTGGTTCTGTAACATAGCCATACATGAATATGTGAAATGTACATAGAATGTTCATAACTCACATATAGATAACATAGGAATCCCGAAACACAAAAACACTTACGACTTCTTAGCTCAGGTACGAAACATTATTAACTTTTTGAGTTTAAAGGTTTTTTCGATATCAGGTGAGAGAGGCACAATCTTTCTATGCTGACTTTTCCATCTGCCCCAAACCACGTGCTACGCCTGCCGCAAGGCCTCGGCAAGCTCCGAAAGTCAACGGTCTTCTTCGGACGCTAAAACTCAACTGACTTTTCTCAAATCCCCCAAATCCTCCGCGCACGCTTCCGGTGCGTGACGTCATTCCCACTCCCTAGCCCCGTTTCCTATTTGGGGTTTCTATTGTGACATCTCTGAATGACATGTCCGCTCCGCACGCGCGTGAACACCTGCGCCCGTGTTTGCACCTAACTAACCCATGCACTGAGCCGAAAGATTCTCAGCCTAATCAAACCCAAAGGCAAGATATAAAAACGAAATTCCTCCGCCATTATATTACTGTAGGTTGTAAAAGTGTTTCAGTACTGTGACAAAGGACACGTTTTTTTTTTGTTTATTCAGTTGTTTTTTTTTATTGTCTTTAAATGGAATCATTTTGAAATGAGGATTCTTAATTTGAGAATTTTTTTTTTTATTTTTTGCGGACTTTTTTGTCCTCATCTTGGTAGTTTTTGTATTGTTTCTTCTTTCACTACGTTTCGGTCAAATTTCACCTCTGGCCTTCTTCAGGTGATTAACCGCGACCTCGGATAGGAATGCTGAGTCTTGTAACCGTATCCCCAGTAATTACTGCCTTCCATAGTTGTTGTCCATCGCACCACGTTTTTTTTTAATCATTTTTATTTTATTTTCATTCAGCGGTCCAGTAGAACAGCAAAATCCAAAAGCCTACAAATCATCTTTTTTTTGGGGGGGTGCAAATTAACACTAGGTCTGGTCTTCAGTCTGGAAGTAGGTGATCTGTCTCCATTTGAAAATCTCAGAGAATTTCATCTCATTCTCTTGGATTGGTTCTAGTTTGTTAATTATTATTATGAAAATTTTACACTAGCTTTAGTTGCTGGATTTCCCTCTGGATATTGAGTGACAGCAAGCCTCCTCAAGTCTCCAGAATTCTTCTCGGCATACGGGCCGATCATAACAATGCTGTCGTTTTAATGGTCTCCACTCATGCTCTAATTTCTAAGTTCTCAAATCTCTGCATCAATCCTTGGTGACTGTACCGAGCCCACAAATTGCAATCAGTATCACCATCATTTTTATGCACATATTTTTATTTTTTAAGTAGAGGAATTAATATTGGGAATTGAATTACCATGACCAGAAAATCCACCGAACACCTACGCACGATACACGGGAACACTGGACAGCTGTTTCAACATTATTAGGTCTCATCAGCAGTATATACCGTAATTTGCCTGGCAAATTTTTCTATGCCGAATTATATCCCAATATCCTTATTCTATATTCTCACTGCCTGTATTGGGGTTTCTCGTTCATTGGTTTTTTTGGCAAAGAGTTTGAACACGGATTTCCTTGACTCTCTATCTCCATTCGTCCCAATCATTGTGGTTCCCGGTAAACTACAGCTAATGTCCATATAGAGATGACGTAAATAATTTTTTGCTCATCGGCCAACACTGGCATGTCCAAGTGTAGGGTTCCATCAAAGAACCTCTTCTTTTCTTCTTTATCTTCTTCTATAAGCTGACAATCCTTCCTCTTCTCCTTCTTTTATAAACTGACAATACTTCTTTTTCTTCTTCTTTTTTTCTTCTATAAGCTAACACTTCTTCTTCTTCTTCTTCTTCTTCTTCTTCTTCTTCTTCTTCTTCTAAAAGCTGAAAATACTTCATTTTTTCTTCTATAAGCTGACAATACTTCTACTTCTTCTTTTTCTAAAGCTGACAATACTTCTTTTCCTTCTTCTCCTTTTTCTTATTCTTATAGAAGAAGAAGAAGAAGAAGAAGAAGAAGAAGAAGAAGAAGAAGAAGAAGAAGAAGAAGAAGAGTCAGCTTACAGCAAAATAAGAAGAAAATAAGAAGGCGAAAAAGTATTGTCAACTTCTAGAAGAAGAAGATGGAAAAGTTTTTGCTCGTTGGTCAATACTGACGCTTCCATGTGTAGGGTTCCCTCAAAGAACCTGACTTCTGAGTTCGTCTTTGATTCTCCTACTGAATCCCGTATACCTTTTCCGTCCCATTTGGAATGGTTTACGCGAGGGTTTACTTATGAGGTTCATACGATAAGTTTCCAGACTTTTTTCGTATGGGCATTTAAAATTGTCGTAGACTCTTGAAAAGTCTGTATATTATTGCTATATATCTTATGGGATGACTGACCAATTTTTATGATTTCAAGTATAAATGAACAGCTACAGCAGCAATTGGAATACACCCTACTAAATCCTGATGGTCACAGCTGGAGAATTTCAAAAATGCAATCTGGACGTGAGGACACTTTAGAAGAACGATATGCAATAAAATTATTTTTTAATCTTGAAAAAATGTCAGAGAAAAGTATTGAATGCTTCAGGTTGCTTTTCGACCATCTTGCATGAATCGAACATCAGTTTTTCAGTGGTATACGAGATTCAAGGAAGACAGGGAGTCAGTGAGGGAGTATGACAAGTGTTGCAGGAGTAAGGAAGTCAATAGACCAGAGTTGATTGGCCAAAGGATTAAGTTTAGGGTTAGAGTTACTATGTTGAGGTTTTAAGGGAGTTCAGGAAGAGATACCGTCGGAAGAGGCCAGCACTGTTCAAATCGGGTTAGTGGCCTTTCCACCAGGACAATACACTAGTCCACAACTCCATCCTTGTCACAGACTATTTGACCAAGATGGGCATCAAAACAGGTCCTCGCCGTCCCTATAGTCCAGACCTTGCTCCCAGTGACTTTTGGTTGTTCCCTAAACTCAGAGGCTGTCGTTATGAGACAATTGAGGAGATGAAAGAGGTTGTGACGAAGGTCATTGACACGCTCACACAAGATTACTTCCATGGGGCCTTGAAGAAGTTGTTGGAACGGTACAAGAAGTGCATTGCAGCCGGAGGAGATTACTTCATAGGGAACTAAAGTTTCACGTGTGTACTATCAATAAAAGTGCCCATACCAAAAAAGTCTGGAAACTTATCGTATGCACCTCGTAAATGTAGCTTTATAATGTACCAATTCATCAACAAAGATAGAAAAATGTTTAAACGTAACCGACATATGATACCGTATTTAACACCTTTAATACAGATTTTTTTCAAATGATTTCCTAGAAAATCATGGTTGGTCTTCTAATTGTTCTTTTTTTTTGTTGTATTTTTAGGATAGAGTGGGCTAAACATTTCCGTTCAGATCAAAATAAAATAGACTAACCTTATTCACGTAGGTGTCTCAGTGGCGTAATTGTTAATGAGCTAGACTCTGACAAAATAGTAAGCGAGTTCGAACTCTTGTCATGTATTCAGGTCACTTTCAGACCAATAACTTTCGAAAAGGCATGGACCTTTTTATAATTCATACCCTTGGTTAAACAGGAGCACAGCAGTCCTTCTGAAAAGGCAGCTTTAGCAATAAATAACCCACAAACGTTGACACGCCATTAAAACAAAAGAAAGCAGAAACTGTTTCGATGGTCTCATGATCAAGAAAAATTAGAGTTGTCAAGCGCCTTTGAATTTATAACTATTCTGCGCTGCTTTAAATAGATAGACTCGCGTAACCAGACGGGTAAACAACGGACATCTGACCGAGCGGACATTTCAGAAAACACAATTTTGATCGAAGATCAAGATGAAAAAGATTCAAGATGTGTACAGCTGTCGTATAGAATAAGATATTAATTATGAAGAAAATTGTTCTCTTTTCTTTATGACCAAATATCTGTGGGCTAGATATTACTTCAGCCAAATGTCCGTTCGGTCAAATTTCTGCTGATAAAATATCCGTTCGGTCAAATATAAGTGTATGAATTGTCTCTACAGGAGGTGCTTGTGTTGTAATGTTTGCGACGCAGCAATTGGACACGGTGACCCGGGTTCAATTGATAGACGAAACTGCTTGCATTTTCATATTGGGAAATACATGATTCTAATTATTTTTTAAAGTATTAATTCAAACTTGTTAATCTTCCTTTTAACCATGAACCTTGTGTCACATCCTTCTTGTACAGAGGTGTTGAGTAAAACCCGCCTATATATATATATATATATATATATATATGAGAGATAGGGAATTATTAGTCTGGCTGAATATTGTAAATTCAGTAAATTTTGATAACAGGTTGATACTTATTAAGAAGACTTCTTATATATATATATATATATATATATATATATATATATATATATATATATATATATTAATTGTAAATCATCTCTACTTCGATTGAATCATATTGAACTATATTATTTTGAGATAGTTATAAGGCTGATTATCCGATATTTCGAATATATATATATATATATATATATATATAAAATGATGTCATGCATCTCGCACGGATTTCCCTGACTCTCCCACGGCATTTGTCTCTATCATCCATTGCTTCTATCAGTTTGTTTTTAGGCTACGTCCTGTGTCCGCATAGAGCTGCTGTAGATAGGATGTAGCATGCTGTCCAACACTTACTTGTAAAAGGGTCGATTGGAGAACGTAGCAAATGTATCCCTCCTTACTTCTCTGGTAATGTCCAGCATGTCTTGTCCGTCTGACTTTGATGGTTTTAGAGAAGTGAAGTATGTGGCCGTACAGCTGCAGCTTTGTGGGATGCTGCTTCTAGGAGTTGTTAAATATGACTCGCATCATTCTTGTGAAATTGTTGTCAAGTTTTTTTTTTCCTCTATAATCTTTGTCAACGTCCAAGTGGTGCGTATGTGTAGTAGTATTGACACGACTGCTGTGTGAAATGCCTCCGAACTTTTGGCCCAACATCATCATGCTGATGGTGATGAAGAGACTGATGGTAGGTGAGCAGAAATTGACATACGTGGTAAATTCAATATGTTTCCAGATTTTTTTTTTGTACAGGCATTTAAAATTGTCGTAGACTCTTGAAAATTCAGTATGTTATTGCTATTTTTCTGAGATGGCTGACCAAATTTTATGATTTCAGCATCAAATGAACAGCTACAGCAGGAATTGGAATACACCCTACTAAAGCCTGATTGTCACAGCTGGTGAATTAAGGTTTATTTTATCGGATAGGTTTGACTTCCATATTAACGATAACTTATCGATTGCCGTCCTTTCTTTCGCTAATGTCTATATATATATATATATATATATATATATATTACTGTCATTCAATAAATGATTTTGTTGGCAGTTTTTTTTTTCAAAATGTTTTCCATTAATGCAACTGGTTTATAGCAAACTCATTTTAATCATGCTGAATAGGTTGGATTGGTGGCTACTCAATATGGCAACAAATTAAACATAGAAGTCTGCCATCCAATTTTGATGACTGAGAAGTGCGAATCATGTGATATTTAGAGAATGTTTATGTTTCGGTCTGAAAATAAATATGTACAAATGAGCTACACGTGGATTTGCCATTGCGATCCTGAGTGGAAAATACAGTTCAAGGTGTGTAAACACACTGACTCTTCGGTAACGAAAAATTTCCGGACTCTGCGGTTATTATATATCATGTTGTCAATCTTCGCGGACGAAGTAGGAGCCATTTAGATAAGGTGTAACTGTATTCATACTATTAAGATTGATTGGGTGATTGTTTTGTTTTACGGCATATCAACCCTTTTCTGGGTGATTTAACGCTGAATTAAGTCATTTGATAAAAGTTTCAAACAATTCAGTTTAATATAAATCCATTTTTTACGGACAGTTAAATGGAAAAATAGTTCATTTTAAACAATTTACTTTTGCGTAATTACAGTTCGTTTCTTTTTGGCCCATAGATAGGACCCTACCAGGTGCTACCACTCCGGGCAAGAGTGGACCTGGGAGCAATAGCAATGAAGGGGTACTTCGCATTCCCCAAAGCTCCGGCGTTACTGGAACCTCTCTATCGGATTGCTTGGTGTCATATCCAGGACTCTCATTGGGGAAGTCGTACCCGTCTGCATAGATGTAGTCAGTGCATTCTACAGTCACAGCCAGCTGAGCCAGGTAACTCTTTAGGAAAAATTAACCTTATCTATTAAATGACCCTTATATATATATATATATATAGGTGGTGGGGGAACCGATAGATAGATAGTGGTTCCTTATGAAAAAAAAGGCAAGAAGTAGACTAAAGACACAGAAACTATGAAAGATGCAGACTATGCTGATTATCTATTGCTTCTTTAAATTCCACCTACGCCAGCCGAATCCCTACTGCATAGCATGGAATAAGCAGCAACACGTACCAAAGTAGAGAAGATGTCATTAAAACAGAGTTGATCCGTTTTTAGCGAAAAGAAGCCATCTCCTCCTTAAGTTGAAAGCCTCTTCTTCAGTTCACATCACTCGAAAGCATATCTCATCTATTTAAAGCGCTGTCAGTATATAGCGAGAGAAGGTGCTGACTGCTATTAACAGGTTGTCAATCAAATGGAAATGTAATCCCGAAATAAAACATGATTTCTTCCAACCTCTGTCCGTGTCGTTACTATTGTATTGTTGTCCCACATCTATTTTAACGAAACACATGGAGAAAAAGTAGAAATGGAAACAACACAAGAATGGTTCGTTCATTTTGAAAATTCCTGGAAGTAGCTTTGTAAAAAGAGCAGTTGTTCATTCACTTAACTCCCATCGATCCAATTAAAAGATCCAATTAAAAGAAAACGATCCAATTAAAAGAAACAAAGCATTCTGGGAACTCCCGGGGTAGTAAGGACAAACCCATAAGTTCTCTCATGGAATCTACAGCAGGACACAGCAACATTGTCCGACAAGAAAATGCATAAGCTCCGTTTGGAACATGGATGCAGTCAAGAGGACGTGACAGAAAGCCATAGGGACAGATGACGAGAGAGAGAGAGAGAGAGAGAGAGTCTTTGTGTGTGTGTGTGTGTATGTGTGTGTGAAATGCCTCCGAACTTTTGGCACAACATCATCATGCTGATGGTGATGAAGAGACTGAGGTAGGTATGCAGAAATTGACATACGTGGTACATTCAATAAGATTCCAGACTTTTTTTGTATGGGCATTTAAAATTATCGTATCAGTATCTTATTGGTATACATCATATGTGATGACAGACCAATTTTTATGATTTCAGCTCTAAATCAACAGCTACAGCAGGAATTGGAATATACCCTACTAAAGACTGATTGTCACAGCTGGGGAATTTCAAAAATACAATCTGACACTTTAAAAGAACGATATGCAATGAAATTCTGTTTTAAACTTGGAAAAATGCCACAGAAAGGTATGGATTGCTTCAGACTGCTTTTCGACCATCTTGCATGAATTGAACATCAGTTTTGAGTGGCATAAGAGATTGATGGAAGGCAGGGAGTCTGTGAGGGATGATGACTGGTGTGGCAAGAGTAAGGAAGTCAATACACCAGGGTTGATTGGCCAAAGGGTTAGGGTTAGGGTTAGAATGTTGAGGTTTTAAGGAAGTTTAGGAAGAGATTCCGTCGGAAGAGGCGAGCACTCTTCAAATCGGGTCAGTAGCATTTCCACCAGGACAATAAACCAGTCCACAACTCCATCCTTGTCACAGAATATTTGAGCAATTAAGGCATCAGGACAGTTCCTCAGCCTCTCTATAGTCCAGACGTTGCTCCCTGTGACTTTTAGTTATTCCCTTAGCTCACAGGCTGTCGTTATGAGACAATTGAGGAAATGAAAGAGGCTGTGACGAAGGTCACTGACACGCTCACACAAGAGTACTTCCATGGGGCCTTCCAGAAGTTGTTGGAACGGTACAACAAGTGCATTGCAGCTGGAGGAGATTACTTCGAAGGGGACTAGAGTTACATGTGTGTACTATCGATAAAAGTGTCCATACGAAAAAGTCTGGAAACTTATTTAATGATCCTCGTAGATGGTTTCATTTTATATGATTCGACGCCACTTTATGGCCCTTCGGCTGGGGCTGAAGACTAGACAAACTGCTTCTCTGTTGTGGGGTAAGACCCACATTACAAGTGTCCTCGATAAGACACTAAAAATATGATGATGAGGCTCCAGTAAACCGGAAGCTTTTGGGAATGCGGAGTAACCCTTTATTACCATTACTCCCAGGTCAACTCCAGCACGTAATGGTAGCACCTGGGTCCTATCTAAAAATAATAACCAGAACTAAATAGTGTCCTTTTGCAAAACTTAATTGTTTCAAATAGAACTGTTTTTGACATTTAAACTCTATACTTATGCTAAAGTAAATTCTTTGAAAAAGAACTGTCTTTGACGTTCAAATTGTGTACTTATGCCAAACTGAATTGTTTCAAATAAAACTGTTTTTACATATAACTTTGTGTCAACGAAATTCTGTACTCATGCTAAACTGAATTGTTTGAAATTGAAGTGTTTGTTGGTATAAAATGAATTAGGCATTAAATAATCCACAATAGTTGATATGCCATAAACCAAACCAAACTAAATCAACGCCATTTTAGTCCAACAGCATTAAAAATCGGACTCACAAACGTTAATTCCCCAGATTATTTGGCTAAAATATCTTTGCATGAATGTGTGTATGCATCCAATAATAATAATTTTAAAAAAATCTTTTTATGGACTTTTCATTCTCATACAAACCATTTTCCTAATAACATCTCAGGTAACCTCAAGGTCGTAAATTTAGTTTCGTATTTCATTAAAGTGAAGTTTTACATGCACCTGCGGGATTTTTGTTCGTGATTACTTAATGGTTTAATCCTCCCACGCAGTTTGTTTATTTATTATCTTGAGTTCCAGTACTGCATCGACTTCCTTTTCTTTCTTTCTTTCCTTCTTTCTTTCAATTTGATGTGGTAAGACGATTACGAAAAGAAAAACAAACAAAATAAAATAGAAATGAAGAAACATCATTTTTTTATAAAGAATTAATCTCAAATAATGAAAATGGGATTATTATTATTATTATTATTATTTTACTTCTTTAGAGTTTTCACGGTTTTTCACTGGGGTTTAAGTGATAGCAAGTCTTCCCAAGTCTCCAGGACTCTTCTCAGTATTCTGGCCATTACTCTCAGAGCTTTTCTTTTCCAGTGTTAGCCGACAATTTCTTCATGTAATTTGAGCGACTGCAAGCCTCCTCAATCTCCAGGACTCTTCCCAGTATCCTTACCGATCTGGCTGTCGTCTGAATGGTCTGTACTTGTCCTTTGATTTCTTAGTCATTCAGTCCCTTTTCTAATTATTATTATTATTATTATTATTATTATTATACTCCTTTAGAGTTTTTCACATCAGTGTCAGCTGATGGTCTTTCACTGCAGTTTGAGTGACAGCGAGTCTCCCCAAGTCTCCAGGACTTGTCTCAGGATTCTGGCCGTTCTTAGCAGTGTTGTCGTTTGGATAGTCTCTACCCGTCATGCCAAATTCCAAGTCCTCCAGGCCTTTTAATAATCCTTTAGTTATTATGCCTAACGCACCAATCACAATAGGCACAATCGTTACTTTCATGTTCCACATTTTTTTTTTATTCTCTAGCAAGGTCGAGGTACTTATCCTTCTTTTCATTTTCCTTCAGATTTATTCTGTGGTCCGCCGGAACAGCAAACTCTACAGCTGGTATTCTGGCCGGGATTTGGTGATCCGTTTGTATATTAAAGTCCCATAGGAGTTTATGCGTGGCATTTTCTAAGACAGGTGTCGGGTTGTGCATATACCATTTATTTGTATGGTCGAATTTAAATTTCCTGCACATTTCCCAGTGGATCACCTAGCCGACCCAATCGTGTCTCGCCTTATACTCCTTCTGTGCTAATTTGCTGCATTCCCTTATTATGTGATTGATCGTTTCGTCTCTGTCACCGCATAGCCTATATTTACTGTTTTGTTGCTTCAAATCTATTCTCGCTTTGATATGATTGGTTCTTATGGCGTTGTCCTGTGCTGCGATTAGGAGGGATTATTATTATTATTATTATTATTATTATTATTATTATATCCATGTTTCTAATATCTCCTCAAGTCGCCTGTATTCTTCTCCATATTCTGGCCGATTTTAACATTGCTCTAGTTTCCAGGATCTCTGCTCACCCTTTGGTTCCCATCTCTTCTAGCCCCTTCAACAATGCTTTTTGGATCGTTCGGACCACTCCAGTTACGACTGGTATCACCGTCACTTTTATGGTCCATAGCTTTTTTAGTTCTCAGGCTAAATCTAAGTACTTGTCTCTTGTTGGTTTGTTGTTGTTTTTTTTTTTTCTTTGTTTTTTTGTTTTTGTTTGTTTTCACACTGTGGTCCACCGGAACGGTAAAGACCACGATTCGAGAGGTTCTCTTTTTATTTCGAAGGGCGGTCTTCTGGCTGGGATTAGGTGGTCTGCTTGAATCTAAAAATATCTGAGAATTTTATGTGTCTCATTCACCTGAATTGCCTCTGGTTTATGTCTATACCATTTGGTAGAATTGACAAATTTTGATTTCTTTGCAAGTTTTTAACACCATCTTTAGTTGATGGTTTCCCTGGGTTCTAAGTGACAGAAAGTCTTATCAGGTCTCCTGTATTATTCTACATATTCTTGCTGATTTTACTAACGCTACAGTTTCTGTTCTTCTGCTAATATCCTGTTCATAAAAATTCTTTTCTTGCTTCTCAGAGTTCTTGCCCAGACAGTGGGGTCTGTAGAATACACCGACTGCACCTCGGCAGAGGGATGAAACCCCACAATCAGAGTCCTGGATATGACTCTAAACAATCTGTGGTGAGGTCTCAGTAAAGCTGGAACTTTGGGGAATGCAGATTACCCCTTCATTGCTATCGATCCCTGGTCCACACTGACCAGGAGTGGTAGCACCTAGTAATGGTCCAATGTGTTGGTCAAATATAATAACACTGCGTACTTATACCTTACTGAATAACTTGAAATAGAACTGTTTTGACATTTAAACTGCATATTTAACTAAACTGAATCGCTTGAAATAGAATTGTTTTTGACAATTATATTGTGTATTTAAATTTAAACTATGCTAAACTGAATTGTTTGAAATGGCACTGATTTTGACATTGAAACTTTCAGTAAATAGAATCTATAATTATGCTAAACTGAATTGACTGAAATACAACTGTTTCACAAAACTGAATAGCTTGAAATAGATATGATTTTGACAAATCAACTGTGTACTCAGGCTAAACTGAATCGTTTTTAAATAGAACTGATTATTTGTATAAAAATGGATTTGGTATAAAATAACCTACAAAAGTTGATATACCATTAAACTCAAACAACCAACCCACTTCTTGGGGATCTTTAAAAGTCATCGAATCAGGATTGGTATCACTGTCCTTTTCCTATTCCACTGCATTTACATCTCTCGGGTAAGGTCCCAGTTCTTCTTCAGCTTTTTGCCTACTTTCACTTTAACCTTTTGGTTTGCTGATAAGATTTCTACGATATATTCAAAGAAAGTAAGAACATATCTTAAAAGGAAACTCACAAATCAATAAACGTCATGAAATTATAACGAATAATTTTATGAAATTGAAAGAGATCAGCATTGTTCCGAGAGTTGACACTAGTAAAATATATTTCTTAGAATTAATTAAGAAAGCAAAGTGGATATGAGAGAAATTCAAAGAAGAATTGAGACGTAAGAACATGGGTGTATTATTCCCAATGAGGAATATATGAAATTGAAGGCAAAAACGGTGGTGTTTACAGGGGATATATGTCAGATAATACCAC
>OY757941.1:13145850-13160850 GCA_963585895.1 Sepioteuthis lessoniana
GAAGCCTATTTTGCAAACAAATCCTACACGGTCGTGCAAGCAAATTTTCGGCGAGGGTTTCGGTGTCGAAATGCTCCATCAAAAAGCAGAATTTTTGACTGGGTTAAGAAGTTTAGAGAGCATGATACTGTGCAAAATTTTAATTCTAAACGCATCACAGACACTGTCAGCAGGACATGTCAGTAGCGAAAATAATGTTTACTGGGGTACAGCACCCCCGGAGGAAGTCTTACACAGATCGTTACACTCAGTAAAAAGCACACCTTGGGTAGCCATTTCCAAACATGGCATAATCGGTCCGTATTGGTTTGAAGACGAAAATGAGAGGGCTCAGATGGTGAATAAGGAACGTTCTGTGGCAGTGCTGAATAAGTTCTGGGCATCACTAGGACGTCGCAGATAGACTGATCGAGATGACCAGTGGTTCCAGCAAGATGAGGTGACCCCACACACATCAAATCTTACTGTTGACTGGCTGAGAGTGCGATTTCAGGAAAGGCTGATCTGCAGGAAGTGTGACGTCGAGTGGGCACCTCATTCACCGGACTTGAACCCCCTGATTTTTATCTGTGGGGATATCTGAAGGACCATGTATATCAGAACAATCCTCAAACAATTGGTGAGCTGCAATTGCAGCAAAAATCAGGGAAATCCCCAGAGATGAATGCATACGAGTGATTGACAATTTTGTGCAATGGTTACTAGTCTCTCTCCAATGCCGAGGAGGTCATTTGGAACATATTCTACAGTGACCATAACTTTTGTGCAAAGCATCCAAGATTACTGAAATTTTGGGCATAATTATCATATTTACCAACCCCTCCGCTCGGGCAGGATATAACACAAGGTCAATTTTTAAGCGGAGTTTAACAAGTTTGATTTCAGAGTATTCCTTCTCCTAGACTAGTTGTCTCACCAAGGCTGAAGAATTCAGTCTGTCCTACTACTTAACCATAGCTGAGGGAGAATAATTGGATTCATACCTTTCCCAAGGGTATTAGTGCTATGTGAAATGCAATCAGTCTCGTCCATGATTTGAACTCGTGTCGCTTTGTCCTTTTCCCACGACGATAACCATTACACCACGGGCACCTCCATAATTATGGGCATAATTATACACAGACAGAAGTTCGAGTGTACAAAATTAGATTTATTTTGCTTTATATTTGTTAAAGTAATAAAAAAGTTTATGGGTTCTGCGTTTTTTTTTTTTTGTTTTTTGGGGGGCGGGGGTCACCCTGTATGTTTGAAGAGATTGGAGAAAAAACGAAGATAGGAAGAAAGAAAGAGTTTTTTTTAATGGTTTTTGGTTTTATAGCATATCAACCTTTGTAGGTCATCGACCTTTGGCAATTCAATATCAAATTTTATCCATATAAACTATGTTTACAAACCATTAATATTTGATGATATTTTTAAACCAACCAGAGCTCACTCGTTTGCTGACAGGTAAATGATTTCAAGTATTCCTACAGAACACTTATTCAATTTAATAATTCTAATTTATTTCTACTCAGTTAAATGAATATACATATGATGTGTAAGTGAATAAATTGAACGTAATTTCCTGTTTAAAAATAAGGTGCACTGGTGCACACAACGTAATTCTCCTACCGGTGAATGTAAATCGAATGATGGGCCTATGAATCAGGTTTACCCCCACAGTATTCACGAGCACATTGCTGACCATCAGCGTCCTGGAGACATTTCTTGCAAGCTAAGAATTTAGTGGCCCAAGGGTAATCAGATAGCTACCTGGACAAACTTAGACCAGGAGCTTTCTTTTTACTCACCACCCATCTTGAGGGCCCATTGATCAACAAATAAAATCTTTCAGCAGAATTGTATATGACGGTTGTCTCGAGTGCTTTTGGGCAGTAACGCATAAATGAAAGAAAACGAACCGAACAGATAACGGATATAGAAAGGATTTCAAAATGAATGTTATACACGCGGAACCCCTTTTCTCGTGTAATTACGCAAAATCAAGAAACGGTTGCTATGACATCAACGGCCGTAAGTAAACGCATTTTAAAATCACAAACTGCACCAAAATGAAGATGAAGGAACGTCTAATGTAATGTCTGCTTTTAGTTGATCTTGTGTATACATAGATATATATTTCTTTTAAATACCCTATCCAGTTGCAAAAGCTACTCGGTAGCGCCAGGAGTGGCTGTAACGCCTTGAGCTACCGAATCTGTGTTATCACCCTGGTTGGCGGCTGATGAGGCTAGGGTATCGCACGTGCTTTCACACGTTTTATGATGAAAAAAAAAGAAAGATGTGTAAGTGAATAAATTGAAAGTAATTTTCTGTTTTAAAAAAATAGTGTAATTTATTTTCATACAGTTAAGTACTGCTATTGTTTAGTCACAATTTATCATCATCATCATCAGGTCGTGCCGCTAGCACGGATATCCCTGACCCTGTTTCGCCACTTCTCCGTATCGTTCATCGCCTCTGGCAGGTCTTCAGGGCTACATCCCGTATCCTCACATAGCTGCTGTATGTATGTTCGAGCTGGTCGTCCTGCTTTTGCCCGGCCATATGTGGGAGTCCATAGGAGTACATCACTTATGAGCTCGTCCCTGCTTCTCCAGCAGTGTCCTGCATGCCTGGTTCGTCTAACTTGGATAGTTTTCGTGACGGTGGGTAAGTGGACGTATAGTTAGTGCCTTCTTGGGTGTAACCGCCAGGAGTTGTTCGTCATTTATCCATCTTTTCCTTGGCCACGTGTGGCTATTATTTCTTGGGCACAATTCTATTAACCTTTTGCACCATCAATTAGTCTTCCTCTTACATATGTATATATGGACTACCAACTACTGTTTGGTTGTTTAATAATTTCTGTTTTGTATTTAACCTGATCTTCTATCTGATTCCCATTCCTCCTTTTCATAGTAAAGAATTTTCCCAACTTTCGTAGTCTAAAATCAGAAGTACGTTATTATATGAATATCCGTTTTATAAACGAATAATTACGGTAACTGCAATATTTGAGACTTTTCGATAACATTACGTAATGAAGTATTGGCTCGTCATCACAAAAGACGCAGATTTTTAGGAGCTGCCCGTGGTGTAATGGTTACCGTCGTAGGAAATGGATACGGCGACACGAGTTCAAATCCTGGACGAGACTAATTACACTTCACATAGCACTAATACCCTTGGGAAAAGTATGAATCCAATTATTCTCCATCCAGCTATGGATAAATAGTTGGTCAGACTGATTTCTTCAGCCGTGGTGAGGCAACTAGTCTAGGAGAAAGAAAACTCTGAATTCAAACCTGTTAAACTCCGCTTAAAAATTGACCTTGTGTCATATCCTGCCCGAACGGAGGGGTTAGTAAATAGGATTAAATATTTTGGATATTAGTGATACACACATACACGCATATATATATATATATATATAACTTGAAAAAACGTCATTTGACTATTATAAATCTATTTCCTCTGACTACTCATTGAGAAATCAGTGTTTTCGGATAGCCATTTTTTTAAACGAGTACAATCGATTAATCGAATATTTAATTTTTTTTTCAAACATTGTGTGATGGCTATCTGAAGATGTATGTTTATCGTGAAGTGGACAGGTAAATCAAATTCATAATAGACGAATGACAGCCTCCCGTGTTTTTTCCTAAATTACATGAATTTGCTCAGCCTGGAATTAAAAAGAAAATGTATATTAATTATTATACATGCCCGTGGTGTAATGGTTATCGTCGCTGGAATTGGACACGGCGACACGAGTTCAAATCCTGGACTGATTGCATTTCACATAGCACTAATACCCTTGGGAAAGGTATGAATCCAATTATTCTCCCTCCAGCTATGGGTAAATAGAAGGGCAGACTAGGTTCTTCAGCCTCGGTGAGGCAACTAGTCTAGGAGAAGGAAAACTCTGAATTCAAACCTGTTAAACTCCGCTTAAAAAATTGACCTTGTGTCATATCCTGCCCGAGCGGAGGGGTTGGGTAAATATGATTAATTATAATACATTCAGCATTCCTGGATATTGATAAGAATCCTCAAACTGAATCATTCGGAACTCATCTTCTTAGAATATATATATATATATATATAGGTCGAGTTATACCAAAGACTCAAAAATGGTACTTGATGCCTCCTTGCTTAACACTCAGCACTATAAGGTACGATTCAAGGGTAAAATGGAGCAATCAATGGAAAGGAGTACCGCCCTCCCCTACACCTTGGTGTTGTAGCTATCGAAAAGGGAACCTTCGGGGCACCCTCGACTAAAGGGAGACAACTTTACTTACTTTATATATATTTTTGGATTGGCGTTTGAGTCAACCGGGTTTCGATCCCAGCTTCCGGAATCGAGCCTGTCTAGCCACAATGAAGAGTTCTGATGGAACAAAACAAGTGTGTCTCTGGATGACAATATATATATGCTCTCCTACCGCTGTTGGGTTGAGCTCTCTAAGTAAATGGTTGCCACTCGCGTAACGCAAGGCTCTTCATATGAATCGAACTCTCGGTAGCCGTTAAGCCGATATATGTAAACAAAAACAAAATGTGATACATAAGCGTTTAAATTTCCTTCGCTTGCGCTAGTTTCTTCGTGGCTGAGTGGTAGAATCTTGGATTGGCGTTTGAGTCAATCGGGTTTCGATCCCACTCAATAACCATGACCATGATTAATTATACAAACACATAATAAGGTGTACATATATATGCGGAATACAGACTGACACAATGAATAACGACGAGCGAAGGTTCCTTTAAAAAAATATGTACCTCTCACTTTATTGTAATGGTTCGAAAAAGGTTACTCAGGGTTTGCGTGTGAGAGGGAGTTGGAGACCGAACAGAGACTGCAATATATTGACCCCCACTCTTGTGGCCGTCAGCGTTGTGTCTTTCTCGTTCTCCTGGGTTGCTCAAACGGAGCCCAGAGGCCCAGCTCTCTGCTGGATGATGGCTTTCTTTACTGCAACTTATCACCAACTGGTCTCCAAAACTCTATCGGGGGTCCCTAGGGCCCTTTCGACAGGGTGTGGCTTTCCCTACCACATCTTGTCACCGACGTCTCTGATCCCCAACTCATCAGGGGCTCCAACTCATCAGGGGCTCCAAGGGCCCCCTCCGCTGGGATTTCTCTACTACATCTTATCAGCAACTTCTCTGGACCCCAACTCATCGGGGACCCCGAGGGCCCCTTCGGCCTGGTGTGGCTTTCCCTACCACTCTCGTCTCTAACTTCAACTCCCTGACTTCCCTTCTTGACTGAGTTATATAATAGTTCAACGTCCACTCAATCGCCCACTCAGTCTTTGAAATGGCATGTTTGATCGTCATCAAGCGGAAATAACTGTCATGCAGTTCAGAGGTCAATCTCTTCCGGTGCATCAGTCTATGAGTGTATCATGGGATTTTTACCTTGTCCCATTTCGTCAGCCAATTTCCGCCTACGCGATTTCTTTCGATTTCTGGCCATTGGGATGTGTCCATTCCTTCCGGTACATCAATTTGGAATGGCATATTTGGCCGGGTCGAAGGTCAAAATACAACACAGCTTCGGGAATCCAGCCTGTCTACCCTAACTGAAGAGTTCTGATAGAACGAAACAGGTCTGTCTGTGGATGACAATATATATATATATATATATATATATATATATTTAAGTAATAAAGTAAAATGGGTGACCTGAGTAAAGAGCGACCCGAAGATTCCCTTTTCAATTGCTATTAAGCCGAGGTGCTCGGGAAAGCGTTACTCCATTCCCTGGTTTGCTCAACTTTATTCTTTATCCCTACCTTATAATGCTGGATATGAAACTAAACAATATGAGGACGAGGTTCCAGTAATTCTAGAGTTTTGGGGAACCCAGACTATAATTTCATTGCCATCGCCCCCTGGTCTACTCAGGCCTGGAGTGTTCGCACCTAATGGGATCCTAATTATGGGGTCAAGTAGAACTAAACTGTGTACGTACTTATACTAAATTACATTATTTAAATAGAAGGGTTTTTTTTCCAAAAAGGAATTGCTTTGACCTTGAAACTGCGCACTTATTCTAAACTAAATTGTTTGAAATAGAACGGTTTTTGTTTCCTAAAATGTATTGTTTGAGATAGAACTCTTTTTGACATTGAAACTGTGTACATATGCTAAACTGAATTATTTGAAATAGAAGGTTTCAGTTTCCTAAAAGGAATTGTTTGAAATAGATCTGTTTTTGATATTGAAACATTTTACTTGTGCTAAACTGAGTTGTTTGAAATAGAAACGTTTAAAGGTATAAAATTGGAAACCAAACCAAACCAAACTAAGCTTGCCCAGTTGGCTGGGGCTGTAGAATACACCGAATGCACCTCTGCAGAGTTGTAACCCCCCCCCCAACGAGTGTCCTGGATATGACACTTAACAGTCTGATAGTGATGTCCCAGTAATGCTGGGGCCTTAGGGAATACGGAGCACCCCTTCATTGCCATTGCTCCCAGGTCCTATCTATGGGTAAACTAGAACTAACGGCATATTTATGCTAAACTGAATTGTTTGATTAAACTGAATAGCTTGAAAAAGAAATGTTTTTGACAATTGAACCGTGCTTACATTTGAACTGCGTGCGTATGCTAAACTGAATTATTTGAAATAGAACTGTTTTTGACATTGAAACTGTATTTACACTAAACTGAATTGTTTAACGTAGAACTGTTTTGACATATAACTGTGAGTAAACAAAATCTGTACTTATACTAAACTGAATTAGAACTTCTTGACTAAACTGGATAGCTAGAAATAGCAATGTTTTTCACAATTAAACTCTATATTTAAACTGCCTGCTTATGCTAAACTGAATTATTTGAAATTAAACAGTTTTTGACATTGAAACTGTACTTACACTAAACTAAAGTTTTATATATAACTGCTTGAATAGTTTGAAATAGAAATATTTTTGGCAAATTGTTTACTCATGGTAAACTTAATTGTTTTAAATAGAACTGATTATTTAGATAAAAATGGATTTGGCGTTAAATAACCTACAAAGGTTGATATACCATAAAATCCACCAAACCAAAACAAACCAAACTAAGCAATGGTTGATAGGGACGGATTGCAAGAGAAAGAGTGAAAGAGAGAATCTAAATGATAAGTGCTGTCAGCATTGATGATGATGATGATATGGAAAATAAATGAACACTTAATAAATACGTTGATTCGTATGCTAATGGACAGTACTGACAGCTGACAAGATCTTGCCTTTTATCCAATTACGGAAGAACACTTGAAATCAACGAAATCTATCACGGTTTAAAATGATCTTTAACACGACATATGAATCTATTAAGTTTAAGCAATAAGCTTTTTATTTTTTATTTTTAATCTTGTCTCTTTGAGTTAAAAGAAATATCTGAAAACACCAATGTAGCATCACCCTGTCGTCAGATTTTAAAATACAATAACTGTATACTTTTCTCAGTGGCATGACTTCTTTCAAAAAATATGAGTTTGCTTGGTTTTTATGGCATAGCAACCACTGAAGCTTATTTAATGCTACATACTCTTTATACACACACACATATATATATATATATATATATATATATATATATATATATATATATATATATATATATATAGGATTTGGTTGGGTCGGGTTTTATGGTATATCAATCATTGTAGGTTATTTAATGCCGAATCCTCTTAATACATACATATTAAAACTATATGATTGGGTTTGGTTTGGCTTTCTGGCATATCAACTATTGTAGGTAATTTAATGCCAGATCCTTTTTATACATATATATTAAATATATATGATTTGGTTGGGTTTGGTTTTATGGCATATCAGCCATTGTAGGTTGTTTAATGCCAAATCCTTTTTATACATATATATTAAATATATATGATTTAGTTTGGTTGGGTTTTATGGCATATCAACTATTGTAGGTTATTTAATGCCAAATCGTCTTTATTAATATGTATTAAACAGATAAGATTAGGTTTACTTTGGTTTTTTAGCATGTCAAACTGCCAAATCTTCTTTATACGTACATTTTAAATATATATGATTTGTTTTGGTTAGGTTTTATGTCATATCAACCTTGATGGGTTATTTAATGCAAATCGTCTTTATACATACACACACACACACACACACACACACACACACACATATATATATATATATATATTAAACAAATATGATTTGGTTGGGTTGGGTTTTACGGCATATCAACCATTGTAGGTTATTTAATGCCAAATCCTCTTTAAACATATATATCTTAAATATATATGATTTGGCTGGTTGGGTTGGATTCTGCTGCATATCAACTAATGTTGATTATTTAATGTCAAATCCTGTATATACATTAAATACATATGACTTGGTTTGGTTGGGTTTTATGGCATATCAACCAGTGTTGGTTATTTAATACCAAATCACCTTTGTGCATATATACTAAATGTATTTGGTTTAGTCTGGTTGGGTTTTATGGCATATCAAACATTGGGCGTTATTTAATGCCAAATTCTATTTATACATATATTTTAAATATATATGTGATTTGTTTTGATTGGGTTTTATGCAATATGCACCACGTTGGGTTACATTATGAAAATCTTTTTAATACTTACATATTGAATACATATGAGTGGGTTTGGTTTGGTTTTCTTACATATCAATTGATGTACGTTATTTAATACCTCTTTATACATATATATTACACAGATATTATTGAGTTTGGTTTGGTTGGGTTGTCTTTAAGGCATATCAACCATGGTAGCATATTGCTATGGTCAAGGGGAGGTTCAAGTGATAACACGACATAGAAATAAGTAATGAGAAATATATTGAAGGCAAATGATGCCAGATCCTCTTTATACATATATATTAAATATATATGATTTGGTTTTGTTTGGTCTCCTGGTATATCAATTGCTGTACGTTATTTAATACCTCTTTATAGATATATATATTACACAGATATTATTGAGTTTGGTTTGGTTGGGTTGTCTTTAAGGAATATTAACCATGGTAGCATATTGTTATGGTCAAGGGGAGGGTCAAGTGATGACACGACACAGAAATAATTAAGGAGAAATATATTGAAGGCAAATGATGCCAGATCCTCTTTATACATATATATTGAATATATATGAGTGGGTTTGGTTTGGTTTTCTGGCATATCAATTGCTGTACGTTATTTAACACCTCTTTATACATATAAATTACACAGATATTATTGAGTTTAGTTTGGTTGGGTTGTCTTTAAGGCATATCAACCATGGTAGCATATTGTTATGGTCAAGGGGAGGTTCAAGTGATAACACGACATGGAAATAAGTAATGAGAAATATATTGAAGGCAAATGATGCCAGATCCTCTTTAACCATGGTAGCATATTGTTATGATGCCAGATCCTCTTTATACATATATATTAAATATATATATTAAATATATATGATTTGGTTGGGTTTGGTTTTATGGCATATCAACCATTGTAGGTTATTTAATGCCAAATCCTTTTTATACATATATATTAAATATATAAGATTTTGTTTGGTTGGGTTTTATGGCATATCAACCATTGTAGGTTATTTAATACCAATCCTTTTTATACATATATATTAAATATATATGATTTGGTTGGGTTTGGATTTATGGCATATCAAGTATTAAACGATAGCTTGGAGGAACCCCCTCCGCAGCTTAACAATCAGGAATATTACCGCTCTTGGTAACGGCTCGCTCATACAGAACCGAGACTGGGTTCGAGACTGCGTCTGCGCCGAAAAGAGCTCCGTTCGTGTATCTAACATGAGGACGAGTCCATCTATAGGGGACACCCCAACACCCCCTTCCAAGCCTTTTGCTTTCAAAAGTGTTTATTCTCCATTAGTACTTCTTCCATTTTGGATCGAAGAATACGGGTTCTGTGCATTTCCTCTTCCTCTTCGATCTTCGGAAGTGTGCTGAGGGAGTTCAAGGTCAAATATGTCATAGATAACCTCGATGAGTTCTTACGTTTCGTCTTCAGTGTTGTTAGAATCCATTTCATGCCGTTTTTTCAATTGGTTTAAATGCCTCTTATGGGTATGTTTTTGCCCTTGAATTATATATAACATTTCGCCGATCCTGCTAAGGATCGTTCCCCCTTCCAAGTACGGCATATCCTCTTGAAAATTTAAAAAAAAAAACATCTTCAGGGCCGGGGAGAAATCGCTTTCTTGTAACAGGTTCAGTCGCATTTATCTTGGATTGTTTCGGGCTTAATTTGTCGAATGCAGATCTTATTTTTCTGGCGAACATGATTTCTGCCGGTGAAGGTGTATTTGGGTTCAGTGTTATCCGATACACCTGTAGAAATTGTTGCAAGGCTCTGTCAGTCGGTGTTCTTTTTGCTTTCATGAGTGCTCTTTTTAGTGTGTCAACGAATCTCTCCGTCTGATCATTTGATCTTGGATGGTATTGTGGCGTTGTTATGTTTCACCTGGAATGTGTTCATTCTGTTGTTGAAGTAATCTTTCGTTCTGTTCATTCTGTTGTTGAAGTTATTTTTCGTCCTGTTCTTTCCGTTGTTGAAGTAATTTTTCGTCCTGTTCTTTCTGTTGTTAAAGTAAGCTTTCGTTCTGTTCTTTCTGTTGTTAAAGTAATTTTTCGTTCTGTTCTTCCCGTTGTTGAAGTAATTTTTCGTCCTGTTCTTTCTGTTGTTGAAGTTATTTTTCTTCCCTCCTTTGTTGCGGCTGTTGTTGTTTTTCTTCCCGTTCTTTATATAACTGCAAGAAAAATTGTTGTTGTTTCTCTGCCTTCTGTTGGTATTCATTTTTTGTGTTCATTATTTGAAGTATTATCGCCTTAAAATCCTCCATACTAATATCGGATATGTATTTTCAGAGGCAAACAAACAAACAAAAATTTTTTTTCAATCTTTTTTTTTAGTAAAACTAAATGGCTTCTCTCTCAACCAAATTTGCATAAACGACCACAGACCGCGTTTATCCCGTAGAGGAAAAAATGACTTTTTCTCTTTCCTTCTTTCCTCAGACAGGGGGGAGAAAATATAGTGTAGTTTTTACTTTTAACTCGAGTGGAAAATGAGAAAAAGAAATAAGGCAAATAATAATCCTTTACAGTTTTTTTTCTCTTTCCAGGAACCAAATCTTCTTTTCTATCAAAAGTTTAGAGTTGTTGTGTTTATATATATATATATACACTCATATATATATATATATATATATATATATATATATATATATATATAAAGAGAGAGACGAAAAATAAATATTTTGCAACGCTGTGGTAACTTGTATCAACAAAAAAGTTCAATTTTTGTTTTTTTTTTTTTATTACGGTAGAGAGCCACTGATAATTTGCATAAGAACAAGGAAAGTTTTGGTCAACCCTTTTAGTGGACCAGAGACAAATTTCGACAAGCTGAAAACTTGCTTTAAAATCACTTCTATCATCATCATATTTGTTGTTGTTGTTTTTCTCCTACATCATTTCCTGTTTAATCCTTACATCATCTCCTTTCACATCCTCTCAATCTAATTGTTTTTATGGAATATCTCTGAAGAATAAATTGTCATCTCATGTAGAGCCTAAAACTCACTTAAAAAATCACTTCGGTCATCATTGTTGTTATTTCTCCTTCATCGTCTCCTATCTAATCTTTACAGCTGCACCTTTCACTTCTTTTCAATCTGCTTGTTATTATGTAATATCTCTGAAGAATGAATTGTCATCATATGCAGAGCCAAAAACTGGCTTAAAAATCACATCTATTATCATTGTTGTTGTTGTTGTTGTTGTTTCTCCTTCATCATTTCCAGCCTAATCCTCACAGCTGCTCCTTTCACATCCATTCAATCTGGTTGTTCTTATGTAAATATCTCTGAAGAATGAATTGTCATCTTATGTAGAGCCGAAAACTCACTTAAAAAATCACTTCTATCATTTCGTTTTTCTACGATAGAAAAAATAACTTGTCTAATTTTGCAATGAAAGAATTGAAAACGACATTTCATAATTTTACAAAATGTTTGGTTCTTTCTTTTTTTCACAACAAGAAGAGGAGAAAACAAAGTCTTACTTACAATTTCAGTAAGTGAAATTGATTGTTTCTCAAAGTTTTACCTTCCTTTTCACTATATCTGCGTCGCGTCTTTTTCCCTGAGACACATGTAATGTTCTTGTTAATTGTTTACGCGTAAGTCCTTAATTCTACGAATCCGACGTCGCCGGTTTGTTATGGTCAAGGGGAGGTTCAAATGATGACACAACACAGAAATGAGTACTAAGAAATATATTGAAAAGAGCTCCGTTTGTATATCCCACATGAGGACAAGTCCATCTATCGGGGACACCTCAACACATATCTAATGCCAAATTCTCTTTATACATATATATTAAATATATATAATTTGGCTGGGTTTTGTTTTATGGCACATCAGCCATTGAAGGTTATTCAATGCTAAATCATCTTGAAACATTCCGGGTGTCCTCGTGGTGTAATGGTTAAAGCGATGAACTGCGGAATCGTAGTACGCAAGTTCGTACTCCAGTCGCGCTATTACGTTCACTTTCGGGCAAATACCCTTGGGAAAGGTATGAACCCCCTTATTCTCCCTCCAGCTATGGGTAAATAGTAGGACGGACTAGGTTCTTCAGCCTTGGTGAGGCAACTAGTCTAGGAGAAGGAAAACTCTGAATTCAAACCTGTTAAACTCCGCTTAAAAATCGACCTTGTGTCATATCCTGCCCGAGCGGAGGGGATGGTAAATAGTATCATCTTGAAACATATATATTATACATATATGATTGTTTTTTTGTTAGTAATTTCAAATCTTCTTGTACATATATATTGAACAATTATTGTTGTGTTTTGACCTTTTGACCCGGCCCAAAATGCCATTCAAGGTGATGCATCGGAAGGAAGTGATACATTCTAATGGCAGTCATGAGAGGAAATCGCGTGGGCAGAAATTGGCCGATGAAATGGGACGAGGTAAAAATATCCCATGATACTCTCATAGACTGACGCACCAGAAGAGAGTGACCTCTGAATTGCATGACAGTTATTTCCGCTTGATGACGATTAAACATTCGATTTCAAAGATCGAGTGGGCGATCGTGTAGGCGTTGAACTATTATATAACGCAGTCAAGACGGAATTTGAGGCAGTTGCCAGTAGAGTTCCAGACAGTTGGAGACGAGGTGTGGTAGGGAAAGCCACACCCGACCGTGGGGGCCCTTCGAAACCCCGATGGAGTTTGGGGTCCAGAGAAGATGCTGATAAGATGCAATAAAGAAAGCCAGCATCCAGCAGAGTGAGCCCCTAGGCCTCCAGTTGAGCAGCCCTCGAAAACAAGACAAGAGAAGACCTTTGGGGTGTGCGGAATACCCTTTTATTGTCATTGTTACCTGGTCCACTCTGAACCGCAATGGAGGCACCTGACAGGGTCCTGCCTATCAGGTAAATACAACAAAACTGTCGACTTATACTAAACTGAATTATTTTGAATAGAACTGTTTTAACATTTAACTCTGGGTAAACCAAAAACTATAATTATTCTAAATTGAATTGTTTGAAATTGAAAGTTTTTTTATATTTGTTGGGTATCACCTAGCTTTTCAGCATAATGAGCAGTAGCGGAGATCAATCTGGGAATAAGTCTACGAGTCAGACCAGAAGAGCCGTTCCTATTGTTGAAGTATATCATTACTCTATCACTAATCCTATGTTCTTATTACTAACAGTCTCTCTCTTGCAAATACTCTTTCCTGTAAATATAACTATTTTCCTCACATATCGTGGTTTGTATTATTATTATTATTTTTACTACTTGTGTTCACTAACCAGAACACAAAAATATTTTAACTGAGAGCTTATGTTAAACTAAATTGCAAATAATGAGATTAACTGAAAAATGTGTGATGTATACGGCGAGGCATGTTTAATAAAAATATATTTACAAAAATGGGTTTGATACAACGAGCCAAAGTTGAAAAGACAGTCCATAGAGTGGAAACACACTGTCCTACCGTTAAGTACAATGTTACGGGTCAGCGGTGAATAAAGGAGGTTATGCTGACATGCTTGAGACATCAAAGGACCAATCACTATCAATTTCTTTGAAAATAATGAAACTCTAAAGAGTTCACCGTATTGCCAACCCAAAGGCAATATTCACCTTATGAGTACCGTTTAATTATATATATTAACAATAATGAGTCTCCTAAAGTCTCCAGGACTCTTCTCAGTATTCTGGTCGTTCTCAATAATGCTGTAGTTTGGGTGGTGTCAACTGTTCCGCCAGCTTCCAAGTCCTTCAGTCCCTTTAATAATCCTTTAGTTACTAAACAGAGAGCACCAATCACAATTGGTAAAATTGCTACCTTCATGTTCCACAATTTTTTTCAATTTCCTAGAAGGTCGATGTACTTATCCTTCTTTTCACATTCTTTCAGTTTTATTCTCTAGTCTGCTGGGACTGAAAAGTCTACAATTTTGCCAATTCTTTTTTTTTTTTTTTTTTGTTGATTATTATTAGGTCTGGTCTTCTGGCCGAGATTAGGTGATCCGTCTGTATGTCAAAATCCCAAAGGAGTTTGCGTGTGTATAATTATAATTATCACTTTTATAACAATTCTATGATTTTGATGGTGTGAAAAAAATAGAGATGATACAATTTGCAAATAAAATATATTACACAAACTTATATTTGGGGAAAAATTGTATCAAAACATAGACCAAAACTATTCATACTTATTGAGAGAGCGTTAAACTCTCGTCTCAGACAATATTTTATAAACATAAACCAACCCTTGTGGATAACAATTTTCCTGATAACCAAGTCGATCAACAAATAAAACTATATCTTAAAAATATTCACAAAAATGATAACGCGACCAACAATAACAACAGTAACTGAATTAATCTATTTTACAGAAATCAAATGCACTATACCAAAAAAATTAGACGAACAAACAATAACCAACATTGTAAAAAGACACATTAA
>OY757941.1:13165850-13353350 GCA_963585895.1 Sepioteuthis lessoniana
AGAACAATTGGGTTTCTACCTTCCCTAAGTGTATTAGTGCTATGTGAAATGCAATCATTCTCGTCCAGGATTTGAATTCGTGTCGCCGTCTCCATTTCCTATGACGATAACCGTTGTACCACGGACATCTCTTTTCTCCCCTCTCCCTCGAATGTCCTGGATGAGAGACATTTCTCAGCGGATTTTAACATGTTTGAATTCAGTGTTTTCCTTCTTCTAGCCCGGTTGTCACACTTAGGCAACTACTCGGCAATTTTATCCATTGCTGGAGGGAGAATAGTTCGATTCACCTTTTTTTCCGAGAGTATTAGTTCTATGTGAAATTCAACCAACCTCGTCCAGGATTTGAACTCATGTCACCGTACCCATTCGCAATAACGACAACAATTACACAAGAGGCAACTTCTTTGTGTGTGGGGATGTTTGAGTGTATGCATGCGTGAGTGTGTGTTAGAGTGGGTCGGTGTATGTGAGTGTGGGTAAGTGTGTGTATGTATGTTTGAGTGTATGTATGTGTGAGTGTGGGTATGTGTGTGTTTTTGGTTGGGTGTGTTCGAGTGAATGTGTGTATGGGTTCGTTGGAGTGAACGTGAGTGTGTGCTAAAGTGAATGTATGTGTGAGTGTGGGTGAGTGTGTTTGTGTGTGGTTGTGTGTGAGTGCGTGTATTTGTGTGAGCGTGTGTCTGTGTGTCTATGAGTGTATGAGTGTGTGAGTGTATGTTAATTTTTGTGAGTGTGGCTGTGTGTGTGCTTGTGTGTATGTCAGTTTGAGAGTAGGTGAGAGTACGTGCATTTGTGTCGGTTTTGTGTGTGTATTTGAATGTATATGTGTTTGAGTGCATGCGCGTTTGAGTGTATGTGAATATGTGTGTGTGGGGTGGGGGGTTTAAGTGTACGTGTGTGAGTGCGTGTGAGTATGTGTCAGTATGTGTGGGTGTGTGTTTGAGTGTATGGATGTTAATGTGAGTGGATGTTTGTGTACGTGTGTGGGTGTGGGTTTAGGCGTGTTAGTATTAGTGTGTGAGAATGTATTAGTGAGTGTGGTTATATGTGAGTGTGATTATGTGATCATGAGTGTGTGTGAGATTGTGTGTGTGTGTGTGTGTGAGAGAGAGTTTGTGCGTGTGTGAGTGTGTGTGAATGTGTTTTAGAGTGTATGAGTGCGTGTGAATGTGTGTTTGAGTGTGGTTATATGTGAGTGTGATTATGTGATCGTGAGTGTGTATAAGATCCTATTTACCCAACCCTTCCGCTCGGGCAGGATATGACACAAGGTCAATTTTAAGCGGAGTTTAACAGGTTTGAATTCAGAGTTTTCCTTCTCCTAGACTATTTGCCTCGCCAAGGTTGAAGAACCCAGTCTGTCATACTATTTACCCATAGCTGGAGGGAGCATAATTGGATTCATACCTTTCCCAAGGTTATTAGTGCTATGTGGAATGTGATCAGCCTCGTGAGTGTGTGTGTGAGATTGTGTGTGTGTGTGTGTGTGAGAGAGTTTGTGGGTGTGTGAGTGTGTGTGAATGTGTGTTAGAGTGTATGAATGCGTGGGAATGTGTGTGTGGTTGAGAATGTGAGCCTGTTTATGTGAGTGTGTCCATGTTTGTGTGACTGTACGAGTGATCAAATATGTGGGTGCGAGTATGATTATGTGCCTGTAAGTCTGTGTTCGATTGTTTGAAGAGTGTGTAGTGTGGGCTTGTGTATATATGTGTTAGTGTGTATGTGTGTTTTTGTGAGTATTGTGCGTCTCAGTGTATGTGTGTGAATGTGTGTATGAGTAGGTCTTTGTGTATGTGTGAGTGATTGTATGAGTATGATTATGTGTGTGTAATTGCGTGAAGAGTGTGAGAGTGTGTTTGTCTGTGTGTGTGTGTGTGTGTGTGTGTGTGTTTATGGGTGTATGTGTGTGTGTGTGTCTGTGAGTATTAGTGAGTGTTGTGTGTGTGTGCGTTTTTCTATCCACGATTAGGTGAGAGAGACAGAGAGGCAGAGACAGAGAGAGAGATGGGGAAGAAACAGATCTGTGATATTTTGAACCGAGTAACAGTAATACATTTCTTTAATTCCAGAGTATGGATATTTTTTATTGTTTTAATCTCTTGTCTTATTCGATAATACTGGTTGATATTAACCCCCCTCAGGAATTTCAAATAGTTTCCACACATTCTTTATCTTTGCCAACGAATTCTTGGAATCTCTCGCTAGGAACTCAAGTAACACAGGGTAAGTTACTAGACTTTTTTGGTACAGGTATTTGTCGTAGACTCTTGACAATTCAGTATGTTATTGCTATTCATCTTATAAGATGATTGACTAATTTTTATGATTTCATGTTCAAATAAACAGCTACAGCAGCAATTGGAATACACCCTACTAAAGCTTGATTGTCACAGCTGGTGAATTTCAGAAATGCAATCTGGACGTGAGGAAGAAAGATATGCAATAAAATTCTGTTTTAAACTTGAAAAAAATGCCATGCGATGAAAGCTGGATCTACTGCTATGACCTAGAGACTAAGAGAGAGAGTGAGAGAGAGAGTTCCCAGTGGAAGCATGCTGGCTCTCCCAGACCCAAGGAGGCTAGACAGAGCAAATCCACCCACAAACATTTGATGAGCCCTTTTTTTGACAGCATTGACATGATCTACATGCACTGGGTTCCCACTGGACAGACAGTCAACAAGGAATACTATGTTCAGTTTCTAAGGTAGTTCAAGAAGAGATTCCGTCGGGAGAGGCCAGCACTGTTTATATCGGGTCAGTGGTATTTCCACCAGGACAATGCACCAGTCCACATCTCCATCCTTGTCACAGACTATTTGACCAAGATGCGCATCAATAGTTCCTCAGTCTCCCTATTGGCCAGACCTTGCTCCCAGTGACTTTTGTTTTTTCCCTAAGCCCAGAGACTGTTGTTATGAGACAATTGAGAAGATGAAAGAGGTTATAATGAAGGTCATTGACACGCTCACATAAGAGGACTTCCATGGGGCCTTCCAGAGGTTGTAACGGTACAACAAGTGCATTGCAGCCGGAGGATATTACTTCGAAGGGGACTAGAATTTCATGTGTTTAATATCAATAAAAGTGCCCATATGAAAAAAAGTCAGGAAACTTATTTAATATTTATATATTTATGGGATTACTTTCATTAGAAAAACAGAACTGTCATTGTAAATACCAACTGGAAAGGATTCCAGTAGTGTTTTGATAGTTATGCTGAACAGGTAAAAAATTTAAAATCATAATTTCTTAATGAAATTATAACAGAAATGTTAATATTTAAAAAAAATATTTCTGTATCTCTGGCTAAGATGTATTTTTATGTTAGCAGGGAGATTTTTTTGTTTGCTTTTTTTCTCCCATGACAAAATGACCAAAGTTTATGGTCCACTGAATTGGTGGAATCTGAAGAGACGAATTTTTAGACATCTCATCGATGAAGAGTCGTCTCTTACTGCGGATGCATTTTGCCGGGTTAAAGATCATATCTTGAGATTTTCGCGAAATGTGGAAGAGGTCTTAAGACGCCGAAGAAGATGAATTCCCTGAAATTAATTTTTTTTTCTGTTTCTTTTTTTGTTTTTGCTTTTCTTTTTTTGCTGGCCCAAAAAGTAAGTAGCTAGTCTTTTATTTTATTTTATCTTTGATACCACTGTGAACGGAAGAGAAGAAATATGATACTTGGAAACAGTTTTCTTCGCGGGAAAACAAATTCCTGAGGTAAACAAGAGATAGGAGGCCCTACACAAAACGCCCGATTTTTTTCCTGGAAAGAAGGGCCTAATTTTTCTTTGTTCCTTTCTTTGTAGAACTAAAAAATATGATCCTATTACTGTGTGCATTACACATCAAATTATTTTCATACTTTAAGAGCAGAAGATTTGAGAATTTGAAAAGGATATTTGTATATTAGTAGCCTGGCGGAAGAAAGCAGTTGGATTTTTTCATCGATATTTAACGGGATATAAGTAAGAAGAAGAAGAAGAAGAAGAAGAAGAAGAAGAAGAAGAAGAAGAAGAAGAAGAAGAAGATTTTTTACTTTGCTGTCCCTGCCGACCACAGAATAAAAGTGAAAGAAAGTGAAAAGAAGGATAAGTGCCTAGAACTTGCTAGGGGAAAAAGAACTAATGAACATAAAGGTGACGATTATACCAATCGGGATTGGTGCATTCGGTACAGCGACTACAGGAATATTAAAGGGACTGGAGGACTTGGAAGTTGGGGGACGAGTGGAGACCATCCAAACTATAGCATTGTTGAGAAGGGTTCTGGAGACTTGAGGAGACTTGCTGTCACTCAAACTCCAGTGAAAGACCCTCAGCTAACGCTGATATGAAAAACTCCAAAGAAGTAACTACTACTACTACTACTACTTCCACTACTACTACTACTAATAATAATAATAATGATAATAAGGTGGTCCACTGGGAAATGTGCTGGAAATTTTAATTCGACCATACAAACAAATGGTATATGTACAACCTAGCACCTGTCCGAGAAAATGACACGCATAAACTCCGATGGGACTTTAACATGCAAGCGGATCACCTAATCCCGGCCAGAAGACTAGACCTCATAATAATCAACAAAAAAAAAAAAAAGAAAATTTCTAAAATTGTCGACTTTGCTGTCCCGGCAGAACACAGAATAATTCTGAAGGAAAATGAAAAGAATGATAAGTACCTCGACCTTGCTAGAGAATTGAAAAAGCAGTGGAACATGAAAGGAACGATTGTGCCAATTGTGATTAGTGCTTTTGGCACGATAACTAAAGGATTATTAAAAGGCCTGGAAGACTTGAAAGTTTGCGGACGGGTAGAGATCATCCAAACGACAGCATTGCTAAGAACGGCCAGAATCCTGCAACGAGTCCAGGAGACTTGAGGAGACTTGCTGTCACTCAAACTCCAGTGAAAAACCATCAGCTAACACTGATGTGAAAAACTCTAAAGGAGTAAATATTAATAATAATAATGTAATTAGCTGTGTATAACATCTTTTCGTGTATAATTCGCACCTCTACGAATTTTTGGGTAAAAAACATCTCTAGTACTTAATACGCATTAATGTTTTTGGAATCTATTGCGACTAAACTTAATAGCCGTTCAACTTTTTATCCAGTTTGTGTGGAATAAAAGTAATTCATTTAGTTTTGATTTTTCCGGGTGCAAGATCATGTTTTTGCATTAGATAAAAGTGTAATATAATGGTCGAGTGATTTTGTTTTATGCCTTTGGGTTTAGTTAGGCTGAGAACCTTTCTGCTCACTGCATGGGTTACTTAGGTGCAACATTAACACAGGTGTTCACGCGCGGGCGGAGCGGACATGTTACTCAGAGATGTCACAATAGGCCGAGATTAGAAATGGGGCTACACAGTGCGAATGACGTCATGCACCGGTAGTGCGCGGAGGATTTGGGGAATTTGAAGTCTGTGAGTACAGTTGAGCCTAGACACCGAACGAGAAGGGTTGACTTTCGCTTGCTCGCGGAGGCCTTTGGCAGGTGTCGCACAAGTTGTGGGGGCAGATGAAAAAGCCAGAATAGAAAGATTGTGCCTCTCTCTTCTTATGTCGAAAAACCTTTAAACTCGAATGTAATAAAAAGTTTCGTACCTGAACTGAGAAGTCGTAAGTGTTTTCGTGTTTCGTGATTCCTATGTTCTATGTATATATGTTATGGACATCCCTTGTACATTTCGCATATTCATGTATATGGCTATGGTACAAAAGTAGCCTAGTCTGAATAGAGTAGATGAACTTTTCTTTGCAATTACTTGCAAGACACCCAGATCAGGAAAGGTCCTGTTTGGTCCCCATCTATGGATTAAATAGATCTTTAAAATCATTTGTATCCAATAGGAGTATGTACAAAGAAATAAACTTTTTTAAAAACAACTGCACAACACTGTAAATATGTACATACAATGAATGTGATTCTCAAACCTCGTGGCATAAAACAACCCTAAATGAGTCGATATTGCATTAAAATATATCAATCAATCATGAAAAGAAATCAATGATTATATAGCACATATCATCAAAATACTAAATTTAGAGCTGACCTTGTCGGCTGGGGCTGCAGAATACACTGCAGAGGGGTAAGACTTACCCAACGAATGTTCTGGATATGACACTAAATAACCTGATGGTTAGGTTTTAGTAATACTGGAGCTTTGGGGAATGCAGAGTACTCTTTTATTGCCTTCACTTCCAGGTCCACTCTTGCCCAGAGTGGTAGCACTTCATTGGGTCCACTCTATGAGTTAAAAAGAACTAAACTGTATGCTTCTGTTAAACCAAATTGATTGAAAAAGAACTGTTTTTGACATTTAAACTGTGTACTTAGGCATAAACCGAATTGTTTGAAATTGAAATTGAACTAGTTATAAGTATAAAAATGTATTTGGCATTAAATAATCTACAATGTTTGATATGCAATAAAACTTAACCAAACCAAATCATATATATTTGATATATATATATGTATAAAGTGGATTTGGCATTAAATAACCTACAATGGTCGATATGCCATAAAACCCAACCCAACCACATCTTGTATATTTGATATATATGTATAAAGAGGATTTGGCATTAAATAACTTGCAATGGTTGATATGCCATAAAACCCAACCCAACCCAACCAAATCCTATATATTTGATTTATACTTATAAAGAAGATTTGGCATTAAATAACCTACAATGGTTGATATGTCATAAAACCCATCCAAACCAAATCATATATATTTAATATATCAGTATAATGAGAATTTGGCATTAAATCACCAACAATGTTTGATATGCCATAAAACCAAACCAAACCAAACCAAACTAAACCTAAATTGAAGGCACTTGTTTGCATTCTTAGTGTAATGATATATCAATCTTAATGGGTCATTCATTATCAAAGACCTCATTTAGAATACCAAGAGTGGTACTAATAATGTTTTTTAAATATCATTTCCCTCAGTAAATTTGAATGGGGTGTCCTCGTGGTGTAATGGTTAAAGCGATGGACTGCGGAATCGTTGTAAGCAAGTTCATATTCCAGTCGCTCTGTAACATATTGACCGTCAATCAACATGTCCACCTGTGTAAGTAAGCGGAAGAACAGCGGAAGCTGGTAGGTGTGAGACAATTATATAACCAGGTGAACGAGGTGGTTCGAGCAGGTTGGAGTCAGTTGGGGACAAGATGCCGAAGTGAGAGCCAGCGGCAGACAGAGAGAAAGAAGTCAAGATGAGAAAGAAGCGCTGCTATGGTCAGAAGAAATTGGGTCAATATGTAGCAGTCTGTCCCCGTCTCCAACTCACCTCTCACACACAACCAACATCAACCCTTTCAGAAATAAAGTGTGAGAGATATATTTTTTATAAAGAAGTGTGTTTGTTCGTTCATTGAAGTTCTTCATTATTTGTTGACTATGTTTCGCATGTATATGTATTGTGTAGTTGTATTAGGAGTATACAACAGCGCTATTATGTTCACTTTCGCGCAAATACCCTTGGGAAAAAGTATCAAACCTCCTTATCCTCCCAGTTATGGGTTAAATAGAACCACCACTGTTCTGCTAGGAGAATAGCTTCAGCATTAAATAACCTACAAAGGTTGATATGCCATTAAACAAAGAAACCAAACCAAACTAGAAACTTTTAGAAATCATATTGAAAATGAATATCAATATGGATGATAATTCAATAATCTATATCAATTCTATAATTATATTGTCTTGTCTTAAAATTCACTGGCTGTATCCTTAGCGGAAGGATAGTATCCTGACTAAAAGTTGGGCCTGAAATGATGTCAAACAGCAACTGATTGTGAGATTCTATATCTTGGGATGTAAAAACTGACCTTATATATCCTTCGTTGCTATTAGTCTCAGGTCTATTTTGAAATATACGTCAGATAGATCTTTTTAAAATTACATGTATTAAATACGAATATTTGATGTTATATAACTGTGTGCAAGTCATTTGCTTTAGGAAGATTTACTTGAAGCTATTAGTTTTTTCTTATAATTTTGTTTGTTTTCTTTGTTTTTAATGAAATATGAACCTTCGTGGGTTATTCAATGCGAACGGCATTCTCGTTAAAGAACAGAAGATATAATATTTAATCCATAGCCATGGAGTCAGAGGTTCTCGCCTTTACCAAAGGCATTAGCCTAAAGATAAACGAAACGGCGTGACTGGAATTCAGACTCGCTTATTTCGAGGATACTGTCCAGCACTTTGTCGATGACGTCATGGAGGCTCATTTCCCTTGTTTACTAAGGATTATTAATAGTCATTTGTAAACGTGTGCAAGTTATATGTAATATATAGGGATAGTTGATATCATATGACTGCATGCAAAAAAAAAAAAAAAAAAGAAAAGAAACGAAAAACAACTCAAAACATGAAAATATGAAAGTACGAAGAACGCAATTCTCTAACTGCTTGGTACAAAATATCCTGGACTTTTTGACATGCCGTTATAATCACCCAATCACCTTTAATTAAAAAAAAAACGAAAAATATAAACAGGAACATATAATGAACGCAATTTCCCTAACCCCTGGACATAAAACAACTTCATACGGTTTGACGTGTCATTAAGATTACTGAATTACTTTTAAAAAATAACTACACATAAAACATAACCAGGAAGGAAATTCCCTAACCTCTGGACATAAAACAACCTCATATGGTTTGACGTGCCGTTAAAATCCCTGAATTACTTTTAAAAATAACTACACAAAAAAACATAAACAGGAACGCAATTACCTAACCTCTGGACATAAAATAACGCTATACGGTTTGACGTGCCGTTAAAATTTCTGAATTACTTTAAAAAATAACTACACAAAAAAACATAAACAGGAACGCAATTTCTTAACCTCTAAGCATAAAATAATCCTATACGATTTGATGGGTCGTCAAAATCACTGAATTACTTAAAAAAAATAACTACACAAAAACATAAACAGGAACGCAATTCCCTAACCTCTGGACATAAAATAACTCTCTACGAATTGTTGTGCCTTTAAAATAACTAAATAAGTTTTAGGAAATAACTAAATGAAAAAAATTAAACAGGAACGCAATTCCCTTACCTCTAAGCATAAAATAACCCTAGACGGTTTGACAATTATTGAATCTGGTTTATTCATACAGCAAAGAGAAAACTATAGAAAATCTCCGCTGATTTAAGCACAAACACGATTCTATTCAATTTGACCGCTAAAAACAAACAAACTGACATTCTATAGAATTTGTATACACCTCGCTATTCTTTGTGGAAGATAATCAACTGCAAATAACACTAAACACGAAACCCACATACATGCTTAATTATTTCTATTCGAAATCATTCCAACTTAAAAATCTCAAGAACAGTCTAGCGAATTTACAATCTTTCAGGATTGTGTTCTGATAATAATGATTCATTTAATAATATCAATAAATTGAATTTAGATTTTACGACTCATGGCCACGACCAAAATTCTATTGAATATCAAATTAATGGAGCTATAACTGTCTCAAGAAATGAAGCCCTTATAACAATATCAAACCGAATCCCCTTAGATACATCATTCAATTGTACCATAGGCAGATATGGCCATGTGTGGAATGGACATATAATGTTCATATATATATATATATATATATACTTTAAGAAAAACGACGAAACCGGTCACATAGGATTATAAATTTATTTCAATCCTGTTACGCATTTTTGAAATTTCCAAAAACACGAAAAAAGAAACAGGACTTCTTCAGATCTTTTTGATAAAAAAACTAGAATAGACACATAGGAGTGGGAGGGGATAGTGGGAGGGACCAAGAATACTATATATATATATATATATATATAGCACAGAACATAAGAATCTCGAAATTCGAAAAACACGTAATGACTTCTTTGTTCAGGTACGAAACTTTTTAATACCTTTGAGTTTAAAGGTTCTTCGACCTAAGGAGAGAGACGCACAATCTTTCTATTCTGGCTTTTTCATCTGCCTCCCATCTCGTGCGACACCTGCCCAAGGCCTCTGCGAGCAAGCGAAAGCCAACCGTCTTTCCCCGAGGCAGGTCTCATCTCAACTGACTGACTTTTTCAAAATCTCCCCAAAATCCTCCGCGCTCTTCCAGTGCGGGACGTCACCCGCACTCCGTAAAACCGCTTCCCATCTTGGCTGTTGTGACATCTCTGAGTGACACGTCCGCTCCGCGTGCACGTGCGCGAACACCTGTGTTAATGCAGCACCTAAGTAACGCATGCACTGAGCCGAAAGGTTCTCGGCCTAACTAAACCCAAAGGCATGAAACCGAAATCCCCCGGCCATTATATTACACAATCGCAATCTTCCCAATCAGTTCAAATTATCAAGGTTCACTAGAAAAAAACTAAAAATTTAAAAAATAAATCTAGAGATTTTTTCCAGGTCCGGATGTGACTGGATATCTCTTTTAGCGACATGATAGTAGGTGAGAGAGTCGTTGAGGCTTAGAATATACCGAATCCACGGCAGGGTGCAGTTTAGTAAGACCCCTCCCTCCAAAAAAGGATGTCTCTGTTATGATACCAATCTGCATATTTGGTTCATGGCTTATCAAACTTCATTTGTCATTTAATGGCTATCCCATATTTGTACGAGAAGAGTCATCATCATCATCAACATCATGTCATGCCGCTAGCACGGATATCCCTGACTCTCTGTCGTTCATCGCCTCTGGTAGGTCTTCAGGGTTACATCCCGTATCCTTACATAGCTGCTGAATGTATGTTCGAGCTGTTCGTCCTGCTTTTGCCCGGCCATTTGTGGGGGTCCAATCACTTATGAGCTCGTCCCTGCATGTCTGGTTCGTCTAACTTGGATAGTTTTCGTGATGGGAGGTAGGTGGCCGTATAGTATCGATCAGACCTGACGAGAAGAGAAGTGATGCAATTTAATCCATATCTAGTAGGCTCTGGTGATTCATACTTTCCGAAAGATGTCAGTCATGAACTGATTCTGATCGCCTCAGTGGAATTCGAACTCGCTTGATATGATGTCAGAGTTCCGCACATTAGCTGTTAAACCACGGGTATTCTTCCCGACATCTGGCCCAGATTGATAGTACATATAAAAATACCTTCTAGAGCCGCCTCTATTGTATCAATAGATGTTTTTAAATTACCTGTAGTTTACTTAAAATCATATAACCGTATATGTGTGGTAGAGCAGAGAAGGATATCAATGCCTACATGATGCATTCAATAAGTTTCAAGCCTTTTTTTGTACAGGCACTTGTTCGATATTTCTTGCAGCATTCTTGAGTAGTTGCCATCAAGCTTTTTCTTCATACGTTTATTTAGCGTCCATCTTAGGTTTTATCTTATCGGTCAGGTCTGACTTCCATGCCTTTGCTTGTCGCGTGTTGATGTCTGTCTCGGTTGATGAGACACTGCTTGCTAGGTAGGTGAACTTCTCTACTAGTTTCAGAGACCTGCCGTTTAGTGTGGAGATGTCGCCTGTTTCATTAAAGCACGTATATTCCGTCTTGTGTTCATTGACATGGAGGCCAATGCCTGCAGCGGAACGGCTTCCGAGAGCTCAGTTCATTCGAAGAACATTTACTTAAAACGATTGGTAACCGTCAATTCCTTCGCTCGAGAGATAAAACACACCCAGAGGCGAAGCATACATATTATTGACAGACTGTTTCGTTGTATAACAGCTGTTCAGTGTGGTTAGACACGCGAGATTCTCGCGATTAGAATCGGAACCCGGTTGACTTTTAAGTCAGCAGGAAATTCATCTGCACTGCCATAGGGAAACTCAGCTAAAACGAAGAGATTAACGCGTATGTTTTGCTTGTGTTTTGCACTCAGTAAAATTTTGCACTCAGTAAAATTTTGCTCTCAGTAAAATTTCGAGACTTTTTTTGTACAGGCATTTAAAATTGTCATTGACTCTTGAAAATTCAATAAGTTATTGTTATACATCTTATGAGATGACTGATTAATTTTTATGATTTCAGATTCAAATGAACAGCGAGAGGAGGAATAGGAATACACCCTACTAAAGCCTGATTGTCACAGCTGGTGAATTTCAAAAAGGCAATCTTGACGTGAGGACACTTTAGAAGAACGATATGCAATAAAATTGTGTTTTAAACTTGGAAAAAAGGCCACAGAAACGTATTGAATGCTTCAGACTGCTTTTCGACCATCTTGTATGAATCGAGCATCAGTTTTTGAGTGGCATAAGAGATTCAAGGAGGGCAGGGAGTCTGTAAGGGATGATGAGAGGCGTGGGAGTAGTAAGGAAGTCAATACACCAGAGTTGATTGGCCAAAGGGTTCGGATTAGGGTTACTATGTTGAGGTTTAAAGGGATTTCAGGAAGAGATTCCGTCGTAAGAGGCCAGCACTCTTCAAATCGGCTCAGTGGCATTTCCAACAGGACAATACACCAGTCCACAACTCCATCCTTGTCACAGATTATTTGACCAAGATGAGAATCAAGACAGTTCCTCACCCTCCCTGTAGTCCAGACCTTGCTCTTTGTGACTTTTGCTTATTCCCTGAGCTCAGAGGCAGTCATTATGAGACAATTGAGGAGATGAAAGAGGCTGTGACGAAGGTCATTGACACGCTCACATAAGAGGACTTCCATGGGGTCTTCCAGAAGTTGTTGAAACGGCACAACAAGTGCATTGCAGCCGGAGGAGATTACTTCGGATAGAACTAGAGTTTAATGTGTGTACTATCAATAAAAGTGCCCATACGAAAAAAATCTGAAAACTTTTTTAATGATCCTCGTATGCTTAAAGGCTACCGCAATTCAATGAGAATAATGTCGAAAATAATAAAATCAACGACAGCAATAGACGAAGCTCTAAACTCATCATTTTTATTATATTTTTTCGTTATACGGATATTGGCATGATGGTTAGCATGTTCGCCAGGGGCCCGGGAGACCTGGGTTCAATCCCTGGTCGAGTCATACCAAAGACTTAAAAAATGGTACTTGATGCCTCCTTGCTTAACACTCAGCAATATAAGGTACGTATGAAGGGTAATTGGATCAATCCAAGGAGAAGAGTAGCACACTCCCCTACTCCTTGGTGTAGTAGCTCTCGAAAAAGGAGCCTTCAGGTCACCCTCGACTACAGTCGCCAACTTTACTTTTACTTGCTTGGAAATCTCCCTATTTAAATGATATTCACAAATCAAACTTTTAAACAAAACCTTTCTACTGAAAATATACACTTAATACAATATTTATACACAGATCAAATTCTGTTTAGATAATCCGAAAGTTTCCAAAACTGAATTCTTAAATGGTTTTACTAACCATTATTTTTTCTTAAATCATCCAACTTGGTGTTAATTTTTTGATACAATTTGGTATTTTTGATTTGATTAGGCATTTTTTCCAAAAATATATTATTCTATTAATAAAAACATCCAGTTGTTTAAGGAAATTAGTTCTTGAAATCTGTCTTGACAGTAAATTTCCAATTCAAGGCAAAATATTGAAATAATGTCTACTATATTTAGAAATTCCATTAACTAATTTGAAAGCTTCAATTAGTTCATCTCTTCTTTTTCTTTCTTGTAAACTACTTAAACGCACTTTCTGTAATCTCTCCCTATAACTGATTTTTTTTCGATTTTACATCTTTTTTATCCCTTTCCATTGTATATACTCCAATTTCCACCTCTCAACACTGGAGCCTAGGCAAGAATACTATGTTCTATGTATGGTCTTACTAAGGCTTATCTATTTTAAACTGTATTTGCCTCCGTTAGAATAAAATCTCTAACCATCCAGTCAATACATTTGCCCTCAAAACAATAGACAAAATAGGACTCTCAGCTTTTTAATTTAAAGATAAAAAGATTAAATAAATACAAGAAATTAAAAAAGAATAGAAAAGAAGAAGTGAGAAATAAATCACTGGACGAACCAATATGTGACTTGATTTTTTTTTTGCTTTTTTTTATGAAACACACAGTTTTGGTCTCATGTTGAAACATCATCACAACCAATCATACCCGATTTATTACATCAAATAGTTCAAGTGTAGACCTGATTAGTCACCGTGTTGTATACTTAGCTGTGTCTTTATTAACAACGAGGAACACGTATATATAAAAAAAAAATAAGATAATATTTTTATTCTTGACAATGATAATTATGTGGAGCAGAAAAGCAATCTCAGAGAATTCGCGCATACGAAGGGGTTATCGGAAGATGGAAAAGCCAGCGAACAACTGCCTAATGGTCCGGGAGACCAGGGTTCAATCCAAGGTCGCGTCATACCAAAGACTTTAAAAATGGTATTTGATACCGCCTTGCTTAACACTCTGCAATAGAAGGTACGTATCAAGGGTTAAATGGAGCAATCCAGGGAAAGGAGTAAGGCCCTCCCCTATACCTCGGTGTAGAAGCTATTGAAAAGGAAGCCTTTTGATGATTACCCTCGACTACGGTTGCCAATTTTACTTATATTTATTAAACTGAATTTTAATTTACAAATATCTTCCCAATATGAAAATTTATCGATTGGTGTCATTTCTTTTCAACGTGGAACAACGAGTAGCTTAACATCAGCAAATGGCTTTATTTCTGATTTTCTTTATGTATATCAAAAATGGATATAGTCTCAGAATTGAACCATGAGGAACACCAGAGGATATATTCTGTTTCTGAATAATTGTTATCAATTTTCACTTTCATAGTTCTATCTGCAAAAAATACCTTACGAAATTTCATTTTTATTTTTGTTAGATATACCTAAGTTTTTCTTTTCCATTTTTAAGCAACCAGGCAGCAGTCGTATCGATACTGCTGTATGGATGCACTATTTGGACGCTAACTAAACGGCTGGAGAAGAAGCTGGAGGGCAATTACACGAGAATGTTGCGAGCAATATTGAACAAGTCCTGGCAGCAACACCCAACAAGACACCAACTATACGGCCACCTACCTCCCATCACGAAAACTATCCAAGCTAGACGAACCAGACATGCAGGATACTGCTGGAGAAGCAGGGACGAGCAAATAAGTGATGTACTCCAATGGAACCCCACATATGGCCGAGCAAAAGCAGGATGACCGGCTCGAAAATACATACAGCAGCTATGTGGGGACATGGGATGTAGCGCTGAAGACTGGCCGGAGGCGATGAACGATAAGGAGAAGTAGCGAGAGAGGGTCAGGGATATCCGTGCTAGCAGCACGACGGGATGATGATGATGATGATGATGATGATAAACTAATCACGAAACCATGTTGGTGACAATTTATATATTACCCTCAAAGATTTTATACATAATAACAAATCAATTTAAAAAAAAACAACCTTAAACCATATACAGAAACATGTCGGTAATATCGTTTTAAATGTACGTAACTTTTTATATTGTTTTATTCCAATTTCTGTTTTCTAAATATGTGGAATAATTTTATATCCTATACATTTACCTGTCGATTTATTAGGTTAATAGACATTTTATTTGATAAGGATCTTAATATTACAGGATGTATTTCAAAGGGTCCCTCATTTATACTATATTCTTGCTTGGGTAATAATAGTTTTATACCTTATTTCTTTTTCATCCCTAATTTCTTAGTACCCTCCTAAAAAGTTGATAGTGTTTCCCATACCTTCCAAGACTTGAAGGCTGTTGTTTGAGTCCATCAAACATTAAAACTGAACTTTTTCACCCTTAGAAAATTTTAAACTGACCATGGTGGTGTTGAGCCCTCAGTGTTTAAGGTTTTGCAGGTTCAAACATTTTCAACTCTTCAAACCCCCAACGAGTGTCCTGGATATGACACTAAATAGTCTGATGGTGAGGTCCCAGTAATGCTAGGGCCTTGGGGAATACGGAGCAACCCATCTTTGCCATTGCTCCCAGGTCCACTTTGGCCCGGCATGGTAGCACCTGATAGAGCCCTATCGAGGGGTTAAATAAAACTGACGGCATACTTACGCTAAACTGAATTGTCTGACGAAACTGAAAAGATTAAACTAGAAATGTTTTTGACAATTAAAACGTACTTACATTTAGCTTTGGTTTTTTTGTTTAATGGCATACCAACCATTGTAGGTTATCTAATTCCAAAGCCATTCTCCTAGAAGAACATTAGTGGTACTATTTAACCCATAGCAGGGAGGATAAGGTGGGGGGTTCATAACTTCCCCAAGGGTATTTGCCCGAAAGTGAACGTAATAGCGTGACTGGGGTACGAACTCGCTTACTACGATTCCGCAGTCAATCGCTTTAACCATTATACCACGAGGACACCACCTATTTACATTTGAACTGCGTGCTTATGATAAACTAAATTATTTGAAATAGAACTGTTTATTGACATTGAAATTATATTTACACTAAATTGACTTGTTTTGCATAGAACTGTTTTGAAATTTAACTGAAGGTAAACAAAATGCGTGTCCTGGATATGACACTAAACAATCTGATGGAGAGGTTCTAGTAATGCTGGAGCTCATGAGGAATGCAGACTCACCCATCATTGTCATCACTCCCAGGTCCACTATACCCTCGAGTGGTGGTACCTTGTTGGGTCTTATGTATAGGTTAAATAGATCTAAACTCTCTACAACCTGAATTGTTTCAAATAGGACAGTTTTGACGTTTAAACTGCGTGCTTATGCTAATCTGAATTATTTGAAATAGAACTGTCTTGACATTGAAACTGCATTTACACTAAATTGAATTGTTATATATAACTATTTGAATAAACTTGATAGTTTGAAATAGAAATGTTTTTGACAAACTGTGTATTCATCAATTGTTTTAAATAGAACTGAATATTTATATAAAAATGGATTTGGCGTTAAATAACCTACAAAGGTTGATATGCCATAAAACTCAAACAACCAACCCTCCTAAAAAGCTTTCCTGTGGTGGACGTGACTCTTCCATAGAGCTGAAAAATTCTTGGTAGTACACATTCATCTAATGTGTTTGTTAATCCACCTGTCCTATTATTTTTAGTTAATGTTTTTGCAAATTCTAGTTTTGGATTTTGCCTCTTTGAATAATAGTTTACAATTGAATTGAATGTTTAACAATTTTATTTTCATGTTTCAATTTTTCATTGACTTCCAATTTTCGTATCTATTTTGCTTACTTAAAGCATTTTGATGGTTTTTCATATTTGGTATGATTCCAGATTCTTTCCAAGCTACGACTTTTTTCGTATTGGCACTTTTATTGATAGTACACACATGAAACTGGGGTCCCCTTTGAAGTAATCTCTTCCGGCTACAATGCACGTGTTGTACCGTTCCAACAACTTCTGAAAGGCCCCAGGGAAGTACTCTTGTGTGAATGTGGCAATGACCTTCGTCACAACCTCTTTCATCCCCTCAATTGTCTCATAACGACAGGCTCTGAGCTTAGGGAATAGCCAAAAATTACAGGGAGCAAGGTCTAGACAATAGAGAGGGTGAGGACCTGTGTTGATGCCCATCTTGGTCAAATAGTCTGTGACAAGCATGGAGCTGTGGACTGGTGCATTGTCCTGGTGGAAATGCCACTGACCCGATTTGAAGAGTGATAGCCTCTTCCGACGGAATCTTTTCATGAACTCACTTAAAACCTCAACATAGTAACCCTAACCCGAACCCTTTAGCCAATCAACTCTGGTGTTCTGACTTCCTTACTCCTCCCATACCTCTCATCATCCCTCACAGACTCCCTGCCTCCCTTGAATCTCTTATGTCACTCAAAAACTGATGCTCGATTCATGCAAGATGGTCGAAAAGCAGTCTGAAGCATTCCATAGTTTTCTATGGCATTTTCCCCAAGTTTGAAACAGAATTTTATTACATATCGTTCCTCTAAGTGTCCTCATTGCCTTTTTGAAATTCACCAGCTGTGACAATCAGGCTTTAGTAAGGTGTATTCCAATTTCTGCTGTTGCTGTGGATTTGAACCTGAAATCATAAAAATTGCCCAGTCATCTCATAAAAATGTATAACTATAACATACTGACTTTTCAAGTGTCTACAACAATTTTAAATGCCTGTACAAAAAAATCTGGAAACCTATTGAATGCACTGCGTATATCTTTTTATTTTATTTGACCAGATTGTCAAGATAATTTTAAATAGATCTTCTCAATTATACATTTTTAGAAATAACTTCAGGAATATCTTGTCTTTATTGAATTGATTTTTCAATTTTATTCATCTCACTTTAAATTAATATCAAAAGTATTTGACTTGTAATTCCAATATTATCTTCGTTTTTTCAGACACTATCTCTACTGTAAATTTAGATCAGTATCTTTGTTTTCTGTTTATACAATCGAAAATCCTATATGAATTTGTTGTCACAATAAATACTATCACAAAATCTTCTTAGGACCTCGTCGAGAAATTTAACGACTGTTCTACGCCAACTGAAAAGGATTGTAAAAGTTTCAGTGGTTGGAAAATAAGTCCCACACAGCCAGTGTCAAGAGAACCTGCAATAGTATCTCATATGCTGTGATTAGACTAAAGATCTCTTTTGACTTCAATACTCTCTTAATCCAACTTGTTTGGGATCCGAAGGATATTGATAATAATTTGGATGGTTTAAGTTGGAACGAGCAGCCGCAGGGATAAGCCTCTATGTCAATGCACACAAAACGAAATATATGTGCTATAATCAAACGGGGGACATCTCCACTCTAGACGGAACCCCTCTTAAACTAGTAGACAAATTCAATTACCTAGGAAGCAGTGTCGCATCAACTGAAAAGGACATCGACACGAGATTTACGAAAGCATGGACAGCTATCAATAGGCTATCGATTATGTGCAAATCAGACCTAACCGATAAAATGAAACGCAGTTTCTTCCAGGCAGCGGTCACATCGATACTGCTATATGGCTGCACTACATGGACTCTAAAAAAACGGCTGGAGAAGAAGCTATACGGCAATTACACAAGAATGCTGCGAGTAATCTTGAACAAGTCCTGGCGGCAACACCTCACAAGACACCAAGTGTACGGCCACCTGCCTCCTATCACGAAAACTATTCAAGTTAGACGAACCAGACATGCAGGACACTGCTGGAGAAGCAGGGACGAGCTCATAAGTGATGTACTCTTATGGACCCCCATACATGGCCGTGCAAAAGCAGGACGACCAGCAAGAACATACATTCACCAGCTATGTGAGGATACGGGATGTTGTCCTGAAGACCTGCCTAGGCCGATGAACGATAGGGAGGAGTGGCGAGAGAGGGTCAGGGATATCCGTGCTACCAGCACGACATGATGATGATGAAGTTGGTATTAAAAGAGATTGAACCCGTGTAGTCTCATATTTTGTATCAAAACCTGAAGGATTTTACAAGTATGGCAATTATAAGTTTGTTGTCAGATGGAAAGATGTTCTAGGAAGCCATAGAATTTACGTTAATGATTAGATATTTCTATTTGTATAGGATTTTTCATTTATGATACATAATATAAAATCAGACTCAACATTTTTTCATCCTGATATATATATATATATATATATATAGTTGTGTAGTTTTGAGTTGGCCGTTTGAGTTTTTATTGTTTTAATTATTTGTAGTGTTTTGTTTTGAAGTTATCGGTTGGAATGTTTTCAGCTTTTTGTTTTAAAACGTTCTTGTTGGAACGGTTTACTAATAGAGTAAGTGATTTTAGTTATTAAAATGTTTGATACGTTGGTGCCTGTGTTAAATGCTTTTATTTTTGTTTGTTGGTTTTTTGTATGCATATTGTTTTTGAGATTTGTCATCGTTATTCTTATATATAATGATTGTATTATTATGATAATCCTCTTTACATCGGCAGATGTAAGTTGGACAGCGATATTATTGTGATTTATAATTGAATGTTTTTTTTTTGTTTTTTTAAGGCACTATTTTCAGAAAAGAGGTGAAAGAGAGGACGAAATAATTTAGTTGTATTGCCAATGTAAGAATTATTTTTATTTTTCAGGAGGCACTTTCGAAATGGGCATATAGATTTATCATCTCTGTTAGTTTGGTTTAGGAGTATTTTAGCGGAGCTTGTGTTATTCTTAACGATGAGGTTTGATGTTTTAAATTCAGTGGAGTAGATAAATTTTATTTTGTTTAGTTTTTCGATAGGTTTAATGTATTTTTACAATGTTGGCTTCTTTGTCTAATTTGTAGTTATAGTACATATGACTTCTAGAATATAGTATACTTCTGCTCGTGTCATTATTTTTGTGAATGTTGGGAAGATAGAGTTTTATTTGTTGATCGATTAGATTATTTAGGAAATTATTATCAACTTGTTTTTTTTTATGTTGCTAAGTTCTTGGTATATTATTGTCTTAGACGGGGAGTTGTAAAATGCTCTATGAATATTTTTTTTTATAAGTGCTATTTTATATTTTGGGGACATTGAGTGGGTTGGTTCGTTGGTTGGGTTTTATGGCATTTCAACCTTTGAAGGTTATTTCACGCCAAATCCATTTTTATGAAAATAATTATATTTCAAACAATTCAGTTTAGCATAAGTACGCAGTTTAAATGTAAGTATAGTTTAATTGTGAAAAACATTTCTATTTCAAGCTATTCAGTTTAGTCAAGCAATTCTAATTCAGCTAAATCAGTTTAGTAGTGTACAGGTTTTGTTTAAAGACAGTTAAATGTCAAAACAGTTCTATATTAAACAACTCAGTTTAGTGTAAGTACATTTTCAATGTCAAAAGCACGCAGTTTAAATGCACGTACAGTTTAATCGTCAAAAATATTTCTATTTCAAGTTATTCAGTTTAGTCAAATAATTTAGTTTAGCATAAGTATGCTGTTAATTCTATTTAACCCATAGATAGAGCCGGACCAGAGTGGACTTGGGAGTAATGTCAATGAAGGGTTGCTCCGCGTTCCCTAAAGCCCCAGCATCACTGGAACCTTACCATCAGATTATTTAGTGTCATATACAGGACACTCATTGGGTGGGGTGGTCTTGCCCCTCTGCAGAGGCGCAGTTGGTGTATTCTACACCCCAAGCCGACTGGGCATATGGTGGAATTATTATTGGTAGGCTTTTCATATGGAGATGTTGTGAATTTGTTATTATTAATGGAGTGTGTAAATAAATCAAGGAAAAGGATTTCGGTGGTAAAGTTTAGTTCGGAGTTTTTTTTTAAGAATTTGTTTGTTAATTTTTTCATAGGAATGTGTTACGATGTAAATTTTTTCTACATAACGGACGTATAGGTTTTTATGATTATTGTTTTAAATATTTTTTCGATGTGCACCATATGGAATTCAGAAATGATAGGACAAAGAAGCAACCCCATCGTAATACCGACAATTTGTATTTATATAAGTTACCAGAGTGATCATAGAATGGGACCTTCTTGGTACAGGTAAGGAGTTTTTCGAGGATTTCTGGTTGTATAGCTAGAAGAAAAATCAAGGGGTGATTATAGAAGTTTAAAAAAAATGTAATAATGAAGTAATTTACAAAGCTCTTTGCTTCGACGTGGTACAAGGCCGAATGAATGAGACTCGAACTCATTCGTGTAGATTTGCTCGTCTAGCTTGCTAACCGTTACACCACCAGAGGTGCCCAAAAAGGTAACGATGTAACTGACAAAATATATTTATGCATTTATATATAGGGGGCTGTAGCTTAAATTTTCGATCAGCAAGTGACAAGTAGCAACACCAATATGTTTAAAAACAATAATATTTGTTTACTTTAAGGTAAGTAAGCAATTTTGAAACTGAAAGTAGAATCTTACTCCAAGTAAATAACCGAATGATGTTGAGTAGGAACAGAATAATTCTATACCTACTGATGAAACATTTACTTCTCTGCTGATTTATATAATTGAGTTAAGATCGAAATTAGGTAATAAGTTAATGATTTATCCATCAATCTTATTGTTAAAAAGTATTTTTTAAGAATCAATCAGGGAAATACTTCTTCAGTTGTTTTTGCTTTTGATCCCGCAAATTTCTAGCGCCAAATCAAAAACTGTCGTTTGCGAAATATCTGAAAGAACTTTTAAACAATCCTGCAAACATTGTTTAGTCAACAGAGGTAAAAAGATATCAACTTGTAGAGTCAATGTTTTGCATAGAAATTAACACGTATTTTAATACGGAAAGCACTTTATATCACACACACACACACACACACACACACACACACACACACATATAGATATATATATATATATATACTAATCAACTATCTACCAGTATTCGCGGTTACCAGGAAAAAAGAAAAAAAACCGCCAGGAATAAGAGATAAAAATATCTCGAATCACCGCCCTGGGGAAAAAAGAAAAAATATCATAGGACAAAAAAAAGAAAGGTCCAACTCCGTCACACCAGTTGAAAAAAATCAAGAGATATGCAGACAGTTGGTCAAAAGAAAAATAAAACCCACCGTAAACGCTGCAATGCTACAATTACAAGAGTGCTCAACACGAGTGGAGCCAATTACAAAATTAACTTAAATCGCGAGTCAAAATTCTCCTACTAAAGTTGCACCTTAACGGATCATCAGCGAGTCCCGCACCGACTCTGGTGTTTACCATTGAGCATTTTTTTGCTCCTTTTACTATGGAAAGTCGGTGTGGGACTCCCTGATGATCCTTTGAGGTGATAGGAGAATTCCGACTCGCAATTTAAGTTATTTATATATATATATATATATATATATATATATATGTCCCTGCCTGAAAAATGCCTCCTATGATTGGCCAGTCGGCCGGGGCAGTAGAATACACCAACTGCTTCTCTGTAAGGGGACCCCACTCCGAATGCGTGTCCTGGATAGGACATTAAACAATCTGATGGTGAGGTTCTAGTAATGCTCGAGTTTATGAGGAATGCGGACTCACCCATCATTGTCATCACTCCCAGGTCCACTATACCCTAGAGTGGTGGCACCTTATAGGGTCTTATGTATGGGTCAGATAGATCTAAACTCTCTACAAACTGAATTGTTTCAAATAGAACAGCGTTGACATTTAAACTGCGTACTTATGCTAAACTGTATTGTTTGAAATAGAACAGTTTTGACATTTAACAGTCTAAAGAAAAAAATCTAATTATACGAAACTGAATTGTTTGAAATATAATTGTTTATATGAATAAAAAATGGATTTGGCATGAAATTCCCTACAATTGTTGATATGCCATCAAACCAGACCAAACCAAACCTATGAATCTCAAAAGTCCTGCTCACAGAATAAAAAGTGTTATCTACAAGCATGGAAAGATGTAATTACGATTATATTTATGGCAAAATGTCTGATTTTAAATAATGTGTCTAACATATTTCGGTTATTCTATCAATTAATAGATGTTCCTACTTAGTCAATCACCTGTAGCAATTTTCAGACTTTTGTCTCTTTGAGAATCGTCTCTGTTCCGTCTGAGTGTTGAGTCTTCAAAGGCTGACGCCCTAATAGGTCATGTTTGAAATGTTTGTTCGTCTCTTTTTCTTGTTCGTCTGCCAGTGGTAGATTTGCCGGCAGTGTTGTTTGGGGTTTCACGTTTGTACTCGTTAACTAGAATTAAAACTGACGTAAATTATTACAGTTGAACGACACTCGAGCATTTAGCGTGTTTGAGAGAGACATAGGGCATCGTGAAAGAAATAGAGGGAAAAAAAAGTGCAACGATAAAAAGAAAAAAAAAAAGACAAGAAAGAAAGAAAGAAAGAAAGAAAGAAAGAGATGTAGGAAGGAAATAAAGAAAGAAAATAAAAATTAAAAACGGACAAAAAAACAAGAAAAGACAATAAAGGAAAAGAAAGAAAGAAAGAAAGAAAGAAAGAAAGAAAGAAAGAAAGAAAGAAAAGAAAAAGACAAAATAAAACAAAGAAAAGGAACAAAAGCAATGAACAGAAAAAAAAGAAAGAAAGAAAGAAAGAAAAAAGAAATGCCAAAGACAACCGTAGAATAAAAAAAAAACAAAGAAAAGGGAAAAAAAGCAATGAACAGAAAAGAAAAGAAAGAAAGAAAGAAAGAAAGAAAGAGATGTAGGAAGGAAATAAAGAAAGAAAATAAAAATTGAAAACGGACAAATAAACAAGAAAAGACAATAAAGGAAAAGAAAGAAAGAAAGAAAGAAAGAAAGAAAGAAAGAAAAGAAAAAGACAACCGTAGAATAAAATAAAACAAAGAAAAGGAACAAAAGCAATGAACAGAAAAAAAAAGACAGAAAGAAAGAAAGAAAGAAAGAAAGAGATGTTGGAAGGAAATAAAGAAAGAAAATAAAATTAAAAACGGACAAAAAAAAACAAGAAAAGAGAATAAAGGAAAAGAAAGAAAGAAAGAAATGTCAAAGACAACCGTAGAATAAAAAAAACAAAACAAAGAAAAGGAAAAAAAGCAATGAACCGAAAAGAAAAGAAAAGAAAAGAAAGAAAGAAAGAAAGAAAGAAAGAAAGAAAGAAAGAGATGTTGGAAGGAAATAAAGAAAGAAAATAAAAATTGAAAACGGACAAAAAAAACAAGAAAAGACAATAAATGAAAAGAAAGAAAGAAAGAAAGAAAGAAAGAAAGAAATGTCAAAGACAACCGTAGAATAAAAATTAAAAAAAACAAAGAAAAGGAAAAAAAGCAATGAACCGAAAAGAAAAGAAAAGAAAGAAAGAAAGAAAGAAAGAAAGAGGTGTTGGAAGGAAATAAAGAAAGAAAATAAAAATTAAAAGCGGACAAAAAAACAAGAAAAGAAAATAAAGGAAAAGAAAGAAAGAAAGAAAGAAAGAAAGAAAGAAAAAAAAGTAAAAGACAACCGTAGAATAAAAAAAAACCAAAGAAAAGGGAAAAAAAGCAATGAACAGAAAAGAAAAGAAAGAAAGAAAGAAAGAAAGAAAGAAAGAAAGAAAGAGATGTAGGAAGGAAATAAAGAAAGAAAATAAAAATTGAAAACGGACAAAAAAAACAAGAAAAGGCAATAAATGAAAAGAAAGAAAGAAAGAAAGAAAGAAAGAAAGAAAGAGGTGTTGGAAGGAAATAAAGAAAGAAAATAAGAATTAAAAGCGGACAAAAAAAACAAGAAAAGAAAATAAAGGAAAAGAAAGAAAGAAAGAAAGAAAAGTAAAAGACAACCGTAGAATAAAAAAAACCAAAGAAAAGGGAAAAAAAGCAATGAACAGAAAAGAAAGAAAGAAAGAAAGAAAGAAAGAAAGAAAGATGAAAAGGGCCGATATAAGTAGGGGATTAGAGGGTAAGTTGAAATAAGAGAGAGAGAGAGAGAGAGAGAGAGAGAGAGAGAGAGAGTATGTTTGAGAGAAAGTGTGTGTGTGTGTGTGTTTGTAAGAATCAAAGGGAAAAGATTAGACGAAAAAACAGAAAAAAGGAAACAGAAGAAACGCCGAAAAATACGACGATTCAAGATTTAAAACTAAATAACAGCAAAACAAATCGGTGAAACGCTTCGTTGACTGGTTGGTAGCTATTTTACGACATACCAACCTTCGTGGGTTATTTAATGCCAAATGCTCTTTTTATATACAATATCTATCCATAATTTACTGATAAATTCAATAGTAAACGAATTCTTAAAGATTCTTGTTTACATAATAAAATGCTTTTCAGTATCTAATACTAATAAATCTATTTAATATTAATCATTTACTTACATGCTGTTGAATGAATCCAGATGTTTTACGTTAACGCTTATGAATCTATTCCTGCATCTCTGCAAAGGAGTAAGACCTCACAACGAGTGCCCAAGATATGACATTACACAAGGTGACAGTAAGTCTTCAGTTAGTTTGGAGCTTTGAGGAATTTGGAGTAGACCTTTAATGCCATCTTCATGTCTCCGCTGGCCCAGAATACACCGACTGCTTCTCTGCAGAGGGGTAAGACCCCCCCACCAACGAGTGTCCTTGATATGACACTAAACAATCGGATGGTGAGGTTCCAGCAATGCTGGAGCTTTGGAGAATGCGGAGTACCCCTTCATTGCCATCGCTCCCAGGTCCACTCTGGCCCGGAGTGGTAGCACCTGACAGGGCCCTATCTATGGGTTAAATAGAAATAACAGCATACTTATGCTAAAATGAATTGAGTAAACTGAATAGCTTGAAATAGAAACGTTTTTGACAATTAAACCGTACTTACACTTAAACTGCGTGCTTATGCTTAACTGAAGTATTTAAAATAGAACTTTTTTTCGACATTAAAACTGTATTTACACTTAACTGAATTATTACATATAACTTCTTAAATAGTTAGAAATGGAAATGTTTTTGACAATTAAACTGTGTACTTATGCTAAACTGAACTGTTTTCAATAGAACAGATTATTTACATAAAAATGGACTTGGCGTTAAATAACCTACAAAGGTTGATATGCCATAAAACCAACCAAACCAATCCTTTAATGCCATCAGTCCTAGGTTTTCTCAGGCCTGGAGTGGTAGACCTTTAATGCCATCAGTCCTAGGTTTTCTCAGGACTGGAGTGGTAGCACCTGATAGAGTCCTATCTATCGGTCAAAGAGAACTGTTTAACTTTTAAACTGTGTTGTTATTCTTAATTGAATTGTTAGAAATAGAACGGTTTGCTTATTCAACTAATTGAATTGTTTGTGATACATTGCAGAACTTTCCCAGCGACGGGTTAAATAATTCCACAACTCTTCTTGTAGAAGGATGGCTTTAGCATTAGGTAACCTACAAATGTTGATATGCCATTAAACAAAGAAACCAAACCATATCAATATTTAGAACCATTTAACTGTTTATAAATGCGTGAATACTGTTGAAAAGAATAATTACAGTTAACAGTAAATATGAATATTTGTTTTAGATAGAAATCCTTGGAAGGTGTATAGGAAAATTGCTGATAGAATTTTTTATTACTTTAGAAAGCCCTATTTAGAGGTGTAGTGCTTGATTCGGTATCTGAATCTTTTGAGTATTTCAACTTTGGCCAATATTCTTTCTTTATACTTGGGCGACATTTCCACACTAGACGGAAGCTCTCCAAAACTGGTAGACAAGTTCACCTGCCTAGGAAGCAGTGTCTCATCAACCGAAAAAGACATCGACACGCGGCTAACGAAGGCATGGACAGCTATCGATAAGCTATCGATCATATGAAATTCAGACCTGACCGATAAAATGAAACGTAGTTTCTTCCAAGCAGCGGTCGTATCGATACTGCTGTATGGATGCACTACTTGGACGCTAACAAAACAGCTGGAGAAAAAGCTAGACGGCAATTACTCAAGAATGCTGCGAGCAATACTGAACAAGTCCAGGAGGCAACACCCGACAAAACACCAACTATACGGCCACCTACCTCCTATCACGTAAACTATCCAAGTTAGACAAACCAGACACGCAGGACACTGCCGGAGAAGCAGGGACGAGCTCATAAGTTATTTTCTCCAATGCCCCTAACATATGGCCAATCAAAAGCAGGACGACCAGCAAGAACATACATACAGCCGCTCTGTGAGGATACGAGATGTAGCCCTGAAGACCTGCCCGAGGCGATGAACGACAGGGAGAAGTGGCGAGAGAGGGTCAGGGATATCCGTGCTAGCAGCACGACATGATGATGATGATGATGATGCTTTCCAGTTTTATTGTCCGTCTTGTCTGCCGTCGTTTTTTTTTTTTTTTCAGTTTTTTATCCATTGTATTTTTTCTTTCGATGGTATTTTAGCTTGTTCTACTGGTTTCTTTATTTGTTCTTTTGCGCCTCATTTCCTATCCAGACTTTGTATTTCTTTTTAGGTTCCTTAAGAGATTCTAATTTCGTCGCTGACTTGGTTTGCATAAATTAGATCGTTTGTTAGTTTTTTCATTGCTTTTTATGTTCCTTAAGTTATACCAATTTTATCACTAACTTGGTTTGATCCTGCATAAATTAGTTAGCAAGTTCTTGTATTTCTTTTTGGGATCCTTAAGTGATACTAATTTTGTCACTGACTTGGTTTGCTCCGACTCTAATGAGATTGTTAGTTCGACGATGTTGTTCGTATTGATATTTTAAATAATTTATTTACCTGATCAGATTTAAATTGACTTTTTCCAGCTTTGATTCCTCAGCAATGGTAATGTCTTCTTTTCGTTCAATTTTTTTTAATTCTTTATTTTTTTATCTTGTAATAATATTAATGTTGTAGTGTTGGATTTCTTGATATTTTGGGTTTCAATATTTTCTGTTTTAGTTTATTTTTAGGGCTTATTTGCATATTTATCACATTTACCAACCCCTCGGCTCGGGCAGGATATAACACAAGGTCAATTTTTAAGCGGAGTTTAACAGGTTTGAATTTAGAGTATTCCTTCTCCTAGACTAGTTGCCTCAGCAAGGAAATCAGTCTGCCCTACTATTTACCCATAGCTTGAGGGAGAATAATTGGATTTACACCTTTCCCAAGGGTAATGTGAAATACAATCAGTCTCGTTCAGGATTTGAACTCGTGTCGCTGTGTCCTTTTCCTACGACGATAACCATTACACCATGGGCCCCTCCATTTGCATATTTATTCGCTGTTACCTGTCTACATCCTTCTTGTGTCTTGAGGTCAGAAACCGGCCTTTTTTTTAAAAAATCATCTGCATATGGCCTTCACCATTTCAGTTTGTTCTATAAAACATAGCTGATTCTTCCCAAATTTCGATCCTTATTTCTGTTTAGAGAGATTTTCACACGAGCATAAGCCGGTGATCTTTCATTTGAGTTGTAGATAGTTGCAGTCTCCTCTAGATTCAAGGACTCTTATTATTTTTGCTGATTTTCATACTGCCGTGATCTGGATATTGTTGATCGTTCCTTGTCTCAATTTTTTCTGTCCTTTCCCAACCTTTGGGCACAATTCCATGGACACAAGCTACCATCGGTAGTACCGTCACCTTCATGTTCCATTGTTTTTTCAGCTCTTTCGTAAGATCCAAGTATCGATTTACCTTTTAACTTACTTTCATCTTCACTGTATGTTCTCCGAGAAAAGGAAAAATTGCTACATTAGATTATTCTTTCCTTTTTGTTGATAAATACTTAGTCTGGCTTTTTGGCGTTGATTAGGAAATCCGTTTGTATCGCAGACTACCAGTAATTTCATTCGTCTTTTCTCTGGGAGAGCGTCTAGTTTGTGCATGTACTATTTTTTAGTCGGATCAAATTTTTATCTCTTGAACAATTCCCAGTAAATCACCGTTCCCACAAAGCCATGACTAGTTTCGTAGTTCTTTTGTGCAATTTGGCTACATTAACGTATTATCTGATTATCGGTTATTCTCTGCGCATAAAATATACTTGCTATTCTTCTGCATATTATCAGTTTTTGCCTTGATTTGAATTAACCATATGGTATTTTTTGTGCTACTGAGCCCCCGATAAATCATCTTCTTCGAAACCATTTCGCTTCTTGGCCGGTGATCAACTAGTGGTTCCGATAGGGGTATCGCACATTTCCTTACGGCCACAAGAAATACAATCAAGGGAGTGGGAGAAAAAGAACAAACGAACAATATGAGCTTGGGTTAACTCAAAGTATAACAGAGGAGTCATGTAAAATTGTATTCCCTTGTACATATGTAGACTAGCGCCAGCGAGGATTTCTAGCGAAATTTCTACAAAGCTACTAGGAATGCCAACCCATCTTGACCGGTCTTACCTCACTGGTACTGGACTCACTCATGCCGACTGGTCACTTCTGCTGTCCAGTGTCGACTGGCCACTCGCGTCACCCTTCGCCAACTGCCTTCTGTGAGTTCCTTTGTCCAACTCCTTTCGTGTTCCCTTAACCACTTCCGGTCATGTCGAGATCTCGGACTCAGGCCTTTGTTTGGTTTCGCGCTAAAACAGTCAAAGGGATCGTCTGCTTGGCGGACCACCTACATAGTGTTACACTACTATTAAAGAGATACAGTTTCTTTATTGATTTTTTTTTTTCTTCTTAGCATCGTACTGATTATTTTGTGTGCTCTCACGTCGGTTTGTCTCTTGAAGTATACATAGAGTTGTTTAACTTTGGATTTCCGTTTTCAAGTTGTTGTTATCAAGCGAAAACGCAAAATTGTATTTGTATTTGCTTGTTCTATTTTGGCTTCATTATCTCTGCCTCCCACTCTCTTTTAAAATAAATTGTGATTAATTAGAGAAAATACTTTTACATTAACGCTGTAATTATTCGGTCAGGTATTTTTTTTTTTTTTTTCAGATTTTGGCTAGTTTAGTCTGAAAGTAAAAGCTATATTATCGATTGAGAACTGTTGTTATATTCTAAAATTACAAAATTGAAAAGAAATCAAGAAGGCAGTTACAATCATTTTGTTATTGTTTTAATCTTCTTCTTCTTCTTCTTCTTATTATTATTATTATTATTATTATTATTTTCACACAATCGTTTTTCCTCCTTTCTTGATGATTCCTGTCTTCTTCATCTTCTTCTTCTTCTTCTTCTTCTTCTTCTTCTTCTTCTTCTTCTTCTTCTTCTTCTTCTTCTTCTTCTTCTATTTTGACAACATCATTTTCCTACTTTTTTGATGATTCCTCTCCTCTTCTTCTTCTTCTTCTTCTTCTACTTCTTCTTCTTTTTAGTATTATAATTATTATTATTATTATCATTCATACAATCATTTTCCTCCTTTCTTGATGACTCCCTTATTGTTGTTGTTATGGTTCTTCTTCTTCTTCTTCTTCTTCTTCTTCTTATTATTATTATTATTATTATTATACAATCATTTTCCTCCTTTCTTGATGATTCCCTTGTTCTTCTTCCTCCTCCTCTTCTTCTTCTTCTTTTTCTTCTTCTTCTTCTTCTTCTTCTTCTTCTTCTTCTTCTTCTTATTATTATTATTATTATTATACAATCATTTTCCTCCTTTCTTTATGATTCCCTTGTTCTTTTTCCGCTTCTTCTTCTTCTTCTTCTTCTTCCTCTTCTTCTTCTTCTTCTTCTTATTATTATTATTATCACAATATCATTTTTCCTTCAGTTTATCATTATTAGTTTAATGGTAGGACTCAACACGAATGTTTCAATATTTTCCTTGTCAAAAATAATAGCTACATATTTTGTTACTTCCGTATAGTGAATTAACGTGTTAGAAAAAATAAATCTCTTGTAATGAGTCATTTAATATCAAAAGAAAAAAAAAATGTAGGAGGTTGAGAAAAATTAAGAAATTAAAAGAAAAACACAGCACAATTTGCCAAATGTGGAGTCGAAAGTGAATGAAAGACAAAAAAATTAAGAACTGCTTTTACGGTCAGACCAGAAAAGCAAAAAAAAAGGGGGGGGGGGATTGATAAGACAAGAAAAAAAAAAAAAGGAGCAGAGAAAGGAGTAGTTAAGAGGAAAGAAAAGGGACGTTTGGTAGAAAGAGTAAAAGAGAGTTGTTGAAGAAAAGGGATGGAAGGGAAGAAATAAAAAAACTGAAGGTACAAGTAAGTTCCCGATAGGGACGGATGTCACGTGAAAGTCAAAATAATCTGTTCTGTATGCACGCGTTCCCCATGAATATGATGAAGAAGAGTATATACATGTATATATGCCGGATACTTTTCCTGTATTGGTTTCGTAGTTTAATGGCATATCAACTTTCGAGGGTTATTTAATGTCAAAGCTATCCTTTACATTATGATCATTAAGTCACGCTGACAACACAGATTTCCTTGAATCTCTCTCACTCTCCGTCCCTATGAACAATAGCTGTTAGTATGTCTTTTGGCTGCTTCCTGCGTCTGCATAGGGCTGATTTAAGAAAATATTTGCTGGTAAGCCAATACTAGGACGTCCGTGTCAAGGGGCACATAGTTGAACGTCTCTGAAGGACAGTTATCATTATGATCATTAAGTCACGCTGACAACACAGATTTCCTCGAATCTCTCTCACTCTCTGTCCCTATGAACAATAGCTGTTAGTATGTCTTTTGGCTGCATCCACGGTCTGCATAGAGCTAATTCAAATAAACATTTGCTGGTCAGCCAATACACGCAGATCCCCGTGAAGAGGCCCATTGGTGAACGTCAATTAACTGTTCCTCTTTCCTTCACTAACAGTACCCATTCACGTCTTGTTCATATTACATAGATGGCTTGTCAGATGGGAGGTAGGTGATCCTATATCAGCTGTATCGTGATGTGTTGTTAAAGGATTTGTTCATTACAGCTTTCATCATCCTTGGGTAAGTTCCCATCAAGCTTTTTCTCAACGTGTTTTATTTGCGTCTATGTGCTTCATCCATACCGGAGTACAGACGCAGCGAGGAAGAAATCACGTTTTATTTTATCGGATAGATCAGACTTTCATATGATCGATTACGCTTATGGCAGTGCACGCCTTCACTATGCATATAGTAAAATTACTTTCAGTAGATGAGATGTCGTAGTCGAGATATGTGAACTAGTCCACAAATTGTAGAGGCTTCTTCTTCTTCTTCTTCTTCTTCTTCTTCTTCTTCTTCTTCTTCTTCTTCAGCAGAGGAATTATATGGTAAATTGAATTACCATGACGTGAAAACCCAGCAAACACTACTGGACAGCTGTTTTCACCTTATTATATCTCATCAGCAGTGTATATACCGTGATCTCCCCCACTGGAGACCGAACCAATAACCACAGAATGCAGAGCCGAGATTCTATTGCACACAAGAGATGCAAAATTCACTATTCATGAAAATTGTGCGGCCCATGAACCTGAATTTTTCTTATAAGTTATAGCGGTACTTTTTACTGCGGACACAGTCACCTCCAGTGGTTCCGTACGTCACGCGCGAGTGTTTGCAAGATTTTCTGTTTATGGTCATTCAATTTCAAGAGGCTCGTTTAAAACGCATTTACTCTGTTTTATTTGGATTCGCTTAGAAGCCAATGCATCCCTATGCTTGCTGTATGTAATGCAGTGAGAAATCTGCATGGGTTGGTGTATTTATCCATATTTACCAACCCCCCTGCTCGGGCAGGATATGACACAAAGTCAATTTTTAAGCGGAGTTTAACAGGTTTGAATTCAGAGTTTTCCTTTTCATAGACTAGTTGCCTCACCAAGGCTGAAGAACCTCGTCTGCCCTACTATTTACGCATAGTGGAGGGAGAATAATTGGTTTCATAACTTTACCAAGGGTATTAGTGCTATGTGAAATGCGATCAGTCTCGTCCAGGATTTGAACCCGTGTTGGCGTGTCTATTTCCAACGACGATAACCATTACACCACAAAGTTGGTGTATTTACGAGAAGTGCTAGATCATCTGCGTTGTCTGCATCTGTCATAGTTACTGCAGGATATTGTTTGCTTATATATTTTTGATATGAAACCATTTTCTTTTATGAAATGTATGGATGTTTGAAGTATGTAGCCTAGGCTGCTTATAAACAAATATTATGCAAATGTATCTCATTAAAAGACTCCAGCGACTATGTCAAAGATGTTGTTGTCACTATCGGAGGAGTGAACGATTTTTTTTCTCTTAGTTTAGAATCATTATTGGAATCAGAGTTTCTTTTTATAAATCATATGCAACAAGTAATTGCTCAATTTTTTTTTTCTGTCTATAGTCAAATGACTTGCAGAAATCTACAAACAAATGTGTTGCCTCGGGACTTTTTGTATGTACGCTTTTGATGATTCCATGAATAAACAAAATCTGTGAAAGTATCATTATCATGATGTCGTGCTATCAGCACGAATATTCCTGACCCTCTCTCGCCACGTCTCCCTATCGTCCATTGCTTTCGGCAGATACTCAGGGCTACATCCTGTATCAGCACAGGGGTCCACAGGAGTACATCACTCGTCCCTACTTCTCCAGCGGTGTCCCTCGTGTTTGGTTTATCTAATTTTTATAGTTTTCGTTATGGGTAGTAGGTGGCCGTAGACCTGTTGCTTCGTTCGGTGCTGTCGCCAAGACTTGTTCAATATTTCTCGCGACAATTGTGTAATTGTGGTGCATCCATATGGCAGTATCGACACGATCGCTGCTTAGAAGAAAGTGCTCTTGTCTTTATCGGTCAGGTCTGACTTCTATATAAACGAGAGCCTATGTATAGCTGTCCATGCCTTTGCTAGTCTCATGTTGATGTCTGTCTCTGTTGATGAGACTCTGCTGCCTAGGTAAGGGAACTTGTCAACTAGTTTCAGAGTGTGGATATGTCGCCTGTTTGATTAAACCACATAAATTCCGTCTTGTGTGCATTGACATGGAGGCTGATGCCTGCAGCGGGTCGTTTCAGACTATGTAGCAGGGTTTCGGCTTGGGCAGGTGTATTTGCCAGAAGCGCTATATCATCGGCATAGTCGGTGTCCGTAATTGGTTTTGCGGGGTATAGGTACTTAGAACATCTGTTGATGAAATCAAGGAAGATGGTTTCAAGCTAATATCAAGTATAGATCTATTTCTCCGAAAGCTGTTCTGATTTTCCCTCAGAATCTTCTCAACTTCAGGTCGGATACAATTGTGTCGTAGTTCATTTTAAACTTTAGTTGCAATAGAAATAAGCGTTATGTCTCTAGTTCTCAGTGATTGTAAGGTCATATTTCTAAGGGAAGAGCTAAATGCAGACTTTCCTCCATTTTCCCACTGTTTTTTTAGTTAAATTGTTAATTGAAGGAGTACGTCATCCTTATATTCCATTCATCCGGGGACATTTTTTAAAAGCTTTCAACTTTTTTGCTTAAGAATTGGCTGGGCCGTCTGGTATCGAAATCAATGGCAGATTCGAGGGCGAAAGGCCCCCAGTTTCGGCTGGGCCACCTTCGGGTGGGTGAGCTGCAACATTGACACCTTTGTTCAACGTGTATAGCACTAGACCTTGCTGTCTAGTTTAAGCTATAAGCAGGCATCCGTGCGTGGACCCAGATTTGGTCTAAGACCAGCTTGGCTCATTAGACTCACATTGCACTGAGTGGGTCGATGAGCTGCACTGACCAGCAGGGTTCGAGCCTCGGTTCGTGCCCGACCTTCCCCTCCCCTAAATCTCCACTATAATCAGCCTTCAGGTTATTGATCTTGTGTTGAGTCCTGTCTGGTGGGAGGCAGCGACAAATACTTTAAACTTTTTTGCATAAGGATTTTTTTTTGGTTCAGAACTTTTGTTGGGTTTTATGGCATATCAAACTTTGTAGGCTATTTAACGCCAAGTACATTTTTATGTTAATAATCAGTTCTATTTAAAACTATTCAGTTTAGCATGAGTACACAGTTTAATTTTCAAAAACATTTCAATTTCAAACAATTCAGTTTAGCATAAGTATGCTTTTTAAATGTAAGTAAGGTTTAATTGTGACAAATATTTCTTTTTCTAGCTATTCAGTTTAGTCAAACAGTTTTGGTTCAGCTAATTCAGTTTAGTATAAGTATACATTTTGTTTACACTCAGTTAATTGACAAAAACGTTCTATGTTAAACAATTCAGTTTAGTGTAAATACAGTTTCAATGTCAAAAAAACAGTTCTATTTGAAATAATTCAGTTTAACATAAGCACGCAGTTTAAGTGTAAGTGCGGATTAATTGTCAAAAACATTTCTATTTCAAACTATTCAGTTTAATCAAACAATTCAGTTTAGCATAAGTCTGCCGTTAGTTCTATTTAACCCATTGATGGGGCCCTGTCAGGTGCTACCATTTCGAGTCAGAGCGCACCTGGGAGCAATGGCCATGAAGGGTATCTTCACATACCCCAAAGCTGATAGTTACATAAATTATTGTATATTGGTTTCCTGCAGATCTGTTGAGTTCCGTGAATCCAAAGGAATGTTAAATTCTGATAAATTCAAACGAATTCCTGACCATGGTTAAAAAGTTACAATAAAAATAAAGCCCCGTATATTCCTCGGCAACAACAATACCGTTAATCACAAAATAGAATATGTGACGATATACATATCTTTTAGCTTTGGTAGAATTAAACATGTGCATTACGTATAAAATAAATTGTATATTTTTATTCTATTTATTGCAAAGGCAATAATAGGATTTATACGTAATAAAATGGCAAATCATCTAAACTTGCTTTTGTAACCGGGGTAAATGCGGCCAATGATCCTCACAAAGAGTAAATAGGAGATATGTAATAATAGCATATAAGAGGAAAAGTCAGATACTTGGTAATAGTATAATCATTCGTTAAGGAATTCATATACGAACTAACACATATTCTCTCTGGCAGGTAATTATTAAGATGGACGCAACCATTGTTTAACGGTCTTAAGAGGAGGTAGGTAATCAAATATAACACTTCCAAAAATACCTCTTTGTTTTTGTTCTTCCGTGGAATTTTCACACATGAGGCTAGTTGTGCATCATATTTCTATAAAAATTACATTGGGAAGGTTTTTACTAAAAACAAAATAAGAGAGAAATGATTTACTTATAAAATAAGAACCCATAGAATTCAGGGTCAGTTTTCTTACGGGATTTTGGTTTTATGACGCATCAACTATTGTAGGTTATTCAATGTCAAATCCATTTTTATATACAAACAGTTCTATTTCAAACAATTCAGTTTTTATAATTATATTTTTCTGTTTATACACAGTTAAATGTAAAAACAGATTCTTTCAAACAATTCAGTTTAGCGTAATCACACAGTTTAGTTCAATTTGACCCATAGCTAGGACCCTATAAGGTTCTACCACTCTGGGCCAGGGTTGACCTGGGAGTGATAGTAATGAAGGGTTTCTCTGCATTCCACAAGACAGATTGTTTAATGTCATATCAAGACTCTCTTTGGGGGATTCTTACCCCTTTGCAGTGATGCAGTCGGTGTAGTCTGCTGTCCAAGTCGATTTGGCCAGTCTTAGAGGAGATATCAGAACGAGACTAAAGCCAACGTTAGACGACCTTATGGACTCAAATTAAGAATCTTCCGACTATAATTGTCCCTGAGAAAATCCAGTCAAGTCTACTTACTGTTCCCTGTGGTAGGGATACAGAAGAAATAGGTTCATTGCTTTTCGAATATCATTAGTACAAACTTAAAGAATGTATATACGCAAACTTTTCACACGTGCAGGACATAAGACAAGTTCAATTTTTAAACGGGGTTTTGCAGGTTTGAATTCAGATTTTTCCTTCTCCCAGACATGTTGCCGTATCAAAATTAAAGTCCCTAGTCTGTTTCACAATGAGCTCAGTGTTTACGGAAGAATAGGTATACATCAACGTTTCCGCAACTTTTTTAGTGCTAAGTGGGAAATACAAACAGCCTTGTCGAGGATTCAATCTCAGGTCACCGTGTCCATTTCCTATCATGATAACCGTTAAACCAATAGCGCTTCCCAATGAATGTCTCACCGTTCCTTTCGGTGTAAAAGGATGTTCATCTCACAGCATTTATTAACTTGGTAATCGTTTCGAGATATAGTTTTTTTTCTCTCAATGTTCATTTGGATTAATTCTGTCATGGCCAGGAATCAAGCCTCTAAAAAAGCATTGATTTTATCCCGACAAACACTGATCTTATAAGAAAATACGAATGAGTTTCAGAACCTAATTTAAAAGACAAATTTATAATTACTCCTCAAAGATTGGATAATTATTAAATTGAATTATTTTAGCTTTGAAAAATAGGTTAAAACATTTTTAAAAATTGGTTGATTTCTTGGTTGGTTGGTTGGTTGGTTGGCGTTTATAGCATATCAATCCTTCTGGGCTATTTAAATTAAAATCCTTATATATATATATATATATATATATATGGAAGAAAATAATGGATAGTATTCCGACAATTTGTGAAGAAAAATTGACAACAAGTAATCCAAATAGAAAGTAGGGGTTTGTTTCTCTATAAATCCCTACTTTCTATTTGGACTACTTGTTGTCATATATATATATATATATATATATATATATGTTGCGTTCTGGTTTGAGAACGCTTCTAGTAGTAATAAAAAACCAAACCACGATATGTGAGGAAATAGTTATATTCACAGGAAAATGTATTTATAATAGAGACTGTTAGTAACAAGAACATAGGATTAGTGAACATAGAATAAGGATAAGGATATAATCCAACAATAGTATTGGCTTCCGTTATAGAATCCCTGGTATTAGAAACTACAGCTATATATGGCAGATTGACTTGCTCATTGTGCCGAAAAGGTAGGTGATACCCAACAATATATATATATATATATATAATGTGTGGAAGCTAATAAAAAAGTAAGTAAAGTAGGCGATCGTAGTCGAGGGCAACCCGAAGGCTCCCTTTCCAATAGCTACTACACCGAGGTGACAGGTAGAGCGCTACTCCTTCCCCTGGGTTGCTCAACTTTACCCTTGATTTGTACCTTATAATACTGAGTATTAAGCAAGGAGGTATCAAGTATCATTTTTAAAGTCTTTGGTATGACCCGACCTAGGATCGAACCCCAGTTTCCCAAACCATTGGCGAACACTGTACCCACTTTTCCCGGTAAATTTTAATTGAGTTAGAGCTCATTTGTTTACACACATCAAAATGGCGTTAAGTATTGCTCTCAGACAATGATAATTCTATTCAGTATTAATTATTTGTTTGCATACAGTTGATTTTAAGTATTGTAACATTAGTAATTCTATTTACCAAGTATTCCTATCTAATACAAATAATTTGCACGCACACAGCGGTATAGTTTCAAATAACTAATGAAAATATAATCTCTAATTCAGGGTGGAACGATAAAATTGTCGCCCAAGAAAAGACGACATGATTCCATTTCCGTTTAATGAAAACCGGTTTTCCATTTTTGTTGCAGGCTATCTCGTAGTTGGCCAGTTGGGTACAAATCCCAAGAGCGATTGGAGCCTTCTATCATGTCTGAAAGTGACACAATTTTCAACGAGCGAAATGGGAGATGCGCCGCTGTACAACTCATGCACTCTACCGATCCAAGTTATGACAACAGGACTATTGCCAGCACCCTCAAAATGCAAATCCGGACGGTTCAACGTGCCCAGGGTGAAGAAAACAAAGTTTCCGGGTACGGTTAGGGTCTTTGGTGTGGTTTCAAATGAGGGCCATAGCATGCCACCTCACATCTTCGAAGTCGGCTTGAAAGTCAACACCAAAGTGTACCTGGATGCACTGTAGAGTGTGGTGATCCCCTGGTGCAATCAGTTGGCTGGTGGCAGACCCTGGGTGTGGTTGCAGGACTCAGCACCGGCCCACGAGTCCAAAGATATCTAGGCTTGGCTTCAGAAGGAGTGCTACGACTTTGTACCCTTCTCTCACTGGCCCCCTCCACTCCCGACATGAACCCGCCGGACTACTTCGTGTGGTCATACGTCGAGAACATCACCAACATGACCTCCCACAAAACCATAGCCAGCCTGATCGCCGCCATCCGCCGAGTATTCGCCGAGCTTCCGCCAGCGCTTTTGAAAAAGGCATGCTCCCAGTCCCGGATCCGTATGGCCAAGCAAAAGCAGGACGACCAGCTCGAACATACATACAGCAGCTATGTGAGAATACGGGATGTAGCCCTGAAGACCTGCTAAAAGTGCTGAATGATAGGGAGAGGTGGCGAGAGAGGGTCAAGGATATCCGTGCTAGTGGCACGACAGGATGATGATGATGTTGTTATATTTAGGACGACAATTTTATCGTTCCACACAGTAAATGATTGAACTGTTCTACTCCACTTAAAGATGAGACCATAAAAAGTACTACTAATATTGGTCAGAGTGGTCCTGAGAGTGATGATAATGAAGAGGTACTTCATATTCCCTCACCCCAAGGACTGATGCCAAGCCATTAAATAGAGTTTAGTGTCATTCCTAGGACACGTGTTTCGGTGGTTTTACCCCTGTAAGTAAGTAAATTTGGCGACCATAGGCGAGGGTGACCCGAAGGCTTCCTTTTCAATTGCTTACTACACCAAGGTGTAGGGGAGGGATCGACTTCTTTCCCGGGATTGCTCCAGTTTACCCTTGATCCGTACCTTATAATGCTGAGTGTTAAGCGGGGAGGCACCAAGTACTATTTTTTGAGTCTTTGGTATGACTCGACCTGGGATTGAACCCAAGTCTCCCGAGCCATATATTTGTCGCTGCCTCCCACCAGACACGACTTGACACAAGGTCAAAAGCCCGAAGGCCGATTAAAGTGGGGATAAAGGGGAAGGGAAGGTCGGGAACGAGCCGAGACTCGAACCCTGCTTGTCAGTGCTGCTCATCGGCTCACTTAGTGCAATGTGAGCCTGATGAGGCAAGCGGTTTCACGAACCCAAATGTGGGTCCGGGCACGTATGCCAGTTTACGGCTTAAACTAGACGCTTGGTCTAGTGCCGTACAAAGGGGACAAAAGTGCAGCTCGCCCACCCGAAGGTTGCCCAGCCGAAGCTGGGGGCCTATTCGGCCCCGAGTCTGCTCTTGGTTTCGAGCACCCATCCGGCACGAATGCCAGACGGCCCAGCTAAAAAGCCATTGGTGAACTCTCTAACCACTTGGCCAATGTCCGGTTTACTTCTATGAAGATATGCAGTCAGTGTATTCTACAGTTCCAACCGACAGGGCTGTTAAAAGTAAAGCTGAACCTTTGGAAGTCGGATAGGTTTCATAACTAAAGAAGAAAGCAAGCAAGAAAGATGTGAACCGAAAAAACGCACCGAAAGAAATTGCTGCATTGATAAAACGGTTAATGAGGTTAGAATTTGCATAAAGAAAGAAAGACTAAACACGAGACAAAAATCGACAAGAAACCCAAAAAAAAACAAGGAACAAAGCAAAAAGAAAACAATAAAAAACAACGAATAACAAACAGATAATAGCAAAAAGATCCACAACGGCACTGGCTTTCATATTATTAGAGTAGTCGTAGATGTAATAGCAGTTATTTGTAATTATCTTTCAAATGAAAAATCTTTCGATTAAAACAAAACCATTTTTTAAAGAGGCTAATTACAAGGTAATTTAATTTATTATTGCTTTCGTTTGTTCTTTGAAATCTTGTGTTTTATGATTCTTTCTCTTTGGTTTTATGTGATTATGTTTTAAATTTAAGTTGAAGTTTTACTTCTTGAATACATCTCGTTCTGTTCAGGATTTTATACCGACTTTCAGTTTTACTGTTTTTTCTTTGGCTTTTTTTGACTTCTTTCCTTTTCTTTTTTAATTACAAAATGTTTTGATCTCGGCTACTTTGTAATGTTGACATGGAAACGCCTGGAATTATTTCTAGATTGGTCTGTATGCGGTCAGTGGGTAAAATCAGAATCGAAATCTCTCATAAGTAAATAACTTATCCCAAAATACCACTGTGATCTTTAATGACAATTAGTTACAATGAGTTTGTCTGACTTCTATAAAGACTAAATGGTTTCATTTATATCTTGCAAATATCAAATGCATTTTTATAGCAAAATCATTATTTAATGCATTTTTATTGTAAAACCATTATGTAATGTATTTTTCTAGTAAAATCATTATTTAAAGCATTTTTATAGTAAAATCTTTTTTTAATGCATTTTTATTGTAAAATCATTATTTAATACATTTTTATAGTAAAATCATTATTTAATACATTTTTATAGTAAAATCATTATTTAATGCATTTTATAGTAAAATCATTATTTAATGCATTTTTATAGCAAAATCATTATTTAATGCATTTATAGTAAAATCATTATTTAATGCATTTTTATAGCAAAATCATTATTTAATGCCTTTTTATAGTAAAATCATTATTTAATGCATTTATAGTAAAATCATTATTTAATGCATTTTTATAGCAAAATCATTATTTAATGCATTTTTATAGTAAAATCATTATTTAATGCATTTTTATTGTAAAATCATTATTGAATTTATTTTGATTGTAAAATCTTTATTTAATGCCTTTTTATAGTAAAATCTTTATTTAATGCCTTTTTATAGTAAAATCTTTCTTTAATACATTTTTATAGTAAAATCATTATTTAATGCATTTTTATAGCAAAATCATTATTTAATGCATTTTATAGTAAAATCATTATTTGATGCATTTTTATTGTAAAAACATTATTTAATGCATTTTTATAGCAAAATCATTATTTAATGCATTTTTATAGCAAAATCATCATTTAATGCATTTTTATAGCAAAATCATTATTTAATGCATTTTTATTGTAAAATCATTATTGAATTTATTTTGATTGTAAAATCTTTATTTAATGCCTTTTTATAGTAAAATCTTTATTTAATGCCTTTTTATAGTAAAATCATTATTTAATGCCTTTTTATAGTAAAATCATTATTTAATGCCTTTTTTATAGTAAAATCATTATGTAATACATTTTTATTGTAAAATCAATATTTAATGAATTTCGATAGTAAAATCATTATTTGATGCATTTTTATTGTAAATCTTAGCCTAATGCATTTTTATCACAAAAAAAGAACATTACGAAAGTATGTTTTGACTAATAATAATTCTCAATGTAATCTTATAGTGGAGTCATTGTACAATGCATTTTCCTAATAAAATCCTTGCCCATGTCTTTTTATAGAAAGAATTGTTCACAAAACATTTTTATAATAAGCACATTAAAAAGAATTCTTATAGCAAAGCTAATTTATGGCATAAATAATTCGCTCTGTATCAAAAATAAGATATCCTATTTACCAACCCCTCCGCTCGGACAGGATATAACACAAGGTCAATTTTTAAGTGGAGTTTAACAGGTTTTAATTCAGAGTTTTCCTTCTCCTAAACTAGTTGCCTAACCAAGGCTGAAGAACCTAGTCTGTCCTACTATTTACCCATAGCTGGAGGGAGAATAATTGGATTCATACCTTTCTCAAGTGCAATGTGAAATGCAATCAGTCTCGTCCAGGATTTGAACTCGTGTCGCCGTGTTCATTTCCTACGACGATAACAATTACACCACGGGCACCTCCACAAAAATAAGATATATCTTTGTAGTAAAGTCGTTTCACCGGCATTCTTATCAATTCATTTCCAATTTATTTTTATGATTAAATTATTTACAAGTATTTTTATAAGAGTAAATATTTTCTATTTAATTTTATAGTAAAAAAAAACAAACAAAAACATCTCCAATGCATTTTTACCATCAAAATCATTTTCAGTGTATTTTTATAAAATGATCATTTATGAAAAAGTTCTATAATAAAACATTTTACTATTGGGAAGATAATACCAAATGTATTATTACAGAAAAAATTTTGTCAAGTGTATTTTATGGCAAAATTATTTGCAATTTATTTTCCTTACATATTATTACCTATGCAATTCTATTGAAAAGATGTTGAATACTTTTTTATATTTTAGATAGATAGATAGATAGATTCATTAGTCACGGAAGACTCGAAGGTTCCCTTTTCAATAGGGTGCTACTCCTTTCCTAGGGTATGTATATATAAATATACTTATATAAAAAGAAAAAGAGAAAAAGAGGAAAAAAGATATATATATATATATAGATGGATAGATAGATAGATAGATATGATCAGTGGAGGATTTGGTTAAAAAAACACACATCGATGGAAGAGAGGGAGAGGGGGGGAGAGAAAGGAAGAGAGAGGGAAAGTGATTGAGATAGATAGATAGATTGATAGATAGATAGATAGATAGATAGATAGATAGATAGATATGATCAGTGGAGGATTCGGTTAAAAACACACACATTGATGGAAGGGAGAGAGAGGGGGGAGTAGGGAGGTAGGGAGAGAAAGGAAGAGAGAGGGAAGATGATTGAGATAGATAGATAGATAGATAGATAGATAGATAGATAGATAGATAGATTTTTTCTTACTTTAACCCAGGAATCAAAAAGCTCAAATCATCACTAGATCAGTGATTAATAAGGTAACATGCGTGAGTGAATTGTTTTTTTTTTCTTCTGTAACCCAGAGAGTAAAAGCAACGAGAAGGTATATCCCATTCCTTGAAATTTCAGGACAGAATCCTCACCCTTAGATTCAATTTAATGTCAGTCCAAGAATATTCGTTGGGTATGGTCTTATACCTGTTTGAAAAAAATAAATATTTATGATATTCTCTTTTACGTGTATATATGATACTACGGTGAAAAGCCAAGGATCATGAATACTATTTTCATGTCATTCTAGAATTTGTCTAAATTTAATTGGAGAAGTTAGATAATTTTTTAGAGTAGCTAGTGCTTGTGTAGGAGCCCAGCTGCTTATCTTCTGGGTGGTAGTCAGACAAAAAAAAATCGAAAACAAAGTGAAAAAGAAGTTTTTTTTTTTATATCGACAAGCTGTTGCTGCTGTTGTTTTCGTTAAAACAGTACTAATAGTTACATGATTTTACCAGAGATTAGATGTGATTTATTGGAATAGATTTTGATTTAAAACCCAGATCGGATCAAAATAGACAACAAAAAATGAAAAAAAGATCTATAAATAATGACTCTTAACTCAGAAGAAAAAAATGCCAACTAAAAATCTGATTTTATGGGAGATAACGCTTAAGATAATTTATTTGAACCACATGAATGAACCTTTTTTTTTTCTTTTTTTGATACCATATACACTCATATGATAAATGACTTTTAAGACCAATCTTTCACCTCATAAACAAGGGATCGTTCATTATCTGAGATATGTTTTTCAATCGTCGAAGCTGATCTTGTTTTTAGGCCTTACCTCGTTATAGCTTCAATCCAACGTTACCCCGCAAATCCTCTACCTAAACAAAGGCTATTAAGACCAATCTTTCACCTCATAAACAAGGGGTCGTTCATTGCCCGAGATATGTTTTTCAATCGTCGAAGCTGATCTTGTTTTTTAGGCCTTACCTCGTTATAGCTTCAATTCAAAGTAACCCGCATAGCATTTACCTAAACAAAGGCTATTAATTAGGATGATAAAGTTTTAACTAAACACGGCTTGCTATTTATAACACCATGGTTCCTAGTAAGTACCAATATTATAAATAGTTAACAAACTTACGTAAAAACTGTATTAACTAACGTCTTTAAGTTACCTGGTCTATACAGAAACTCATAAGGTCAGACAAACAGAAAATCAGATCGAGTCATGGAAGCCAACGTTTTTCAAATATAAGCCTAAGATTAAGAACACAAAGTTTACATATTATAATATAATTTAGATATGATTTTTTGGAATAGATTATGATCTAAAACTCAGATCAGATAAAAATAGGCGATAAAAATGAAAAGAAAAATTCATCCCATAAATAATGCCCCCTAACTCAAAAAAAGGCTGCTGAAATGAAGACCTCATCGGAGATATCAGTTAAAAAAATTATCGAACAACACTGATTAATAAAAAATAAATAAATAAATAAAAGCCCAGTTGGCTGGGGCTGTAGAATACAACGTCTGCATCTCTGCAGAGGGATAAGTCCCTCCTCCAATGAGTGTACTATAATGACATTAAACAATCTGATGGAGGTTTTGGGAATACAGAGTACCCCATCACTGTAATTACTCCCAGGCCAACTCTAATATAGAGTAGTAGCACCTGGTAGGTTCATATCTATGGGTCAAATAGGACTCTTTGACATTAAAATTGAGTGCAAACCAATGAACAACATGAAATCGAATTTTTGGAATTTGAATTATCTGACAATTTAACTGTATGTACACAAATGACTAAGGTTTAATTGAGTTGTAAGTCATGCATAGAAATTATAGGAACAATTCAAATGTGAGCAAAGAAATGAGTAATGAGGTTGGTTGGTTGGATTTTATGGCATATCAACCTTTGTAGGTTATTTAATACCAAATCCATTTAATAAATAAGTAATAAGTTCTATTTCAAACAATTCAGTTTACCTTGAGTAGACAGTTTAATTGCCAAAAAACATTTCTATTTCAAGCTATTCAGTTAAGTCAAACAATTCTAAATCAAACAATTCAATTTATTATAAGTACAGATTTTATTAACACACAGTTAAATATTAAAAATGTTCTAGATTAAATAATTCAGTTTAGTGTAAGTACAGTTCTATTTCAAGCAATTCAGTTTAGTATAAGTATATAGTTTAAGTCTAGATAGGGCCCTATCAGATGCTACTATTCCGGGCCAGAACGCACCTGGAAGCAATGGCAATGGAAACTACTCCACATTCCCCAAAACTCCAGCATTACTGGAGCCTCACCATCAGATTGTTTAGAGTCATAACAGGACATTCGTTAGGAGAGTCTTACCCCTCTGCAGAGAAGCAGTCGGTGTATTCTACAGCCCCAGGCAACTGGGCAAGAGTAATGTCAAATAGAAATAATAAACTTGTTAAGCAATATTTGAAACTGTTTAACATTGGACCTAAATTGAATCGTTTGTGTTACATATAGACGCTTGAAAGAATTTATCTGTGACTATAAAACAGTTTATTTTATTTAGCGATATTTGAAACCATTTAAGACGTTGAAAACAAATGACTTAAACTAAATAAAACTATTCTTGTTAAAATTTTTGAAACCACTTCACTGTGTACAAAGATATTAGCTCTAACTGATTTAAAAATAAAATTACCATCAAAGTATTGACTTGCAATTCATATGTTCAGCCATTTAACTGTATGCAAATAAATAATCACAGGCTCGATAAAAAGGTTATCTACAAGTGATGCTTTCAAAAATCATTTATACATATCAAGAGAATTTGGCATTAGATAACCCACAATGGTTTATATGGCATAAAACCCAACCAAACCAAATCTTATATATTTAATATATATGTATAAAGAGAATTTAGCATTAAAAAACCTACAATGATTGATTTCCCAGAAAACCTAACCAAACCAAATCATCTCTATTTAATATATATGTATAAAGAGGATTTAGCATTAAAAAACCTGCTATGATTGATTTCCCAGAAAACCCAACCAAACTAAATCTTATATATTTAATATATATGTATAAAGAGGATTTAGTATTAGATAACCTACAATGATTGATTTCCCAGAAAACCCACCCAAAGCCAAACCATATATATTTAATATATATGTACAAAGAGGATTTGGCATTAAATAACCTGCAATGATTGATATGCCGTAAAATCTGACCAAATAATACATATTAAATATATATGTATAGAGATGATATGTTATTAAATTACCTAAAATGGTTGATAGGCCATAAAACACAACAAAGCCAAATTATATATATCTAATATGTATGTATAAATAAGATTTGCCATTTAATTACCAACAATGGTTGATATGCCATAAAACTCCAACCAAACTAAATCATATATATTTAATATATGTATATTAAGAGGATTTGACATCACATTAAATTCGATGGTATGTATGATATAAAACCCAACCAAGCCAAATCACATATACTTGATTTATATGTATAAATGTTATAAAATTGCAGGAGGATTTTTTATATTATCAATTTTCGTTTTGTATATCTTATCTTTCGGTTTAGTTAGGCGGAGAACCTTTTGGCTTAGTTCATCGGTTAGTTTGGTGCACACATTGAGTGCAGGTGTTCACACACGCGCGCGGGGAGGATGTGACAATCACAGATGTCACAATAAAAACTCTGATAGGAACTGTGACTGGGGATGTGAATGACGTTATGTCCGGAAGCGACGGGCTGAGGATTTGGGGATTTTAAAAGAAGCAGTTAGTTCAGATTCGACGCTAGAGGAAAGTAGACGATTTTTGATCTGGGCGAGACCAATGGGTGTACGGGATGCCCGCGCGTTTGTTGAGTCAGTGAATTGAGAGCTGACAATGTACGAACAGTCAGCATAGTAAGAAATTGTGTCTCTCTCTCCTCATGTCGGAAAACCTTAAACTCAAAAAGGTAAATAAAAGTTTAGTACCTGAACCTATTTCGTGTTTTTTGGATTCCTGTGAATATACATAAGAACATATGTACTTTTAACATATCCGTATCATGGGTATGTTATATAAAGAGGATGAGGCATTAAATATTCTACAATGGTTGATATGCCATAAAACCCAACCAAACCAAAGCATATATATTTAATATATATGTATGAAGAGGATTTGGCAATAAATAACCTACAATGGTTGATTTGCCATAAAACTCAAGCAAACCAAATCATATATATTCAATATATATGTATAAAGAGGATTTGGCATTAAATAACCTACAATGGTTGATATGCCATAAAACCCAACCAAACCAAATCATATATATTTAATGTATATGCATGAAGAGGATTTGGCATTATATAACCTACTATACTTGATATGTAATAAAACTCAGCCAAACTAAATCACATACATTTAAGATATATGAATCCAGAGGATTTGGCATTAAGCTACCAACACTGGTTGAGATGTCATAAAATCAAATCAAACCAAAAACAAAAAAATATCATTTACGTTACCCGGAATATGAAAATGTTTGTGATCATTTAAAATGAGCCTGAAGAGGTGAGTTCAAGCCCTAGTCGAAGCTGTTTGTATTTCATTTGGCGCTGATGCCCTTGGAAAAGACATAGATCTATCTCTTCTCACGAACCCAACCAGCTATAGGTCAAAAATAGGTCAAACTAGGATTTTTAGCGTTGGAATAGCAACTTGTGTTTGATATTAAAAAGACTGAATACAAGCCAATAGTATTCCGCTGAAAAATTGACCTTCAAATTTCTCTGTAGATTTTTCATTTTGGGCCGAAGGTTACGATATGTCGTCCCAAGTTGAAAACTAATGCGCCTGCTTTTTGAATAATCCGATCAGCAACCCTAAATGGAAACCAACTGAACATGCATGAAAATATTCACTTTATCCCTCATTTCCTTTCTTCTGAGTAATCATAGTTAATTACTAATCTGCTTCTAAGCTCTTGCTGTATCAATACTACTCTATAGCTGCACCACCAGTACGTTTACAAAACAATTGGTGGGGTCTCCGGCGTGTAGTGATTAATTTGCTGGATTATGGCCCTGTATTTGCAAGTTCGAAGCACAGTTGCGCTATTTCGTTCACTTAGGATTAATAACCTTTGAAAAGGTAAATGCCCCTCATAAAAGTAAAGATGGCGACCAGAAGGCTCCCTTTTCAATCGCTACTACACCGAGGTGTTGAGGAGGGCGCAACTCTTTTCCCACTTTACCCTTGATACCTACCTTATATTGATGAGTTAAGCAAGCAGGTATCAAGTACCATTTTTAAAGTCTTTGGCATAACATGACCTGGGATTGAACCCAGATCTCCCGGACCATTTGCGAACACTCTACCCACTAGCACAGCTATATATTATTACAACTGTTCATTTACAAGGTTGGCTTTGACATTAAATAACCCACAAAGGTTGATATGCCATTAAACAAGGAAACTTTAAATAATACCACTACTGTTCTTCTACACGGATGGTTTTGGCATTAAATAACCCACAACGGTTGAAATACGATTAAACGAAGAGAACAAACTAAACGAGACCATTTGGGAATAAATAATTGAATTCAGCGTTAGATAAAGACTTTCAACTCTGTTTCGAGGATTTCAAACAAAGTATTAATTGGGGAGTGGTTTCCAAACAGAATCAAGTTGACTTTAAAAGTAAGTTTGTGATAATGAGATTTGTACGATCAGTCTCATTACGTTTTCGAATAAACTAGTTAAAAGAAAATAAGGACAAATTGAGGGGATAGAGGGTGTGAGAAAAAAAAAGCAAAGGGAGAGAGAGAGTGCCTGAAAGAGACCGAAAGAGAGTAAAAAAAAAAGAAGTCTAACCGAGACAGAGAGAGAAGGGGTGTAAGAGAGAAAAGGAGAGATGATGAGTAAAGAAAAAGAACAAAAGGTAAAATAGCGAGAGAGAGAGAGAAAGAGAGAGTGGGAGAGAGGGGATACTCATAAAGAGCGAAAGTGAGAAGAGAGAGAGAGAGAGAGAATAAAATAGAGAGAGAGGAGGGATGAGGGTAACAGAAATAATGAGAGAATTTGAATGAAAGAGAGTGAATGAATGAGTGAAAGAATGTGTGTGCGTGTGTGTGTGTGTTTGTGTGTATATGTGTGTGTGTGTGTGTGTGAGAGAGAGAGAGAGAGAGAGAGAGACCAGATATTAAAAGCAGTAAACAAGTTCAGACTCTTCTATTTTTTCTTTCTTTTTTTTTTTTACTTACGAGCAAAGAACCATGAACAATTTATTGAATATTTTAGAGCTACCGGTGCAATTTTTGGATCATTGATTTTTAAGTTTCTACCGAAAATGGTGACTAGACGATAAACGCAACGTATTTGCCAACGTATAAAACGCATTTGGAAACCTATTAAACTTAGTCATGAGTCATTTCTACAGATTTCTACGGAAAATGGTGACTAGACGATAAACGCAACGTATTTGCCAACGTATAAAACGCATTTGGAAACCTATTAAACATAGTCATGAGTCTTTTCTAGAGATTTCTACCGAAAATGGTGACTAGACGATAAACGCAACGTATTTGCCAACGTATAAAACGCATTTGGAAACCTATTAAACTTAGTCATGAGTCATTTCTACAGATTTCTACCGAAAATGGTGACTAGACGATAAACGCAACGTAATTGCCAACGTATAAAACGCATTTGGAAACCTATTAAACTTAGTCATGAGTCATTTCTAGAAATTTCTTGAGTAGAAAATCACAAAATTGCCCAGTCAGCTGGAGATGTAGAATATATCGACAGCTTCTCTGCAGAGGGGTAAGACCCCCCCCCCACTAACGCTTGCCCTGGATATGACACTAAACAATCTGATGGTAAGGTTCCAGTAATGCAGTGGCCTTGGGGAATACGGAGGACTCCTTCATTGCCATTGCTCCCAGGTCCACTCTGGCTTCGCGTAGTAGCACCTGACAGGACCCTATCTATGAGTTGAATAGAACTAACAGCTTACTGAATTGTTTGATTAGCTGGACATAGAAATGTTTTTAGACAACTGCATCGTGCTTATGCTAAACTGAATTATTTCAAATAGAACTGTTTTTTGACATCGGAACTCTATTTACACTAAACTGAATTATTTAACATAGACCTGTTTTGACTTGTAACTGTGTGTAAGCAAAATCTGTATTCATACTAAACTGAATTAGCTGAATTAAAATTGCTTGACTAAACTGAGTAGCTGGAAATAGAAATGTTTTTTACAATTAAACTGTACTTACATTTAGACTGCGTGATTTTATTAAAGTGAATTGTTTGAAATTGAACTGTTTTTGACATTGAAACTGTACTTACACTAAACTGAATTGTTATATATTACTGCTTGAATGGTTTGAAATAGAAATGATTTTGACAATTAAACTGTGTACTCATGTACACAACACCATCCTTGTCATAGACTATTTGACCAAGATGGACATCAAGACAGTTCCTCAGCCTACCTATAGTCCAGACCTTACTCCCTGTAACACTTGGTTATTCCCTAAGCTCTGAGGCTGTCGTTATGAGACAATTGAGGAGATGAAAGAAGCTGTGACGAAGGTCATTGACACGGTCACACAAGAGGACTTCCATGGTGCCTTCCAGAAATTGTTGGAACGGTACAACAAGTCCATTACAGCCGGAGGAGATTACTTCGAAATTGACTAGAGTCTCATGTGTGTACTATCAATAAAAGTGCCCATACGAAAAAAGTCTGGAAAGTTATCGTATGTACCTCGTATATATATATATATATATATATATATATGTGTGTGTGTGTGTGTGTGTGTGTGTGTGTGTGTGTGTGTGTGTGTGTGTTTCATTAAATAATGTAGAAAAATTTTGTCTGTACAATTTATTTAAGATCCTTTCACGTTTTCTAATAAGTGTCATATTTTTAGGTTGGAATTGATTGATGAATTTCCCAAAATTGTCCCTATATATATATATATATATATATATATATATATGAGAAACTAGAAATAAATTCTATACTGTGACTTGTACGAAAATGAAAAATCAATAATTGTTTTTCAGAGGATGATTTTATATTTTGAATTAAATTGTTGTTATGGTCAAGGGGAGTTTCAAATGATAACGCGAGACGTAAATGAGTGGTAAGAAATATGTTGAAAGAAAATAGCATATACATAAACGATAGTTGAGAGAAACCCCTCCTTAGCTTAACACAATCATGAATATTACCGTTCTTAGTGACGGCTCGCTGAGACTGTGCAGAAGAGAGCTCAGTTAGTTTATGTCACATGAGAGCGAGCCCATATGTTGGGGGTGTCTCCCCAACAATTATGTTTAACGATTGGCTATTTAGACAGTGTAATATAATTAGGGACACTGGTTGATAGTTTTAGTAGTAAGTTGTTTTCTTGCTACATTTAGATGTCAGCCACAGGAGGGTGGAAACGGAGGGACATATATGAGTAAATGATTGGACCGAGTCACAGAAACAGAGAGAGTGAAATGCTGTTAGCGAGAAGCGAAGTGGAAGGTCAACAGGTATAGTCCCTAAGTTTAGGTTTGGATAGCTGTGGAAGCCAAGGTTAGAAATAGAAATATATCAGTAGCACATCGACTCGAATTTGATTCGCTAGGAAAAAAAGTCAACCGGAAAATCCGTTTGAGGGAGACACAGGATATAAAGCAGGAAAAGAAGGTTACTTTGGACACGAGACGTGATAATGTGAAAACCGGGCGAAAATTACGGCACCCATTTTTGGGGGATCTCTGCAAAAGGGTTCCTACATCTACCTCAAAGATCTGAAGACGGGACCCGAAGCAAACACAAGCGAGAATTACAACAGAAAACGAGAAAGATAATATCATGGTTTGTGTTTACTTCTCTTTTTTTTTCAACAATTTGTTTCTGCCTATCGAAAGCAGTTGACTCATTTTTCATATTCTATTTTCTCTCTCTTCAGGGACCACTGAGAATATACTAGCGAAAAATCTTTTGCATTTGTGAACCAGGAATGTGTTTTGCGTGTCCCTCAATTTTTCTCACGGAGAGGTTACAACGGGGTTCCGATTGAAACTTAAAGTTTAGCGCTGTATTCATTGACCCCTTAGAACTGTAGGGGGTGCATATGTCTATATGATGCCGTAGCGTAACAAAGCGCTATTGACTGCCGTAGCGCAAACAAGCGGCTGTTGAGATACGTGGTGGTACAGCTGTCTATTTGGTATTGGTGTATTACACATGTAAGTTATTAAATGTTATGGAAAAGAAAAAAAAGTGTTAAAAATTCTATAACATTTGGTAGTGTTCTGTTTCCAATGTGTGTGGTGTAATTAGTGTCCAAAATTTATTTTTAAATCTCTCTCTCTATATATATATATATATATATATATACATATATATTTCTGTGTGTGTGTGTGTGTGTGTGTGTGTAATTATAAAAAATGTTAGGTAGTGTAATAAGTCACGACTCTATGTTTCACGTCTAAGACGGTCATGGAAGCTGGTGAATCACCAGGTCATCTAGCCATTAACAAGATCCGGGAAAAAAAAACCTCCAGATATTATTCTTTTGTATGATAGACAGATTCATTTTAACGGCATGTAATCAAGTCTTGGTTAATTTTATGCCAAGATCTAGGGAATCGTGTTCATTGTACGCTTCTATCAATGTCATTACGGGAGTGCCTAACTCTCCACTGGGGGCATACAACCAGCCTAATTTAAAACCCTCCGACTATATTTTTTCTCTGTTTCGATATCAGTTTCATTATTCAGCTTTATTTAAATTCAGCTGTTATATATTCATATATTTGTATATTTTTAAGCATTTGACTTAAGATGACAAAGAAGCTTTAAGATAATGATTCAATGAACGAATATAAAAACAGACACAGGTTAAAATTACTAATTTGATACCAAGCAACAAATAGGGTCTGTTTTAACACGTGTTTTTACCGATGGCAATTAGCCCGGCTATTTGAGTATTCAATACTTCGACGCAGTGTATAGGCGTCTGAAAAACATTATCTTAGAAAAAGCCTGCCATGCACTTCTTTGCAGAAAGGTGGTTTACAAGGCTAAAAGTAAATTACGACTTCACAATAATTGAATGTCTGCTTGGAAACTCAAGTAAGCATATTTACCAACCCCTCCGCTCGGGCAGGATATGACACAAGGTCAATTTTTTTTAAGCGGAGTTAAACAGATTTTAATTCAGAGTTTTTCCTTCTCCTAGACTAGTTGCCTCACCAAGGCTGAAGAACCTAGTCTGTCCTACTATTTACCCATAGCTGGAGGGAGATTAATTGGATTCATACCTTTCCCAAGGGTATTAGTGCAATGTGAAATGCAATCAATCTCGTTCAGGATTTGAACTCGTGTCGCCGTGTCCATTTCCGACGACGATAACCATTAAACCACAGGCAACTCAAGTAAGGCCAGGAAAATTTTTAAAGAATTCTTTAAATAATGGGTTTTTGGAAAATCGAGGGTATTTAATTTCAAAGTAAATACATAAAGAACATTTGTGGTACAATTTAGCCTATAAATGAGGTGATAACAAGGTTCATGTTTTTCCCAAGGCTTCTCGTCTAAAATCAACATAATGGCGTGACCTGAGTCCGAACTCTCTTAAACCAAAGCTGCAAGTCCTTCACATTATCCTATACCCAACGGAGACTAGATATTCGTCTCTGCCCACCCAGCAGACAGGGCTTGACAAATAATGACCAAAAGGTTTGGTTTGTAGTGGGCGTTAAGGAGAGGGAGGTCGGTCACCAGCCGAGACTCTAACCTGTTGGTTTAAGCTGGACATCGGCTCACTTAGTGCAATGTGAGCCTGCAGCTGGACAAAGCTGGTCATCGGCTCACTCAATGCAATCTAAGTATAATGAGCCTTACTGGACAAAGACTCGATTGTGAATCCAGGCATCGATGCTTCGCTATAGCTTAAACTGGACGAAGGCGGCCAGGGTCATACAATGCTTGTCAATGACATCATCGCCCACTCGAAGGTGGACCAGCAGAAGCCGGAAGTCATTCGGCCTCGAATCTGTCCTTTTTTGGAGAGCAAAAGATAAACAGATATCTTCTCCGGGTCGAAGACCGGCTGCTTACTCTACGGAGACTCATAACCCCTGCTAAGATATATTCTGTCAAATTATGATTAAGTTAATGAAATCAAATGCCTGTAATCGATCACAGTAAGGCTCATAAATACGTACTTGGGTGCATCAAAAAGTTTTCCAATAATTTGTTGTAAAATGATATATGCCCGGAGAAGGAAACACAATATCACTTGTGCATAAAAATATCAACTCCTTCATTCGAAATGTTGTGATGGTTGTGTGAATGAGAGAGATAGAGAGAGACAGAGAGACGGAGGACTGCTACGTCTGATACTCCGTTGGGACAGACATATTCACAGCCTTGTTTCTTTAACGGGAGATTGATACATGGCCGGTTCTAAACCCGGGACCCGTCTACTGACCCTCCAAGCTAACAAGTCTGCTCTCCAATTGACTACGCTGACTAACCTCGTCATTATATAATTTTTGGACGCACAAAAGTTTTCCGGGGCCATTTACTTGATTCTTTTCCTTGGGTTGGTTTGGTTTGGTTTAGTTATATCGCACCTCAATCATTGTACGTCACAAATGCCAAATCCATTTTTATACATATAAACAGTTCTACTTCGAGCAATTCATTTTAGCGTTAGTAAACAGTTGTCAAAAACAGTTCTATATAAAAAATTTCAGCTTATTATAAGAATAGCTTTTTGATAACACACAGTTAAGTACCAAAACAGTTCTATTTCAAACAGATCAGTTTAGCATAAGTACGAAGTTTAAATGGGGGTGTCCTCGTGGTGTAATGGTTAAAGCGTTGGACTGCAGAATCGCAGTACGCCAGTTCGTACTCAAGTCGCGCTATTATGTTCACTTTCGGGTAAATACCCTTGGGAAAGGTATGAACCCCCTTATCCTCCCAGCTATGGGTTAAATAGTACTAGTACTGTTCTTCTAGTAAAATGGCTTTGGCATTAAATAACCTAAAAAGAGTTGATATGCCATTAAACAAAGAAAGAAAAGAAAGAAGTTTAAATGTCAAACAGTCCTATCTCATCCAGTTCAGCTTAGCATATGTACACACTTTAGTTGTATTTGATCCATTGACAGGACCCTATCAGATGCTACCACTCCGAACCAGGGCGGACGTGGTAGCAATTGCAATGAAGGGGTACTCTGCATTCCCCAAAGCTCAATCATTACTAGAGCCTCATTAAAAGATTGTTTAGTGTCATATACAGAGCACTCATTGGAGGGGTCTTCCTGCTCTGTTAAGAAGCAGTAGGTTTATTCTACAGCCCTCGCCCAAGCTGACTGGACAATCATTTTAAGTAATACGTACTACTTAGCTCTGTTTATATCACAAGATCGAAGTCACTCTAAGACGTACCCGCTATGGTAACTGATGCGTTGACATGTGCGCAGTGCTTCAATCAGTGTATGTTTTTTTTTAATCTACAAAGAAGAAAATACAATGTAGTATTATTCGGAAAGTCATCAGAAAAATTCAGGTAGGATTAAACCGTGGGTTCCGAGGCCGTGCTCAAAGCCATCGTGGCAAATAGGCAAGTAACGCACAGACTCTCAATCAAGGTTAGCATTTTCTTTTCTAATATGGTTTTGTCACCTCATAATCATATACATCATCATAATTATCAGTCATGCAAATCGTACAGAATACTCTCTCTCTCTCTCTCTCTTTCTCTCTCTCTCTCTCTTATCCATCCCAAAAAAAAAAAAAAAAAAAAAAGAATAAGAGGAAAGAAAATCTAGTCATAACTAACTATAGTTCTTGATATTTCAGATGAAACCATAAAAAAAGTAATATTAAAAAAGAAAAACACCACAAAAATACGTAAATAAAAGTAAAATTGGCGACCGTAGAAGAGGGTTACCTGAGGGCTACCTTTTCGATAGCTACTACACCAAGTGTATCTGAGGGCGCTACTCGTTTCATAGGATTAACCCACTTTACCCTTAATCCTTACCTTATAATGCTGAATCTTAAGCAAGGAGGTATCAAGTACCATTTTTTGAGTCTTTGGGACTGAATTTAGGCCTTCCGGGCCATTGGCGAATACTCTTACCATTATGCCCATGTCTGGTATGACAGCTAATATCAAAGCTAAACATTGAATAATTACAACTCACCCAAGAAGATACGTTAAAGTTAATCATTGGCTATCTTCATGAACAGTTTCATTTTTTATTAAAATGTGACTAAATGAAAATTTTTAATTTGTTCTTGATTTTCTCTTCCAGTGCAACATCATAAAAATAGTTAAGTGTATTTGCTGTATAGCCATGTACACCTATACATACATGTGTAGATGCATGCAGAATCATAACGACGGCACAATAAAGACGAGCGACACAGTTCTTTAGAAAAATATACCACTAACTTTATTTGAAAGGGTTGTATGTGAGAGGGAGTTGGAGACTGAATAGAACTGCAAAATATTGACCCCCACTCTTCTGGCCATAACAGTGTTTCTTTCCCGTTCTTCTGGGCTGCTCAACCGGGGGCCTGGGGGCCCAGTCTCTCTGGGTGCTGGTTCTCTCTACCGCATCTTATCTCCATCTGATTGAACCTCCGGTGCACCGAGTTATATAATTGTTCAACATCCACTTTCTTCTTGTGGGCGTCACAAATCACACTCAATTTAACTCGTCCACGTTCAAGGTTATATCCTGATATTCCTCGACCGGATGCACCTGTTATTTACACGGGTGCATTTTTTATTTTGACAGCTTGGCCGGGGTCAATATGTTACATATTAATTGAAGTTTACTGTCTTGTGATATAAGAAGTTGTCATCAGCTTTACAATTTTTTTCAAGCCTCTAAAGATTTTTTTTTACACTAAAAACATTTCGTTCAAAAGTAGAAGTATGAACTGATTGTAAAGATTTCTTGGCATCACAACTTTTTCGAGATTTATCGTATAGGCATAAATAACCTTGATCATATTTACCCAACCACTCCGCTCGGGCAGGATATGACACAAGGTCAATTTTTTAAGCGGAGATTAACAAGTTTGAAATCAGAGTATTCCTTCTCCTAGACTAGTTGCCTCACCACGGCTGAAGAACCTAGTCTGCCCTAGTATTAACCCATAGCTGGAGGGAGAATAATTTGATTCATACCTTTCCCAAGGGTATTAGTGCCATGTGAAATGCAATCAGGCTCGTCCAGGATTTGAACTCGTGTCGTTGTGTCCACATCCTGCGACGATAATCATTACATCACGGGCACCTCCATTTTTTTACCCAACCCCTCCGCTCGGGCTGGATATGACACAAGGTCAATTTTTTAAGCGAAGTTTAACAGGTTTGAATTCAGAGTTTTCCTTCCCTTAGACTAGTTGCCTCACCAAGTCTGAAGAATTTAGTCTGCCCTACTATTAACCCATAACTGGAGGGAGAATAATTGGATTCATACCTTCCCCAAGGGTACTAGTGCTATGTGAAATGCAATCAGTCCAGGATTTGAACTCGTGTCGCCGTGTCCAATTCCTGCGACGATAACCATTACACCACGGGCATAAATAACATTGATCAATGCTTAGATTCCCAGAGATCATGATTAGGACAGCTAAAACCACTGATTAAATTCAATGATTATTTATTGTTTTTAACAGCGGTCCTTGAATTTACGATTCCCTGCGCATGGGTAGGATATGATACAAAGTCACCTTTTAAGTTGCGTTTAACAGATTTGAGTTCAGAATTTTACTTCTCATCGACAGTTTGCATAAGCAAGGCAAAAGAACACAGTCTGTCCTCCTATCTATCCATAGCAAGAGGGAGAATAATTGGATTTATACCTTTCGTAAAGGTATCAGTGCAATGTTGATATACAATCAGCCTCGTTCAGGATTTGAACTCTTATCACCGTGTCCATTTTCCATTTCCCACGACAATTACCATTACATCACGTATACCTCCAACGTCCGTGAAGTACATCGTATGGTTTTAAATTGTTGGTTTCTTTTTGAAAATGCTCTCCGATTTTGATGTCACTTATTTGAATTCCGCTATAAAATGTTTTTAGTTGTATAAAAATGCGTTTCCCAAATGACTACAATGTAACTTTTATTAATTTTCAATCACTTCTTTCGAAATTTTATTTTGAAGGTTATTCGCCCCAAATCCTATTTACCAACCCCTCCGCATGGGCAGGATATGACACAAGGTCAACTTTTAAGCAAAGTTTAATAGGTTTGGATTCAGAGTTTTCCTTCTCCTAGACTAATTGCCTCTCCAAGGCTGAAGAACCTAGTCTGTCCTACTATTTACCCATAGCTGGATGGAGAACAATTGGATTAATACCTTTCCTTTGCTATGTGAAATGCAATCAGTCTCGTCCAGGGTTTGAACTCATGTCACCGTGTCCATTTCCTACGACGATTACCATTACACCACAGGCACTTCCTAAAATCAGGAACATGAAAAAAGAAGTGATGCATTTATTTTATTTGCATAAGTACCAGCTTAGCGATGATTTTGTTTCATTACAATGCATGTCTATATATTGCCAGGATGACACTGCTGAAGTTATGAGACGTTATCTGGCTAGGGATATGAGACGTCTCTTATATTGTCGTGATCTCCAACTGTTGTATAGCCATGAACAACTATACATAAACATATACATGCAGAAACATATTCAACACAATAAAGACGAGCAGACACATTTTTTTTTTAGAAAAAATATACCTATCACTTTATTGAAAGGGTTGTGTGTGAGAGGGAGTTGGTGACTGAACAAAGACTGTAACATATTGACCTCCCAACTCTTTTATCAGGGGACCCAGTTCTCTGCTGAGAGCTGGTTCCTACAGTTCGAACTTGAACACTGACTTCAAACTCTGAGCTCCAACTCCTCAATCGGGGTTCCTCAGGGCCCCTTCTGCTGGGTGCTGGTTCTCTCTACAGCATCTTATCTCCAACTGACTCGAACATCCCGTGCACCGAGTTATATTATTGTTTTGCGCCCACTCAATCTCTTCCCATAACTGGCCAACGAAATATGCAACTGCCGCCGTCTTTGGAATGGAATGTTTGATCATCATCGAGCGGAAATAACTGTCATGCAGTTCACAGGTCACCCTCTTCCGGTGCATCAGTTTGTGACTGCACCATGGGATTTTAACCTTGTCCCATATTTTCAGCCAAGCTCGCCTACGCAATCTCTTCCCATAACTGGCCAACAGAATATGCAACTTCCGCTGTCTTTGGAATGGCATGCTTGGCCGTGTCGGAGGTCAATATACAACACCACACTTCGGCTACCATTTTTTCAAGTATCTGGTCACTTTTTTTACGCCCAAAAGCTTTCTGTTCCCAAGAAGTAGAAACTTCATTTAAATGTCAGAAATGTTTGGGTTGGGTTGGGTTGGTTTGGTACATACATTTAAATGATTAAGAATTAAATCTAGCATCTCGTACGTTTTCACCCATTTTAAAAATCAAACACTTCAATTTGACCCCTAGATAGAACCTTATCAGGTGCTAACCCTCTGAGTCTGAGTGGTTCTGGTGGGGATAGCAATGAAGGGGCACTTTGCATTTCTCAAAGCTCCAAGACTGAAACCATCAGATTGTTTAGTGTCATAACCAGCCTGCATCGATTCAGTCAGTGTATTCTACAACCACTGCCGACTGGGCTCTGGCATTTCTGCCATAGATGGTTTTGGACCTTATTCTGATTCATCAAACATTGTTTCAATTCATTATTTCAGCAATAAATGTTCATTCTAAGATTGACCATTATTTTCCGAACAATCTCATATATCAGATCGTACAATTTTATCTAAGACGGACCAATTCCACTAAAATTTATTTAAGGTCACGAAATTTCTTTCTAACGACATTTTCTGGAAGCAAATTTATTTCCTGACTTGTGAATAAAACTGTTTTTCAGTTTCTTCTGCAAATAGTTCGATGTGCCGCCACAAATACTTGAGCCATCCTGAGCCGTCAAATGAATACTTTACATTTAGAAAAAAGGTCTGACATTGATTTAACCTCTTTCTAAACGCTTCAAAGTTGATAATAGAATGAAGAGACAAAATGGAAACGTGGTTGGTTTGAGTCTTCCCCGCGGTTATATGTGTCATTTAACGAAAGAAACGAAAGAGAGTAAAACAGAGAAAATACAGAAAGTAGAGACTCTCCAATAAAATAACTGTTTCAAAACATAGAAAGTCAGACATGTTATTTAGTAAGTAAACATTTTATCACATACAAGCAGTTATTTTATTCGCAAAGTTTTTGACAGAATAAACAAATAGAAACACTTGAAAGAATGAATTAGCATTACATACATCATCATCACCATCATCTACATTATCATAATTATTGGTGATGCTAATAGTACGTAATACTCCCCCCTCTCTCTATATATATATATAGGGGGGTCTTCGTGGTGTAATGGTTAAAGCGATGGACAGCAGAATCGTAATAAGCGAGTTCGTACTCCAGTCGTGCTATTACGTTCACTTTCAGACAAATACCCTTGGGAAAGGTATGAACCCCCTTATCCTCCCAGCTATGGGTTAAATAGTACCACTACTGTTCTTCTAGGAGAATGGCTTTGGCATTAAATAACCTACAAAGGTTGATATGCCATTAAACAAAGAAACCAACCAAACCTCTCTCTCTCTCTCTCTATATATATATATATATATTTATATATATATATATATTTCATCATCATCATGTCGTGCCGCTAGCACGGATATCCCTGACCTTCTCTCGCCACTTCTCCATATTATTCATCGCCTCTGGCAGGTCTTCCGGGCTACATCCCGTATCCTCACATAGCTGCTGTATGTATGTTCGAGCTGGTTTTCCTGCTTTTACTTGCCCATATGCGGGGGTCCATAGGAGTACATCACTTATGATCTCGTCCTTGCTTCTACAGCAGTGTCCTGCGTCTTATCCATCTCCAAAAAACAAAAAAAAAAAGAAAGAAGAGGAAAGAAAAATCTAGTTATAACTATAGTTCTCGATATTTCATATGAAAATAGGAAAAAAATGAATATAAAACAAAAACACTAGAAAATAAGTAAGTATAAGTAAAGTTGGCGACCATAGTCGAGGGTAACCCGAGGGCTACCCGAGGGCTCCCTTTTCGATAGCTACTACACCAAGGTGTATGGGAGGGCGCTACTCCTTTCACACGATTGACATACTTTACCCTTGATCCTTACCTTATAATGCTGAGTCTTAAGCAACGAGGCATCAAGTACCATTTTTCGAGTCTTAGGTATGACTCGACCTGGGATTAAACCCCGGTCTCCTGGGCCATTGACGAATACTCGAGGCATTATGCCAACCGGACAGAAAAATGAAATAGCATAAAATTTAGTACTAAATTGTAATGTTATAAAATATTTCATTTAAAAATACTGAAAAAAGATTTAAAAAAACCGAGGAAGAAATAGTATCGTTTGACAATATCCTATTTAAAAAAAACGCAAAGAGATTTTAAACATCTAGTTATAAAATATAATATTTGACAACATTTTAATTTGAACAAAAAATAATAAAACAAAAAAGATTATATAAAATCTAATAAATAAAGAACAGTTGGCGACCCGAACGCTCCCTTTTCAGTAGCTACTACACCAAGGATTGACACACTTTACCCGCAATCGTTACCTTATAATATTGAGTCTTAAGCAAGGAGGCATCAAGTGCCATTTTTTAAAAAAGTTTTTGGTATGACGCTACCTAAGAATGAACCCTGGTCTACCAGACAATTGGTAAACATTCTACCCACTAGGTCTAGCTACAAAAGACAAATCGAGTGAATATTTTATTCGAAAAAAATCAGACATGAGATAAAAGAAAATGTATCAAATTATATTTGACAATTTTTTTTTAAACCTACAAAAACGTCCAAAGAAATATTCTTTGATTACTTTAGGAACTTTTTTTGGCGAAACCAAGTCATCGACGGAAAACACTCCCGCTCGCTAGGCAAATAGTATTGATAGCATGTCTAATCAAACGTGCTAAGGTTGACGCTATTTAGGAATGTCCAGTTAAGACACTATTCTTTATTTAATGTTTAAAATCGTGAATGGAGGAGAAGGAACACTGTAAGAAATCTCTCTTTTATTCTTTCACTCATTTTAGCTTTTTTTTTTTTTTCTCTCTGTTCTTGTTTGCTTTCTTTTCTCTATTCATTTATAACTGAGTAAATCATCCATAATTGCTAAATACAGGCAATAACATCTTGAGAATGGAACACCATGAAATAATACGCAAAAGACAGAAGTACTACATCAAACAGACCACTTTCTTGCTTGAATAGTTGAACGATTGTTTTAACAGGATCAGATTCAAGCCACCATCAAAGACTATGCGTTTAAACATGTCAAAATTTCATGCAAAAGGACGGTCTTACGAGTGTCATTCACTTATAAGGAGAATCTTTTTGATAGAAGCAATGTAATTTCTTTTTTCAGCATTTCGTTTCCATCACTGTAAACTCTGTATTTTTTAGAATTACTGGGTGGAACGATAAAATCGTCGTCCTAAAAAAAAACAACACTACAGCTTTATTTTAAAACTTTTATTGAAATAATCAATACAGGTAACTTGATTATGTAGTGGAGCTGATATCTACAGGGTGGAAAGATAAAATTGTCGTCCTAAATAAAACAGCACTATAGCTTTATTTTAAAACTTTTATTGAAAAAATCAATTCAGCTAACTTGATTATGTAGTAGGGCTGATATCTACAGGGTGGAACGATAGAATTGTCGTCCTAAAGAAAACAACACTATGGCTTTATTTTAAAACTTTTTTTGAAAAAATCAATTCAGCTAACTTGATTATGTAGTTCAGCTGACATCTATAGGGTGGAACGATAAAATTGTCGTCTTAAAGAATATATATAGCTTTATTTTAAAACTTTTATTGAAAAAATCAATTCAGCTAACTTGATTATGTAGTAGAGCTGACATCTACTGGGTGGAACGATAAATTTGTCGTCCTAAAGAAAACAATACAACAGCTTTATATTAAAACTTTTATAGAAAAAATCAGTTCAGGTAACTTGATTATGTAGTAGAGCTGACATCTACAACAATTTATTATTTTCTGTCAATTCAACAAAGCCATAATTCAGAGTGCTTAAGCTTCAACAGATATGTGTTTTTTAAATCCTTTGTTGCTGAGCTGAGCCTTCTATTATGAAAACTTCTATTATGAAATAAAAAAAAAGAATTACTGACAACGTGTGTCAAATTAACAGCAACTTTGGCGCTTTCAGAGAGGACAAAGAATAAGTGGGTCTTGACCATAAGGCAGCAAGGACTGTCCCCACTATTTGTTTTACCAATGACTCCCAAACGTTCGTATATGCTTGGATGCCAACCAATGAGGGATTAAAGAATAGGCAGTAAAATGGTATTTGTCACTCGCCTCTTTAACTGTTAAAATGTAACTAAATTGGCAAGAATTCGACTAAAAGTCAATGAATCAGATAATTCACTTAAATCTAACTGAATAACCATATTTAACAACCCCTCCGCTTGGGCAGGATATGGCACAAGGTCAATTTTTAAGCGGAGTTTAAAGGTTTGAAATCAGAGTTTTCATTGTCCTAGACTAGTTGCCTCACCAAGGCAGAAGAACCAAGTCTGCCCTACTATTTACCCATAGCTTCAAATGAATAACAAAATTAAAGAAGTCGACCAAAACTCAGCTTAAGAGAAAACTCAGCAAAAATTAAACGAAAGCTAAAAAATCAACCAAAAATTCATGAAAACCACGAAAACTAGCAAAATTCGAAGAACTTTGTTTACAGAACACACACACACACACACACACACTCTCTCTCTCTCTCTCTCTCTCTCTCTCTTTCTCTCTTCAGATATTTTCCCGCAATTTACAAAAAAATTGGCAACACTTAATCTTTTTCATATTTTCATTTTCTTTCGTTATTTTTTAATATAAAGATTGTTTTTTTAAAAAACTTTTTATATGTATTAGCGTTTTCCTTTTTTTTTTTTTTTCACGTACACCTAGAATTCCATGGTTAGTTAAAATTTGTGATGTCGTGGAAAATGGCTTGCGGAGAAATCGATCCACGACAATCATAATACAATATGTATATATATATATATATATATATATATATATATATATATATATATATATATATGTATTGTCATCCACAGACATATTTGTTTCATTCTATCAGAACTCATCAGTGTGGCTAGACAGGCTATATATATATATATATATATGTGTGTGTGTGTGTGTGTGTGTGTGTGTGTGTGTGTGTGTGTGTGTGTGTGTATGTGAGTGTTTGCATGAGAAAATTTATACGCTCAGAGGAGCTATCAAGCATAGTTTTTATTTAAGATTATTGCAAAGACCGAATCGTGGGCACATTTCGTTTAAAGAGTACATTCTCCGATTTTGTTTCATATCTTATATATATATATATATATATATAGAAACATTATAAACCTTTTAGTAATATAGAAATAGAAAGATATTACATTGTCGATTGATGTTTTTAGAATTAATCTACTGCAAATAACGACGTCCTACTCTATTTCCTGTATTGACGGTTTTCTCGTCTTCCGCAGCTGACTTTCATTTTCTGCTTTCAATTTTGAATTTTTCTCTTTTTCCACTGACTCGCTTCTTTTTTTTTTTTTTTCGAATTTCGTTTTTTTTTTTTTTTCGCATCGCATTTCTCGTTTTTAAAAAAAAATTCTCGTTTTTGTAGTTGTTGTAGTTGATTCTTATTTTACATCCTTCCAGCTTTCTTTCTTTCCGTCTATCTTCCTTTCGTTTTCCCTTTCCCCATAATTTTGGCTTCTCTCCTATTAATTTCCTGAAGGTTTTATTTTCACTTTTCTTTGAGGAATTTCTCTTGCCAACCAGTTTTCTTTTGCCAAACGAAAATAAAAGCCGATATTTCTCCCATCTTTGCTTCACGTGTGTATATCATGCCAATTTGTTTTTGTTTAGTTTGGTTTTATGGCATATCAACCATTGCCGGTAATTTAACGCCTAATCCATTTTCATACATATAAACAGTACTATTTCAATCCATTCAGTTTTGCATAAGTACACAATTTAAATATCGAAAACACTTCAATTTCAAACAATTCAGCTTAGCCTAAGTACACAGTTTAAATGTCAAAAGAAGTTCTATTTCAAATAAGTCAATTTAGCATAAGTTCACTGTTTAGTTCTACGTAATCCATAGATAGGGCCCTATCAAGTGCTACCATTCCGAGCCAGAATGAACCAGGGAGCGATGGCAATAAAGGGATAGTAGCATTCTCTAAAGCTCCAGCATTATTGGAGCCTCGCTATCAGATTATTTAGCGTCATATACAGGGCACTCGTTTGGGGGAATCTTATCTCTCTGCAGAAATGCAGTTGTTGTATTTTGCAGCTCTATCCTATTAATTATTATATTTCCCGTCATCAGAAAATTGCTTATACAATTCCTTCAACAGGAATTATTGTAATTATTTGCATATAAGATTATATTTTTACAGATTTTCAGTCCGAAATTTGGGTTGCGAATTATACACAAATGATAAATATTATTTTCAGGCCACATGCCTCATCGTATTTACAACGGGATGAATGAAAGTAACCTATATCTGTAATCCAAAGTAATTCTTATATCTTCTAGAGCTCTATCTGTTTTCCGTTAATTGAATCGTTCGTGGTGTAATAGTTATCATTATAATAGATGGGCCTAGTGACCCGAGTTCAAACCTTAACAAGGCTATTTGTATTTCACATATCGCTGACACTCGGAAAAGATATACATCCAATTTTTTTCTCTCCATTTATAGTAATTAGTTTGGGAGACTGGAGTCTTTCCTGGTGAAAAAGAAAAAACTGAATTCAAACCTGAAAAAAATTGACCTTGTGCCATTGAATTATGTATTTATATTTTGGTTTCATAACGTTAATGTTACTTAAAAATGGTTTATTTGAAGATTTTTTCTACAATAAATTATTTTGTTTATGTAAAATTCCAGGAAGAAGTTGTGATGTATTGTTGTTTGTATTAATATCGGCCTGTTGCACGAGTGGGAAGAGTGTTCGTCCGTAGTCCAGGAGATCAGGGTTCAAGGTGTAGATGTTACCACAGCGTATTATAAACAGGAACAATATAATGACTAATTTTCAAGGTTCATGCCTCAGCATATTCAGAACGGAGTTACTGAAATTGTTTTTTTTTTTGGGGGGGGGGTAATCGGTGTTTTATGCCATATCAACCTTTGTGGATTATTTAATGCTAAATCCTGCTCATAATGGTTAGAGTTTTCGCAGATCAGGGTGTCCTGGTCAAGTCATTCCAAAGAATTAAAAAAATGGTACTTGATGCTGACTTGCTTAATACTCAGCATCATAAGCTATGAATCAAGAGTAAGTAGAGCAATGAAAGACTACTATCAGTGAACAGATATATATATATATATATATATATATATATATATATATATATGCAAATTTCATTAAACATAATAGACATTTTATGTCTACATATTTTCTTTTGGATCCGTTCGAATTCCCGTATTACTTTTATTGTATTCTGGGGGAATTGATTTATGTATAGTCCATAGTTGCATGTATCCCTAGTACTTTCTGCCGGACTTTGGGCCATCATCAGGGGAGGATCTACTAATTTGTCTCTTCACGAGATCACGTCTGTACTAGGGATACATGCAACTATGGACTATACATAAATCAATTCCCCCAGAATACAATAAAAGTAATACGGGAATTCGAACGGATCCAAAAGAAAATATGTAGGCATAAAATGTCTATTATGTTTAATGAAATTTGCATTAACGAAGAAATGCTGCCTAAATATACACATATATATATATATATATAGGATTTGTAAGCGAATAGTTTTTAGGTATCTTTGTTTTAGCACAAGTTATTATTGATCATGTGTATACATAGTTGAATAGTTTCAAGTATTAACAGCGTACACAAATAATTCTATTAATAAATATGTACTTGCTTTCACTCTATTGAATGGTTGCTAGTATTGTTATCTAACACTAATGATTCTATACGTTATAGCACACGCTTGAATGTTTTTAAGTAATGCTACATGATATAAGTAATCATTTTTATCAAATATTCCGATGTAATATGAATAATTTGCAGACATCGGTATGGCTTAATAATAATAATAATAATAATAATAACTCTATGGCCGCTTTAAACGTCTAATAAACAACATCTCACACCAGAAAATCTGGGCCTGGCTAAGAAAAGTAAGCCTTAAGAGAGAAACGGAATCTCTTCAAATAGCAGCACAGGATAACGCCATAAGGACCAATCATATCAAAGCGAGAATAGATAAGACGCAACAAAACAGTAAATGTAGGCCATGCGGTGACAGAGATTGTTGACTTTGCTGTCCCAGCGGACCACAGGATAAATCTGAAAGAATGTGAAAAGAAGGATAAGTACCTCGACCTTGCGAGAGAATTTAAAAAGCTGTGGAACGTGAAAGTAATGACTGTGCCAATTGTGATTGGTGCTTTAGGCACAATAACTAAAGGATTATTAAAAGGCCTGGAAGACTTGGAAGTTGGCGGACGGGTAGAGACTATCCAAATGACACCATTATTTGAACGGCCCAAATCCTGAGACGAGTCCTGGAGACATGAGGAGAACTGCTGTCACTCAAACTCCAGTGAAAAACCATCAGCTAACACTGATGTGAAAAACCCTAATGAATAATAATAATAATAATAATAATAATAATAATAACTGATAGAAAATAAACTATCGGTCATATAATCAGTGATTTCAGCAAATTAGCTTGAGAAGAGTATAAGAATAAACATGACTGAGTGAGCAAAGGGATCCACTGGGAATTGTGCAAGAAATTGAAATCTGACCATACGAATAAATGGTAACTGCATAACCCAACATCTGTCCTGAAGTATGACATGCATAAACTCCTCTGCGATTTTGACATACACACGGATCACCTAATCTCAGCCAGACGACCATGGCCTTGAATTAATCAACAAATAAGAAACAACATGCAAGATTGTGGACTTTGCTGTTCCGGCTGACCACAGAATAAAATTGAAAGAAAGTGAAAAGAAGGATAAATACCACGACCTTGCTCGGGAATTGAAGAAACTGTGGAACATGAAAGTGACGTTTTACCAATTGTAATTGGTGCTCTTGGTGCAGTCATCAAAGGATTAATAATGGGGCTGGAGGACTTGGAAATAAGAGGATGAGTGGAGACTGTCTATAGTACTGCATTATTGAGAACGGTCAGAAAACTGAAAAGAATCCTGCGATTTGGTAGCTTACTAGCTATTTAAATATTGAGATAGATAGATAGATAGAAACAACGTGAACAAAATAGAAATGAACTTAGGCGCTCTGTGTAATGTAATAGAAAGCAAAGTAGACTAACGGCCCATATTAATTAGCTCGATTCTCAATAGGAGGTGTCATACTTCTGTACATGTGCTTAACAATAATCAGCTTAGATTATGACTCGAAACATATGAGTAGATTGATATATATGTTGGTTGGTTGAGTAGGGTTTTATGGCATATCAACCTTACATGATATATATATATATATATATACATATATAGTGACAAAGAGAACATAGATAGATAGATAGATAGATAGAAAGATGAGAGTGAGCAGTATGTCCGGTGTGCTAGGGAGAGAGAGAGAGAGAGAGAGAGAGATCGGTGAATGTAATGTGAGAGATAAATAGAAAAAGAGAGATAGAAGGTGATGAACACATTGACAGATATATAGATAGATGAGAGTGAGCAGTATGTCTGATGCGGTAAAGAGAGAGAGAGAGAGAGAGGGAGAGAGAGAGAAAGAGGGAGAGAGAGAGATTAGTGAAAGTGGTGTGAGAGATAAATAGAAAAAGAGAGATAGAAGGTGATGAACACATTGACAGATAGAGAGAGAGAGAGAGAGAGGGAGAGAGAGAGATCGGTGAATGTGGTGTGAGAGATAAGTGGAAAAAGAGAGATAGAAGGTGATGAACACATAGACAGATAGATAGATAGATGAGAGTGAGCAGTATGTCTGATGTGATAAAGAGAGAGAGAAAGAGGGACAGAGAGAGAGATTGGTGAAAGTGGTGTGAGAGATAAATAGAAAAAGAGAGATAGAAGGTGATGAACACATTGACAGATAGATAGATAGATGAGAGAGAGCAGTATGTCTGATGTGGTAAAGAGATAGAGAGAGAGAGAGAGAGAGGGGGAGAGAGAGAGATCGGTGAATGTGGTGTGAGAGATAAATAAAAAAAGAGATATAGAAGGTGATGAACACATTGACAGATAGATTGATAGATAGATGAGAGTGAGCAGTATGTCCGATGTGATAAAGAGAGAGAAAGAGGGACAGAGAGAGAGATTGGTGAAAGTGGTGTGAGAGATAAATAGAAAAAGAGAGATTGAAGGTGATGAGCTTATAGATAGATAGATAGATAGACAGATAAAGAGAGAGATACAAGAGTCTGTGTGAGTGGTGAGTACTGTGTGATAGTCAGAGAGATGATCACGGTTGTATATATAAATATATATATATATATATAGAGAGAGAGACAGACAGAGATAAACCCAATGTGATAGATATATATAGAGACGGAGTGAGAGAAGGTGATTATAGTTAGTTAGATTGGGACCTAACACAGGTAGCTAAAGAAGTGGGAAATAGGGGTCAGGTGTATAAACTTAGTAAAACGAAAAACTCTAGGATGATAATGATAATGATGATTATAAAAATCCTCTGATAAGGATTGAACTCATGTATTTTGTCCATAAATTTGACCCTAACATGTATAACCAATCCCTGTAGAGTCGACCTGGGAGTAATTAAAATGAAGGAACATTCTACTATCCTTAAAGCTCTTGGAAGAGAGCTTCACCATTAAATGCAATAAGATATTATCGCAAAGACACTCGTTGGGAAGGAGGGTTATATTACCCCTCTACAGTGGTGAAGACAGCGTAGTCTACAGGGCTGCTGAATACACTGCTTCTCTGAAGAGGGGTAAGACTCCCCTAAAGATTGTCCTGTATATGACACTAAAAATATGGTGGTGAGTCTTCAGTAATCCTAGAGTTTTGGAGAATGCAGAGTTCGCTTTCACTGCCATCACTCCCAGATCCACTATGACCCGGGGTGGTAGCATCTGATAATGTCTGTGTGTGGGTCAAATAGAACTGTTTGACGTTTAAACTATGTACTTATTCTAGCTTAATGTTTTTGAGATTGAACTGTTTGATCGTTTAACTGTGTGTAAACAAATGACTGATGTTTTTAATGAATTGTCAGTGACACATACCAATACTTAAAAAGATTAAACTGTGTTCAAACAAATAACTAACTCTAAATAGAACTGTTTGCATTTGATAAAATTGCAATATAATTGCGGAGGTAGTTCGTTTTGTATATCTTGCCTTTTGGTTTAGTTAGGATGAGAACCTTTCGGCTCAGTGCATGGGTTAGTTAGGTGCAAATATGAGCGCAGGTGTTCACGCGCGTGCGTGGAGGATGCGTCATTAATAGATGTCAAAATAAAACCCCAGATAGAAAAATGAGACCAGGAGGTGTGAATGACGTCATGCACCGGAAGCGTACGCGGGGGATTTTGGGGATTGGAGAAAAAGTTGAGTTTTAGCGTCCGAAGAAGACGGCTGACTTTCGGAGCTCGCCGAGGCCTTGCGGCGGGTGCTGCACGTGGTTTGGGGCAGATGGAAAAGCCAGCATAGAAAGACTGTGTATCTCTCTTCTCTTGTCGAAAAACCTTTAACCTCAAAGGTAATAAAAAGTTTCGTACCTGAACTAAGAAGTCGTAAGTTTTTTTGTGTTTCGGGATTCCTATGTTATCTATATATGAGTTATGAACATTCTATGCACATTTCGCAGATTCATGTATGGCTATGTAACAGAATTAAGTGAAAGCATTTATCTGTGTAAAAAAGAAAAAAAAAATGGGCCCATGCTCGTTTCAATATATTATCTACAAAATATCTTTAGATATGATATTTTTGTTATATATGAATAAAAGGGAAATGACATTAAAAATACGACAATAGTTGATAAGCTATAAAACCCAACCAAACCAAATCATATATATTTAATATCTATGTATAATAAAGATTGGGCATTAAATAAGATACAGCGGTTGATATGCCATAAAACCAAACCAAAACAAACAAAATTATATATATATATATATATATATATAGAGAGAGAGAGAGAGAGAGAGACAGACAGACAGACAGACATATAGATAGATAGATCAGGGGAAAAAGAATTCAATTTGGTAATTCTATTAGTAATTTATTTCGGTAACAGATGGTATTGTACCCTCTTTAGATAAAAAGAACGATTGTATCATAGAATTTCGCCGGATTAATGTAAAAAATGTTGACATCAAGCACCTCGCTGGATATTCTACATTCTTCTTGGACTTTTACCTTTTAGTCTCATCTTTAGACTATTTTCCACTAATTAAATATATATATATATATATATCAGCATCATCATCATGTCATGCCGCTAGCACGGATATCCCTGATCCTCTCTCGCCACTTCTCCCTATCGTTCATCGCCTCTGGCTGGTCTTCAGGGCTACATCTCGTATCCTCACATAGCTGCTGAATGTATGTTCGAGCTGGTCATCCTTCTTTTGCCACATGTTGGGGTCCATATAAGTACATCACTTATGAGCTCCTCCCAGCTTCTCCAGCAGTGTGCTGCATGTCTGGCTCGTCAAACTTGGATAGTTTTCGTGATAGGAGTCAGGTGGCCGTATAGTTGGTGCCTTGTGGGGTGTTGCCGCCAGAAGGCATTAAATAAGCTACTATGGTTAATATACTATATAACCAAACCAAACCAAACATACATATTTAATATATATGTATAAAGGGGATCTGGCATTAAATAACAGACAAGGGTTAATGTGCCATAAACCCCAACCAAGCCAAAACTGTCCAAAGGCACAATGTTAACTCCATAAATTCTTATTTTTAGTCTTGTACGAATCGATTAAATGTTGAACAAATACAAAAAATTACGTCAAATTTTGCAACAGAAATAATATGATACAAATTTGTAATATATTCTGAAAAAATCAGTTCACATTTTCCACGAAATTCAATCGTCAAGAATTTTACAGTCCAAAGCTAAGGCTGAGTGTAAGACATTACTGTGTATTAGACATATAATTACAGTAAATCTGAATTGTGTAAGACTTCTCTTGTCTAAACTGTACACTCTTAGTCAAGGTTTATTAACGATACGACTGCTGTACAATACAATTAATTTCCACTCGTCTGAATCCACAACTAGATACCAAGAAAAGTTTTTAATATGACACCTACAGTACAAATCTCTCTCATAAAGTTTGATTAATAGCATATCAATCTTTGTGGGTTATGTTGTATCCATTTGTCACAACCATTACCAACTATACCCACACATATGCATACAAAAACAACGACGCAATGAAGACGAGCGACACAGTTCTTTAGAAAAATATACATCTCACTTTATTCGAAAGGGTTGTGTGTGAGACAGAGTTGGTGACTGAACAAAGACTGCAAAATATTGATCTCCCAGCTTCTCCGGACATAGCAGTGAGTCTTTCTCGTTCTCCTGGGTTGCTCAACCGGAGGCCCGGGAGTCCAGCTCTCTGCTGTGTGCTGTTCTCTCAACAGCATCATTTCTCCAACTCATCTGATCCCGAATTGACCTGATCTCCAACTGACTCGAAATTCCTGTGAACAAAGTTATATTATTGTTTTACGCCCACTCAATCTCTTCCCATAACTGGCCAACGAAATATGCAACTTTGGAATGGCATGTTTGATCATCATCGAGCGGAAATAACTGTCATGAAGTCACATGTCACCTTCTTCCGGTGCATCAGTTTGTGATTGCACCGTGCGATTTTAACCTTGTCCCATATTATCAGCCAAGCTCGCCTACGCAATCTCTTCCCATAACTGGCCAATGGAATATGCAACTTCCGCCGTCTTTGGAATGGCTTGTTTGGCCGTGTCGGAGGTTAATATACAACAGTTATTTCTATTCAAATACATCTTTGAAAAAGAAAAAGCAGTGATAATTTTTTGGTTGATAGATCCTTGGTAGATAGACAGATTATAATCATAAGGCAATTGAGACAACAGTTCATGAATTGAGAGAGCTTGGTTTTATTTGGTTTGTTTCTTCTGGTTAATTGCATTTCAACTTTCCTAGGATATTCAATGCCAAATCCATCGTTGAAGAACAGCAGTGATATTATTTAAACTATGGATGAAGGGATGATGGGCTTTGTGGCTTTCTCAAGAGTATTAGTCCGAAAGAGAACGCAATATCGTTGCTCAATTCGAATTGCCTTACTTCAAATCAAGTACTGACTTTGTCTAGAATTCGGTCCGTGGCGTAGATGTTATGTAAATACACCCTGTTCTTAATATTTTTAAATAAAAGTTGATTTTCGCCTAACCACAAAAATATCAGAATTTTGTTTTAATACCCCATTATACAACCAAAACGGAAATTATTTCTCATTAATTATCACAAAACTCTTGAGTTGCGAAAGAGTGCTGGTAAAAATATGAATAGATAGTAGTAAAAAAAAAAGCCTAAAACTCATAGCTTAGGGATAAAGAGGTTCATGCCTTTCCCAAGTGTATTAGTCTGAAAGTTAACGTTATAGTTTGTCTGTTGGAGAAAATGAAATTAATGTCATTGAAATAGATCCAAAATCTAGAAAGAGGAAATTGATTAACCTCATACAGAGTATAGGCCATTTGGCTTGGGCAGCAGAAAACACTGACTGCATGTCTGCAGATGAATAAGATTCCACTAACGAATATCCTGATTTTTGACACTAAACAATTTGATGGTGAGGAGAATTTTGGGGAATGTGGAGTACCCCTTCATTGCCATCACTTCCAGCTCCCCTCTGACCTAGTGTGGTAGCACCTGATTGGGTACTATCTTTGGGTCACATAGAACTGTTTGCCATTTAAACTGTAGTTATGCTAAACTGAATGGTTTGAAATTGAACTATTCTGACATTTAAAGAACGTACTTATGATGAACTGAATTGCCCAAAAAGTTTGGTATGGCCGGGTTTTATAGCATATAAACCACTGTAGGTTATTTAATGCCAAATTCTTTTTACACACACACACACACATATACACACACACACACACACACATATATATATACGAGTTTAAAACATCCTTTGTAAATGATATTCTTAAACCAGTCTGAGTTCCTTTACACACATTTAAATGGTTTCAAGTATTGTTACCTCGGAAGCAGCGTCTCATCTACAGAAAACGATATCAGCACATGACTAGCGAAGGCTTGGACAGTTATCGACAGACTATGGCAATCAGACCTATCAGATAAAACAAGCAGCAGCCGTATTAGTACTGCTGCGTGGATGCACCACATGGCCGCCGAATAAGCGTATGGAGAGAAAATTTGACGGCAATGAGCAAGAATGTTGCGAGTTGTATTGAAAAAGTCCTGGAGGCAGCATCCCACAAAGCAGAAGCTGTACGGACACCTACCACCCATCTCTAAATCCATTCAAATTAGACGAGCAAGTCATGCGGAACACTACTGGAGAAGAAAGGGCGATCTCATAAGCAATGTACTCCTATGGACCCCGCTTCAAGAACGGGTAAGGTTAGGGTGACCAACTAGAACCTATCAACAGCTCTGTACTGATAGAGAATGCAGAGAAAATTTGACTATGGGGTGAGAGGCAGGAGAGGGTCAGGGAAATCTGTGCTGTCGGCACGCCATGATGATGATAATTGCTGCATAACCGTCACAAATTAACCTTAGTCATTTGTTTACACGCTGTTCTATTTAATCCGTATATTGGAACCTATCAGGTGCTACCACTCTAGGTCACAGCGGACCTGGGAGCAATGCTAATCAAGTGGTACTTCCCATTGTCTAAAGCTCTAAGGCAGGAGCCTTGCCATCATATAGTTTAACATCATACTGGGAAGTCTTATCCATCTGAAGAGATGCGGTAGGTATATTCTACAGCCCCAGCCGACTAGGCTGACAGATGGGTAACTAAGCTTCTGATTTTGAAAACTATATTCCTGGAGCTTTAGGGAATGTGGAGTACACCTTCATTGCTCTTGCTCTCAGGGTCACTCTGACTCGGGGTGGTAGTAGCAGTTAGAATCCAATCTATAGGTTAAATAGAACAGTTTGTTATACTTAAACGCTTTTAATTGTGTGCAAAAAATGTAGCAGACAAACTCAAAGTGCAATTTAAGAATGATTTGGTTTAGAGACAATATCATCATCTCATCATCTTGTTGTCCCACCAGCTGACCCTCTCTCGCTACTCCTCCCTAGCGTTCATCGCTTCTATCAGGTCCTCAAGCTGGTCACCCTGCTTTCGCTCGGCTGTGTGAGGGGATCCCTAGGAGAACACTTATGAGCTCGTCCCTGCTTCTCCAGCGGTGTCCTGCACGTCTGGTTCGTCTAACTTTGATAGTTTTCAAGATGGGTGGTAGGTGGCCGTATAGTGGCTTCTTTGTGGGTGTTGCCTCCAGGACTTGTTCAATATTGCTCACAGCATTCTTGTGTAGTTGCCGTCAAGCTTTTTCTCCATCCGTTTTGTCAGCGTCCATGTAGTGCATCCATATAGCAGTATCGACACGACCACTGCTTGGGTGGAAGTGCGTTTCATTTCATCAGTCAAGTCTGACTTCCATAGGATCCTTTCGAAATCACCCTATAATTATCTCAATGGGACCCGTTTAAATTGTTCCTTGTAATATCTATGGTAAATTTAAATAAACATTAGAAATCATGAGCTTGAGCAAAAATTGCTCTTTAAAACAAATAAGAACATTCTTCTCGAAAAAAATTTTAGACTATACTTTTTCAATCAATGGCATTTTGAATTTTTTCTGTACAATACTTGACAATATGTACAAATGCATAGGTTGTACGAGGATCATTAAATAAGTTTCCTGTCTTTTTTCGTATGGGCACTTTTATTGATAGTACACACATTAAACTCTAGTGTAGTATTTTGACCTTCGACCCGACCCAAAAATGCTGTTCCAAGGTGATGCACCGGAAGGAAGTGACACATTCCAATGGCCAGTAATCGAAAGAGATCGTGTTGGCGGATTACGGCTGATAATATGAGACAAGGTGAAGGTCCCACCTGCCACTACAGAGTAATGCACCGGAAGTGAGTGACCTCTGAACTGCATGACAGTTATTTCCACTTGATGACGATTAAACATTCTATTTCAAAGATCGAGTGGGCGTCGAATGAGTATATAACTCAGTCGAGTTTGACGAGCCAGTTGAGTTGGAGTTCCAAGCCAGTTGGAGATATGATGTGGTAGGGAAAGTCACACCCGGCCGAGGGGGCCCTCGTGAACCCCGATAGAGTTTGGGGACCTGAGAAGTTGCTGATAAGATGTAGCAGATCACCCAGCACAGTGAGCCCGTAGGCCTCCGGTTGAGCATCAAGAGAACAAGAAAGACACAACGTGACGGCCATAAGAGTGAGGGGTCAAAATATTGCACTTATGTTCGATCTCCAGCTCCCTCTCACAGTAAAACCCACACAATCTTTTCGAACCCTTACAAATAAAGTGAGCGGTATATATTTGTAAAGAAGTCTTTCTGCGTGAGTCCTTTATTACTGCGTCTGATTAATTTATTGCGTCAGTATGTATCCTGCATGAACCTGTATATGCGTATATAAGCATATTTATTATGTGAGTATATAACACTTGTCCCCTTTGAACTAATCTCCTCCGGCTGCAATGCACTTTTTGTGTCGTTCCAAAAACTTCTAAAAGGCCCCATGGAAGTCCTCTCATGTGAGCGTGTCCATGACCTTCGTCACAGCCTCTTTCATCTCCTCAATTGTCTCATAACAACAGCCTGTGATCTTAGGGAATAACCAAAAGTCACAGGGAGCAAGGTCTGGACGATAGGAAGGGTGATGAACTGTCTCGATGCCCACCTTGCTCAAATAGTCTGTGACAAGGATTGAATTGTGGACTGGTGCATTGTCTTGGTGGAAATGCCACTGAGCCGATTTGAAGAGTGCTGGTTTCTTCCAACGGAATCTCTTCCTGAACTCCCTTAAAACCTCAACATAGTAACCGTAACCCTAATCCTTTGGCCAATTAACTCTGGTGTATTGATTTCCTTACTCCTCCCACACCTCTCATCATCCCTCACAGACTCCCTGCCTTCCTTGAATCTCTTATGCCACTCAAAAACTGATGCTCGATTCATGCAAGATGCTCCAAAAGCAGTCTGAAACATTCCATACGTTTCTGTAGCATTTTTTTCAAGTTTAAAACACAATTTTATTGCATCTCGTTCTTCTAAAGTGTCCTCACGTCCAGATTGCATTTTTGAAATTCCCCAGCTGTGACAATAAGTCTTTTGTAGGGTGATTCCAATTGCTGCTGTAGCTGTTCATTTAGACCTGAAATCATAAAAATTAGTCAGTCATCTCAAAAGATCTATAGCAACAACATACTGAATTTTCAAGAGTCTACGACAATTTTAAATACCTGTTCAAAAAGTCTGGAAACTTATTGAATGCATCACGTATAATGCAAAGCAGTAAAGATTTCCTTTTGTTTATTTGTCATTTCTTCCAAGATTCTAACTAGTAAGAGATTACTGATAGAAATGTTGTTTTTTTTTTCATTTACTCGAAATGGATTGCAGTATTTATATCTGAGCTGGCAACTTTTCAAATGTGATTTTACACTTAGTAATATCTGTATGTTTAAAAATTCTGAACCTTCTGCCAAAGCAAGCATTAAAAATTTCTGCAAAATTAAACAAAATAATCTGTAAAAAAATGATAATTAAAAAAAAAAACAAGTAAAGGTTTTGATATAAAAAAAAAAAGTTTTGTGTACGATCTGAAGATACAAGACGTCTCAAAATAGATGCAACCCATTTATGACAATAATTTATAGCAAAGACAAGCCCATTTTGAACACATCTTGCAAAAAATAAATCCTTTGATTTTGAGATATCAAATCAATGTTTTTCAATTGTTACTTTTAGGACTTGTAATTTCTTTTTAGTTTCTTGTCTCATAAATAAATGATTATCATATTATTGGGTTGCATCTATTTGGAGACATTTTTGAACGATTTTGTCTTCAAATATTTAGTGAGGCAAAATATTTTCCCCTCTTGTCCAAGCCATTGTGATCGAGGATTTATAGTTGTTATATATGTACATGGACGATTTATAGTAGTGATATATGTAGATGGACGACATATATATTTTCAAATCTGAAACAAAAAACAGCACAAAATTATTAGTAGAGATATTAGCAGTCACATAGGTCCCTTGTATATTGATGTACCCTATATTAATGGATTGTATCTATTTTGAGACAGTTTTGAATGATTTTTTCTCCAAATAAAATTAAAGTGGCAGTGATACCCGTTGCTGCTAGTAAAGCTCGAACAGTTGCAAAAAATCTGAAAAAAGATGAACTGGACATTAGAGAAAGAGTCGAATCACATCTGATCATAGCATTAGTAAAATAGGCCAAGGTACTTACAATATCCCTGGAGACGTAATGAGACTTCACCTCTCTCAGATTATACTAAAAAATATGTTTAAGCTAGAGTGAAAAACTCACATAATATATACAGGGTGTCTCAAAATAAATACAAGCAATTAATATGATAATGATTTATTACTGAGACTACTACAATGGCGGTCATAGGGAACACACACTGTTAAAATACATCCTTTGAGCTAGAGACATCAAATCAATGCTGTTGGTTTTTAATTGCAATTATATCACCTTCAAGGACATGCAGACTTTTTTTTTAGTTTCTTGTCTCGGTAATAAATCATTATCATATAAATGGGTTCCATCTATTTTGAGGCAGTTTTGAATGATTTTGTCTACAGATAAGTAGTGAGGCAAAATATTTTTCCTCTATTGTCAAAGGCATTGTGATCGAGTATTAGTAGTTTTTATATAATAGTATTTTCACATATGAAACGAAAAACAACACAAGATTATTATTAGTACAGATATTATTAGTCACTTGGGTCCACTGTATATTGAAAAACCCTATATTTGAGAAAAACGAAAGTCTAAAACGATAATCTATGGTACAAGAATAAACAAAAATCCAAGAACATTCGAATATAAAACGCATTTTTTTAAACATTTTACACCCGAAATTTTCGGGATTCCCAAGCACTTAATATTATTTTTTTTATACTGCAATCAACATGACTCCCGATAAAAACATTAAAACTCCATATACTGACCTCAAACCTAAAATCAGGCAATTAGCAACCAAAACGGTTACAAATATGGGATGATAATCCTCACAATAAGCTCTTTCAAATATAACCAATTTTAAAAGAAAGGAAGATGGATCCTAATAATACCAGAAGAGAAGAAACTACCCTTACTCGACTACGCATTGGACACACTAGACTGACTCACTCCTTCATTCTTAAAGAAGAACCTCTCCCAAAATGTCCATGGGGAAACCAATACCCAATCGAACACATTTTGATAGAATGCACAAAACTAAACCACACCAGGAAAAAGTTTTATAAGGCGAACAACACGAAGGAACTATTTTTAAAAATTGGCTCTCAAAAACATGATCAACTTCTTAAAAACAATTGACCTCCTATTAAAGATATAAACTATGTTACCAACATCTTCGACCATCAAGTTTATACAAACAAAAAGCTTTGACATTTATATATACACACACACACACACACACACACACACACACACACACACACACATACATATCAGAATTTAACTCTCAATGACCCTTAAGAGGTCAATTTGCAATAAAACCCACCATCACCAACCTAAACATTTGTATTTACAAACGCTCTGGCATTAAAAAACCTATAGAGGTTGATATGCCATAAATCCAACCAACCAACCAACCGGCTTCGTGTATCACAATATTTTGGACGGTTAGATGAATGAAAGGCAAATCTATGTATCAAACGAATTCCTGTATAACAAATACGAGGATCGCTAAATAAGTTTCCAGACTTTTTTCGTAATGGTACTTTGATTGATAGTGCTCACATGAAACTCTAGCCCCCTTCGAAGTAATCTCCTCCGGCTACAATGCACTTGTTGTACCGTTCTAACAACTTCTGGAAGGCACCGTGGAAGTCATCTTGTGTGAGCATGTCAATGACCTTCGTCACAGCCTCTTTCATCTCCTCAATTGTCTCATAACGAGAGCTTAGGGAATAACCAAAAGTCACAGGGAGCAAGGTCTGGACTATACGGAGGCTTAGGAACAGTCTTGATGCCCATCTTAGTCAAATAGTCTGTGACAAGGATGGAGTTGTGGACTGGAGCATTGTCCTGATTGAAATGCCACTGAGCCGATTTGAAGAGTGCTGTCCTCTTCCGACAGAATCTCTTCGTACTTTTCTTGCATTCTGCACAGAGAAAGAATAAATAGAATGTGTGACGCGAAATTGACTAAAATCCCCAAACGGGACTTTATTTTCGCACGTGTGAAGACGGGACAGGTTGGCACTTGATCCCCTACAGAATAAGTCCTGATCAGAGTTCTTCTCTCAGGCATATAAGAACTGGCATATTACGTGAGGGAATAATTTAGGGCCAGACTGACCACCGCTGGCAAAGGGGTTCCAAATTTCACACTATCACACACCCACCAGGCCGCTAAACCTCTTTCCCTTAGATAACAGAAGAATACGGGCCTATAGGTCTTAGTCGTAATAATATTAATATTGTAGTAGTCGGCAACTCCTGTTTCCCGTGTGATACTTTAGGAATTAATAGGACAATTCTAAGCAAGATAACATAAGGCGAATAGAAGCTGGAAAGAAAGCATAAAGTAACAACATAGACCACATGGTAAAATGAAAATACATAAAATTCCTTTACTACTTATATATACACGTTCAGAGTGTCAAAACATATAATTGGACAGTCCACGAATATAAATGTCTTTTCTTGGCTTTTATCCTTTCTTCAAATTGAGAGAGAGAGTGGTAAACGAAATTTGGGTATAAAGGAAAAATGTCCCCAAAGTTACTTATCTTATTTTCGACGGGGTTCCACTGGAGAATTTTCTTCTTTCACCGGCTACTAGACTTTGTTCTGTTTTTAGTACTGGCTTGAGGGACTCGGGTCTCTCATGTCTCAGTTAATCTTTTTGTCTTCAGCCCGGAGTAAAATGGCTATGGTTCGTCTGCCCGCTATGAACCCTGCTCAAAAACTAAATTTCTTCCTATTTACTTCCGCTGAGGGGAAGGGAGCCCCACTTCCGTTTTGGGGTCCCAGCCAATCATTTGGCTTCTCTCTCTTTCCCCTTCCGATGTCCGGCGACCTGAGGTCACTAAGTGCGAACACCTGGTCTCCCCTGCGTGACCCACATTCTCTCTTAACGGTCACTTTTTGACTGCTAGATAGTGCTGATTCAACCCGGGAGGACAGTATCAGTCTTACCTCTTCGTCTCCGTGAGCTATCACGTGACAAATGTATATTTATTTATAAATTTGATTTCTCAATGTAATATAAATCTTGCCACAAGATTGTTATATTTGGGCGTGAACTGGTCAACGTGTTTGTTCTAAATATGGCGTGATTATATTGTTTGAAAACGTAAGTACACCATATGGATATTAAATTTTAGTCAATACAAACTGGATAAAAATTAGAATAAATGTTAAATTTTGCTGCTACACATTCCAAAAAGTCAGCGCACATTATATGCAAGATATGTTTTTCTTTTTTGTTTGTTAGTTTGTTTGTTTGCTTGCTTATTTTGTTGCTTCGGCTGAGGTCTGCAGTGTTGGTTGAGGTTGGATTAGAGCGATGATGGTGTGAACGACGTGACGGCTATGCGATAACTGAACTCTGGCGCACACAAGTAGTAGTTTACTAAGCTCTTGGCTTCGATGTAGCTCAAGGACGAATGAAAGGGCACCCAATGAGTACTATTGATCACTACGTATGTTTCTGCTATATAAGTACTGTCTAGCCATGATTGCATAGCTCATGTGTGTGCGTGCAAATATGCATCATCATAAGATGACGTCGTAACTTCATCGAAACGTCCCCAAATATTAATCTTCCACTACCATACAATTTGTTTGATTGTTTGCTTTAAGATGTTCATTACTAAAATTTAGAGGTGCGTTTTATGTTGAATAACTGGTAAAATACAGGGTGACCCCGCCTCCCCCCCAAAAAAACAGAACCCATATATTTTTTACTGAAATTCATGAATTTAATTTTATCCTTTTCTTTTTTTTTCAAAATATGAAGTAGATTCTGTGCATGAAAAATTGGGACCATAGTATTCTCAACATGTCCAGAAGTTCGAGTGTTCAAAATTAGAATTATTTTGCTTTATTTTTGTAGAAGTAATAAAAATGTTTATGGGTTCTGTTTTTTTTTTTTTTTTTTTTTTTTGGATCACTCTGTACGTTTTAATAAAGTAGGCTGTTAATGCCACAACATCCCATTTCCTGACTCATAATCAGTAAGGATCTTTTTCTTTCCTGACTGCTAATAGAATTTTGAAAATGTAAGTTTCGTTTGTTTTGTTTTCTTTGTTTTATGGTACATCAGCACTTTTTGATCAATTAAAGCCCAAGCTATCATTGTTGAAGAACAGCCGTAATAATATTTAATCATTACATAGTGGAAAAGTTTTAGTAGTCCAAAATTAAATGTAATATTGTAAATTTTTTGAAGACACAGTTATCTCCATTTCATGAAGAAATTATTAATTGATTTCATAGGAATTTCTTACTGGTCTACAAGTATTTTATGCCTAAAGAGGAGAGAACTGTGTACATTGTACATTTATATATTACATTTGTGAGGTAGTTGTTTCTGAAAAAAATTTGTTATAGTACATGGTCATATCTTAGAAGGATAATGTTTAAACGCATCTACTTATCTTAAAAAGAGAATCGTTAGTAGAAACTGCCATTCTAGGTCAGAAGAAACCAGGGAATAATGGCAATGAAGAGGTAATTCAACTCCACTCCAGTATTCCTGATCTAGATCTTTCATAGCAGTTTAGAGCCATAGTCAATACATCACATTTTTAGGAAGTCTTACGATCAGCAGTTGATACACTTTGTATATTCAAAGTCTTGTCTACTGAGTAACATAAAGAAGAGGTAAAGAATACTGAAAATGGAATGACGTTTCGGAAGAAGAAAACATGTTAAATAAAAAGGAGAGAAGGGGATCATGGAGAAAAAAAGAAAAAAAATTTAACATGGTAATTTTGATAAAATGAAAGCAAAAAGGAGAAAATTTGAATAAACATAACTAATCAAAGAGAAGATATTACCCAAAAACGTAAATAAGAGTTGAAGGAAACGAGCCGAAGTTCCTCTTGGGTAAATCTGCAGAAGGGACATAGCCGTTGTTGGCACCGCTCGATTCTTGGAAAGAGCACAGCGGATGGCTAGTCTCCAAGACTTGTAAACGTAAGCCAGGATACCAGAGACTTTCAGAAAAAAAACTTGACTACCATTATATATCTATTTGAATACAGCTTCTTTTTCCACTGCCGAAATTGTTCAGGCTACTTCGCTTTCTTTTCGCGCCTTCTTTGATTAATAAGATCTGTATCGACGCTATACAGGAATGAGTTTATTCTTCTTCTTCTCTAACGTGCCAACATCTTACAATCTGCCTGAGCAATGGCAGAGGAAAGCAAAAAGTAAAATGCTTATTTTATAAAATTGTTAGAAAATCAGTTTGATGCTACCCACACAATCCAGTACACATTTACAAAGCCTTCCAAACAATAATATGTTAAGTCAAACCTTAGTAAAATCAACAGAAGCTATTGCCAGGTTCTAAACCATTTTTAGCACGTCGGGCTGGGCTGTAGACTAGACCGACTGAATCAATGCAGAGGATTTTGGTTGGTTGGGTTTTTTTTTTTTTTTTTTTTTTTTTTTTTGGTTTTATAGCATATCAACCATTGTAGGTTAATTATGGCCATGTCCATTTTCATACATATAAACTTTTCCATTCCAAAATATTCTGTTCTTTTTATTTACTCATAGTTAAATGTTAGAACAGTTCTATTTCAAATAACTCAATTTAGCATAAACAAACAGTTTAGTTCTATTTTACCCATTGATAGGACCCTATGTGGTGCTACTACTCCGGGTCTAAGTAGACCTGGAAGCATTGGTAATAAGGAGGAACTCTGCATTCACGAAACTTCAAGAATTACCAGAGCCATCAGATTATTAAATATCATATCCAAAACACTCGTTGAGAAAGTCTTACCCCTCTGGTGATTTGCAGTCGGTGTATTCTGCAGCTCCAGCTGACTAGTTCGTCTACGCAGAAGATTTGCTCCTCTACTAATGAGTGTCTTTGATATGATATTAAAATGCATCTGATGGTGAGGTTCCAGCCCTGAAGACCCGGATTGGTAGCATTGAATAAGGTTCAATCAATTGGTCAAATAGAACCTTTTTGACATTCAGACTGTGAGGAAACGAATAACATATTAGATTAAATTGTTAGCAATAGAAGTCTTCGATTATTCAACAATGTGTAAAAAATGACTGTCCAATTGAATTTTTCATAGGACTTAGACTCCTATAATTTAAATTGGGGGGCATGCCACTTGTTCCCACAACAAAGATGGCGGACGCACGCAAATATTCAGTCTCGGTAAACCATTGGCCCGGAGAAACACGTGACCTGCTTAAGACTACGTCTCGTTTGAATTTCGTCCCACGTTTTTTGGAGCCGATTCCAAGACACGTATTTTTTATAAATACGTCGTCTTCAAACACTCTGTCTCTTTTTCCCAATTTCTGTTGCAGCGCTAACACATTATCTCCAGTGTGACTCTCTTATTCACCAACAGACGTCAAAAGCCACAAAATGGATAAACCACGCAAACCTTTTCCTCAAAATACTTTGCCTATGAGACGTTTTCCAACCTCGGAAGCACCAACTGCTTCAAACCACAGGAAGAAATGAACATCTAAAAATATGTTGTTGACATGAATAGGACACTTTTATTATTTAACACTTTCTGTAGTTTTAGTTGTGTTAGACACACACACACACACACACACAGGACTATTTTACTAACAATATAGAACTGTAGCAATATTTGAAATGTATCATTGGATGTTTTGTTTTGAATATAAATTTGTTTTGTTTGTCGCCTTGTTTTGAATGTTCCTTTTGTCCGCGCCGTTTCATATCTTTACTCATTTACTTCTTTTGTCTCCATCTGCCTATTTTCCCTTTTTCCATGTGCCTTTTTCCAAACATAACATAACACTAAACTAAACATATACTAAACCACAACATTAAATTTTGGGGACTAAACATATCTACCAAATAACATGTCCCCCTACACTTTCGTGAGACATTGCAATAATCGAAACTATTTAACAGTGTGCAAAAAAAAAAAATTAACTTTGATTCTTCGAAAAAATGATATCTGCACAAACCAGAATCTGTCGAGGAGAATGAGAAAGGAAATCCTCTGGTGGTTCGAGATACAAATAGATTACCTACATAAGACAAAAGAAAAGACCTACTGATCACTAATAAAAAGAGAAGCTGGCAAATTATAGAAAATCTAACAAAACGAAAAGAGATATAAGTATTTAGACCTTTCCAGAGAACTAAAAAAAACTACATCAGGCAAAAGAAAAGACTTACTGGTCACTAATAAAATGAGAAGCTGGCAAATTGAAAGAAAATCTAACAAAACGAAAAGAGATATAAGTATTTAGACCTTTCCAGAGAACTAAAAAAAACTACATCAGGCAAAAGAAAAGACTTACTGGTCACTAATAAAATTAGAAGCTGGCAAATTGAAAGAAAATCTAACAAAACGAAAAGAGATATAAGTATTTAGACCTTTCCAGAGAACTAAAAAAAACTACATCAGGCAAAAGAAAAGACTTACTGGTCACTAATAAAATGAGAAGCTGGCAAATTGAAAGAAAATCTAACAAAACGAAAAGAGATATAAGTATTTAGACCTTTCCAGAGAACTAAAAAAACGAACTATGGAACAGGATGGTGGCGGTGATGATAAGAGCAATAGCTGCGCTAGTAACAATCTCGTCCCAAATATGGCAAGGCATTTGTCCGGAAAAAAAAAATTCTATAATTCTGCTGTTTAATACGTAGCCCTTATTTTGGGACAGAAAAATATAGAAAAATAGTGCATTTGATACACAAATAATTACTGTGTGTTTTAATATATCATGAAAAAAATCCGCATTTTTCTTTTTCAATCGAAATGCTGTCCCCATTGTAACAAAAAAGAAATAAAGTTGAACAAAATAAAGTCTCAAAAGAGAGGCAGACAGATAATCAAAGTGGAAAGAAGAGGAAAAAGTACCATCGTTTTGTATATTAACCTCGAAGAAGAGAGAAATTCTCTAATTCAGTTCCTGTTTGGGTCGGTAAATATGAATCTAAATTTGTGCCATAACCCTTTTTCGTAAGGTCATTCCTCATCCACAGCTGCTGTATGGCACGTATTATTAGTTCCGTCTCGATGAGTTCGGCCAGCCGTAGAGAGACAGTACTGGACAGATTGTGGCCCACATGTCATGTCAAAGGTCAATATCGGGTTAAGCTGCAGTTTGATAAAGTCAGGTCATAAATACAACGGTGTGTAACATCTGTGCTCTGATTGAAACCTTGCTATAAAGAACTCTCTCTCTCAATCTCTCTCTCTCTCTCTCTCTCTCTCTCTCTCTCTCTCTCTTAATACATATATATATATATATATGTGTGTGTGTGTATGTGTTTGTGTGTGGCTGCCATGAACACAAATATAGTGGTAAATGCCCTCACAAGTAGCACATACAAAAAGAGACATGCACACCAAGACACACCGACACGTACACTCACTATATATATATATATATATATATATATATATATATATATATATATATATAGTGTCTCAATATACATGTGGTTATTGAGACAGCTAATATCTCTACTAATGATAATGTTATGTTGTGTTGTTTGTTTTTTTTTCAAATTTGAGAATAGTATACGATAACAATTGTTTATCTTCGATCACAATGCTTTGGACAGGAGGGGAAAATATTTTGTCTCACTACTTATTTGAGGCAAAATCATTCGAAACTATCTCAAAATAGACGCAATCTCTTAATATGATTATCATTTATTTTGGAAAAAAGAAACTGAAAAAATAATTGTATGTTCTGGAAGCTAAAGTAATAATGATTTAAAAAAAACATTGATTTCATGTCTCTGAAAAAAAAATGTTCCAAATGACAGCCATTATCATATTAATGGGTTGCATCTATTTTGAGATTGCCTTTATATACCTATTTATTACTCGAGTAGGCATGAAATAACCAACAAAGGTTGATATGCCATAAAAAAAACGACCAAATCAAACCAAAGCTAAGTAAAGTTGCCTTGTCTTGCAATTCCCAGTTACCAACAATACTGACAAATCTCTGTTTAAGCCTGGATCACTGTACTTGATTTGCTGTCATTTAAATTACCTTGAAACATATTTTTGCCTGATTAAAATAACTTTTACTACAAAGAACGGACACCTAAACTAAAGCTGTAGAAAATCTCTAAGTTATGAAAAATGTGACCAAAGAGATCAAACTATATGCAGAAAGACTGTCTCAACAAAACCAAATGTTCAAACTGCTAAAAAAATCATTGCGCTTTCTCAAGATCTTCTGACTTAAAGAAAAGAGAGAGAAGATATTTGGAATACAGCCAAAATAACTATTAACTTTTTTTAAGCTAGAAGGATAGTAGAATCCCATGCGAAAGCGAACACTTATGTCCCTCTATCAATATGGGAGAATACAAGCAGAAAAAAAAACATACACTTGACAGTGAGTTCTTGTTTAGTCACTGATCCAATTGGAACGAAACGGAGAGGCAAAGTTTCAAAGGCAGCTGAAGAGCCTTGATTCAGTCGAAATCCAGGAAAAACAAGCATAAACCTAAATTAAAGAACTTACAACAAACAAAAGAAACAAAACCCAAAAATAATCGAGGAAAAAAATCTACCACACAAATACTAAACTCTCCTCCAAAAATACAATATTTCCAACGAAAAAAAAAGTCACATAGATCCCCAATCCGTTTACTAAAAACAATCTCAGATAGGCTAAAAGGCGTAATACACCAAAAACTGCAACTAAGGAAAAAAACAAAACAAAAAAACAAAACAAGAAAACAAATGCTCCTAACATTCAGTCTGGAAATGAATTAACAAACACCAAAGTGAACATTAAAAACTCAAAAGATTATATTCAATCAACCACCAACCAAACTCGGTAGAGGCCAATCAATGAAGAAGAGAGAAAATTAAAGTATTTCAAAAGGGATACAATTTATCATAATGAAAAGTCAATGTTAAAACGTTTCGGTTTTAGTAAACCTTCATCAGGACTTTAAGATGGCGAAAAGAGTGCTGCTAGAACAACGATGGATTTTTTAATAAAATGAAATATCAAAAACTTTCCATGATAAAAATTAATCCCTTTTGGATTCCTTTGCATTTTTTAGTTCTTTTTTTTTCATGCTGTTGGATTCATTTCCATTATTGACTTCCCCACTAATCAAAGTCAAGAATAACATCACAAGAATGAATTAACAAACCATGAAACCCACAGGGATCTTGTTATATAGATGCGGAAGGATTTGTTCATATTATCATTTTTCATTGGTTTTATCTTATCTTTCGGTTTAGTTAGGCTTAGAACTATAAGGCTTAGTGCACAGATAGGGGTACACATTGAGCGCAGTTGTTCACGCTCGCGCAGGGAGGATGTGACAATCACAGATGTCATAATAAAAAACCTTGATAGGAAATGTAACTGAGGATGTTAATGACGTCATGCCCAGAAGCGATGGGCTGAGGATTTTGGGTGATTTTTGAAAAAAAGCAGTTAGTTGAGATTTGAAGCTAGACGGAGCGAGTTGAGATTCGAACCTAGGCGAGTCCAGTTGGGTCCACGAGATGCGCCGCGCGTGGTGGAGTCAGATGGAACAGTCAGCATAGTAAAGATTGTGTCTCTCTCTCCTCGTGTTGAAAACCTAAAAGTCAAGAAGTTAATAAAAGTTTCGTACCTGAACCAATAGATTCGTCAGTGTTTCGAGTGTTTTTCGGATTCTTATGCATGTGAACATGTTGTATATTGACCTCCAACCCGGCCAAACATGCCCTTCCGAAGATGGCGGAAGTTGCATATTCCGTGTTCAGTGATGGGAAGAGATTGCCTAGGCGAGTTTGGCTGACAATATGAAACAGAGTTAAAATCCCACGGTACAGTCACAAACTGATGCACCGGGAGAGGATGAGCTGTGAACTGCATGACAGTCATTTCCACTCGATGACGATCAAATATGCCATTCCAAAGGCGGCAGAATTTGCATATTCCGTTGCCCAGTTATGGGAAGAGATTGCGTGGACGTAAAACAATTATATAACCCGGGTGAAGACAGGAAGTCAGGCAGTTGGAGATCAGATGAGTTGGTGATCAGATGAGTTGGAGACAAGATGCGGTAGAGAAAGCCAGCACCCAACAGAGTGGGCCCTCAGGCCCTCGATTGAGCAGTTGCAGTTGGAGATAAGATGCGGTAGAGAAAACCAGCACCCAGAGAGACTGGGCCCCGAGGCCCCCGGTTGAGCAGCCCCGGAGAACGGGAAAGAAACGCGGTTATGGCCAACAGAGTGGGGGTCAATATACTGCAGTTCTGTTCGGTTTCCAACTCCCTCTCACACACAACCCTTTCAAATAAAGTGAGAGGTATATTTTTCTAAAGAACTGTGTCGCTCGTCTTCATTGTGTGTCGTTATGATTCTGCATACAGATGTGCATGCATACGCATATGAGTATGCAACAAACGTTCTACGTATCGGTACGTTTTCACATATCCGTATATTTTATATATGTATATATGTTATAATCAAAAAAATCCATAAATAGATCCTGTACAGTAGAAACTATAGATATTGCAACTGGACATAATTGCTAACCTCAATCTAATAGACATATGTAAAAAAGTATATCCGAAAGTAATCGAAATGTACACAAAACTATAAATATAAATAATTGCTTTTCTCTTATAGAGATTAAAGGAAAAAAATACGATTAAAAATTAATCAGACGATTAGAAATATTCTAATAAGGATAATCTTTCTTTTGAAACTGCGATGATTTTTTCAAACTGGTTCCCAAACAAAAATTTTTCGAGATTTATTATAAAAAATGATCTGACCCAAAATGGCCTAAAAATATTGGATGTAAGTCCATAGTCTAAAATACACACAAAAAAATAGATCCCCACATACACTATTCAATATCAAAAAGCTCACAAGAAATTCTGACTTCAACAAAAAATTACTGGGTGCTTTGAATATAACCCAATAATCATCGGAAACAAACAGTTCTATTTCAAGCAGTTATGTTTAGCATAAGTACGCAGTTTAAATATGAAACAGTTCTATTTTAAGTAATTCAGTTTAGAATGAATACGCAGATTTGTTCTATTTGACCTTATCAGATGGTACCACTCCTGGGCAGAGTAGACCTGGGAGCGATGGCAATGAGAAGGTGTTTCGCATTCACCAGAGCTTCAGAATCAGTGGAACCTTACTATCATATTGCTTAGTGCTTATCCTGAAAACTAGTTGTGAAGGGGGTCTTACCCCTCAGCAGAATTTCAGTCAGTATATACTACATTACCAGCTGGTTGGGTAAGCGTGTTTTCGTGTGTTTCTGCGCAAAATACTGCTTATTAAGACGTAAGCATTCATTTTAAACTGACAAGTAGCCGGTTGAAAATTCAGATAAGAAATTACGAGGTTTATCACATAGATAAGGGGTTCCATTTTACTATGAAATTATACATTATGTTTAATATATAACAGTGATATATATATATATATATATATATATATATATATATATATATATATATATATATATATATATATAACGAGGGTCATTAATTAAATAAAGGGAATGTTTAAAAAAGCAGTAAACAGAAACTTTTTTTAGAATTTTGGCATTAAATAATCTACATGCCATAAAACCCCAAAAAACAAACCAAGCCACGAACATACACACACAAATACATACATACATACAAGCACACATGCACGTACACACATTATACTTTCACACACACGCACACACACATACACACACACACACACACACATATATATATATATGTATATATATATATATATATATATAGTGTGTGTGTGTGTGCATTTGTAGGCTTTAAAGCTCAATGATCGAATTATGTTTTTAAACGCTGGAGAGTGAGGCCATCAAAAAGTGGTCTTGCTTTTCTTCTCGATTGAAATCTGAAAACTTCTAATAGTTTTCAAAGAACATTAAGCCAACAAAAATACTTTTCAGTTTTTATTTCATTGTTTTTGCTTCCATTCCTTCGTACCATTCACCGGGTAGCCACACTGTAAAGTTTTTTTTATATACGCAAAGACAAGATTACCGCAACGTTTTATAGGCGAATACACTAATCGTCGTTGCGAGGGATGTTTGTTTTAATCTCGGTCGATATCGATGCTCCCATATAAGGAATTACGGATACAAAATAGCGATTTAGACAAAGTTTTTTTGTCAGAGAAAATGTTGATAGAGTGATAAAAATATTTCCTTTAATTAATGACAATCTGCCTGACATAGGAAATTGTCTGGTTATATTTTATAGTGTTTCCGAAAAACTGATATAATTACGTAATCTAATAATTTGACGGTTGTTCGTTCGAATGACCATAAATTATAAATGCAAAATATTTGTCTCTGCCTCCCACGAGACAGGACTTGACACAATGTCAACGACCCGAATGTCGATTATAGTGGGGGTTCAAGGAAGGAGAAAGCTCGAGCCCTGCTGAGCTATGCTGGTCATCGGCCCACTTAGTGCAATGTGGGATTGATGAGCCTAGCTGGACCTGGACCCAAATCTGGTTCCTGGAACGGATTCCTGGTTATAGCTTTAACTGGACAGCAAGGTCCAGTGCTATACAAGAGTGATGTTGTATATTGACCTTCGACCCGGCCAAACATGCCATTCCAAAGACAGCGGAAGTGACACATTCCGATGGCAGTTATGGGAAGAAATCGCGTAGGCGGGCTTGGCTGACAATATGGGACAAAGTAAAATCCCATGGTACAGTCATAGACTGATGCACCGGAAGAGAGTGACCTGTGAACTGCATGACAATTATTTCCGCTTGATGACGATCAAACATGCCATTCCAAAGATATTGAGTGGGCGATTGAACTATTATATAACTCGGTGAAGACAGGAAGTCAGTGAGTTTGGAGATACCCGTTAGTGACAAGATGTGGTAGAGAAAGCCAGCACTCAGCAGAAAGCTGAGCCTCTGGGCTTCCGGTTGAGCAGAACGAGGAAGACACAACACCATATGAGTGGGGGTCAATATTTTATGGTACAAGGTCTGAGAAACATTCGGACACATCCAGCGGCAGCATTGACGGACTTTTTTATATACAGATGCCGATACAAATAACCATCGATTACCATTATCATGGTATATGATTTCATGTTCGCTATGGTAGTATGTATGTTCTTTTATTTATATGATATTTATATCATGTTCGGCACAGATGCTCTCAGAGAGCATCTGTGCCGAACATGATATAAATATCAAATCCTGGACGAGACTGTTTGCATTTCACATAGCACTAATACCCTTGGGAAAGGTATGAATCCAATTATTCTCCCTCCAGCGATAGGTAAATAGTAGGACAGACTGATTCTTCAGACTTGGTGAGGCAACTAGTCTAGGAGAAGGAAAACTCTGAAATCAAACCTGTTAAACTCCGCTTAAAAATTGACCTCGTGTCATATCCTGCCTGAGCGGAGGGATTGGTAAATATGATAAGGACTAACTATTAAGCTGTTTTGTTTATTCTTGTCGATTCTTGTAAGGACTATGTCAAAGCAAGAACATCCAAGACGTAACAAAATAGCAGATGTCGATTTATATGGTTACTGATATGAAATGATCAGTCAAATAATAAGTGAATGCAGTAAATTTGTGTTAAATAACTATAAGATTAAAAACAACTGGGTGGGAAGGGGATCCACAGGGAATTGTGCAAGAAGTCTAAATTTGACCATACGAACAAGTGGTATACGCCCAATGTAGAATCAATCTGAGGAAAGGAGTTTCATAAAAGTATTTAGGATTTTCCGATACAATCTAATCTCGATCAGATGACCAGGATTTGTGATAATCAACAAAAAAAAAGAGACCCTGCCAAATATTGGACTTTGCCGTTCCGGCTGGCAACAAGGTAAAAGTGAACGAAAGCGAAAAGAGAACTAAGTACGTAGACCTTGCTAGAGAACTGAAAAAGATACATAGAACATGAAATTGGCGGAGATAATAGTTGCAATTAGTGTGCTCGGTACAGTCACCAAAGGATTGGTTCTAGATTGGATGACTTGGAAATAATGGGTCGAGCGGAGATCATCCAAAAAAAACAGCAATCGTTAGATTAGCCAGAATACTAAGAAGAATCCTACTTACTTGGGGGGACATGGCGTCACTCAGACTCCTGTGAAAAACCATCAGCTAATGCAGATATAAAAAAACTGTCGAATGAGTAAATTAGACCATACCAAAGAAGCTGAGAAACATTAATATTACGGTGATACTAACTGTTGTTGGTGCCTTTTAAACCGTCTTTGAATGCTTGAAAGCCGGACTGGAGCTACTGGAAAACAGTGAAAGAATCGAGGCCATTCAGATTAATTCATTGTTGAAATCAGAATACTTAGAGGAGTCCTGGAGACTTGCTGTCACTCAGACTCCAGTGAAACACCACAAGCTAACACTGAGTCGTAAGGAGCAAAATAAATATAGAACACAGTAAAACCATGGAATAAGGACAATGAATACAATTACCAGAAGAAAACAGGTTGTTACATGCTCCAATATATCTGCGACTAATTCACTACATATGAGGAATATGCAGTTAATGGATGTTTCCAAAATGTTTTTGAGATTCTGATTAACACTGTAGGTCATAAGAGATACGTCAGCTAGAGGAGTGAATAAGATAGGATTTTGTTTGATTTGGTTTCTTTGTAGGTTATTTAATGTCAAAGCTATTCTCCGGAAAAAGTAGTAGCGGCAATATTTGACCCATAGCTGGGAGGATAAGGGGTTCATACCTATCTCAAGGAGATTTGCCCGAAAGTGAACATAATAGCACAACTCGGAGTTCGAACTCGCTTCCTACGATTCCGTAGTCCATCGCTTTAACCATTATACCACGAGGACAAACCCAATTTTGACTGAGAGTAGCTCTCATTTTAGTTTAGAGATATCATATGATAGAACATGAGATATTACTACAAGGTATATTAACTAGTTTACTAAATTCAGAGACTTGCCAAGATTATTTATGGTAGGAAAATGAAACCATCTGAACTAATGGGAGGAAGTTAAAATATTTAATAGAAAAGAACATGACAGAATTAGACGCCTTACGAATCAGCCCATACTTCGGCTACAGTGATCTGTTGATTTGGTTTGGTTTCTTTGTTTAATGGCATATCAACCTTTGTAGGTTATTTAATGCCAAAGCCATTCTCCTAGAAGAACAGTAGTTCTACTATTTAACACATCGCTGGGAGGATAAGGGTTTCATACCTTTCCCAAGGCTATTTGCCCGAAAGTGAACGTAATAGCGCGACTGGAGTACGAATTCGTTTACTACGATTATGCTGTCCATCGCTTTAATCATTACACCACGAGAACACCCCAGTGATCTGTTAAGGAGACCAAGTATAGAGATGAATGCAATATGGGAACCAATAAACAGAAAGTTTAGATTTTAAAAAACCGTAATAGGAGGGGCATAAGATAAGTTTCCAGACTTTTATCGTATGGGCCGTTTTGTAACATAGCCATCCATGAGTATGTGAAATGTACATAGAATGTTCATAAATCATAAATCATATAGATAACACAGGAATTCCGAAACACGAAAAACTGTTACGATTTTTTGTTAATCAGCACTATGTCTGATCTCCTGGTCGGGATCAGGGGATTTATTTGTGTCTGAAAATCCTAGAGATTTTTTTGTGTCCCATTCTTCAGGACGGATTCTGGTTAATGCATGAAAGTAGCATGTTCAAATTTCATTTTCTTGCACAGTTTCATGGTCATCACCTTTCCTTCCCAGTCATGTGTAGTCTTGTACTTTATTTGCGCTAGTTTGCTACATTTTCTTTTTATGTGGTCGATAGTCTCGTTGTTACATAGCCATACACGAGTATGTGAAATGTACATAGAATGTTCATAACTCATAACGCACATATAGATAGCATACGAATCCCAAAACACGAAAAACACTTACGATTTCTTAGTTCAGGTTCGAAACTTTTTATTACGTTTGAGTTAAATAGTTTTTCGTCATAAGGAAGAGAGAGGCACAATCTTTCTATGACGCCTTTTCCATCTGCCCCCCACCACCACCACCAATTCGTGCGGCCCCCGCTGTAAGGCCTCGGCAAGCTCCGAAAGTCAACCGTCTTCCTCGGGCGCTAAAACTCAACCACCTGACTTTTCTCAAATCCCCAAAATCCTCCGCGCACACTTCCGGTGCATGACGTCATTCACATCCCCTGGTCATATATCCTATCAAGGATTTTTATTTTGACATCTCTGAATGACACATCCTCCCAACGCGTGTGTGAACACCTGTGCTCATGTTGCACCTAACTAACCCATGCACTAAGCGAAAGGTCCTCGGCCTAACTAAATTGAAAGACAAGATATATATAACGAAATTCCTCGACCATTATATTACACTTTTACTGATAGTACACACATGAAACTCTAGTCTCCTTCAAAGTAATCACCTGAACTCCCTTAAAACCTCAACATAGTAAACTTAACCCTAATCCTAACCGTTTGGCCAATCAACTCTGGTTCCTTACTCCTCCCACACCTCTCATCGTGATCATAGCAAGCGACCCACGGGAATTAAAAAAGTTCCGTGTAGGCTCCTGAGTTCAACAAGAAACACCAGAAAAAGGCCGGAGGAAACATCAGCCGAAACGATGTGAATATAAAGGTGAAGATAAGACTCAGAAAATTTTGAATAATAAAAGTCTACAGAACACAATCAAACACACACACACACAAATATATATATTTATATATACGAGGATTATTAAATAAGTTCCAGATTTTTTCGTATGCGCACTTTTATTGATAGTACACACATAAAAATCTTTCGAAGTAATCTCCTCTGGCTGCAATGCACTTGTTGTTACCGTTCCAATAACTTCTGGAAGGCCGCATGGAAGTCCTCTTGTGTGAGCGTGGCAATGACCTTCGTCACAGCCTCTTTCATCTCCTCAATTGTCTCATAACGATAGCCTCTGAGCTTAGGGAATAACCAAAAGTCAAAGGGAGCAAGGTCTGGACTATAGGGAGGAGGAGGAACTGTCTTATTGCCAATCTTGGTCAAATAGTCCTGTGACAAGGATGGAGTTGTGCACTGATGAATTGTCCTGGTGGAAATGCCACTGACCCGATTTGAAGAGTGCTGGTCTCTTCCGACGGAATCACTTCTTGAACTCCCTTAAAACCTCAACATTATAACCCTAACCCTTTGGCCAATCAACTGTGGTGTATTGACTTCCTTACTCCTCACACCCCTCTCATCATCCCTCACAGACTCCTTGCATTCCTTGATCTCTTATGTCACTCAAAAACTCATGCTCGATTCATGGAAGATGCTCCAAAAGCAGTCTGAAAGCATTCCATATGTTTCTGTGGCATTTTTTTTCAAGTTTAAAACAGAATTTTATTGCATATCGTCCCTTCTAAAGTGTCCTCACGTCCAGATTGCATTTTTGAAATTCCCCAGCTGTAACAATCAGGCTTTATTTGGGTGTATTCCAATTCGTGCAGTAGCTGTTCATTTGAACCTGAAATCATAAAATTGGTCAGTCATCCCGTAAGATGTATAGCAATAACATAGTGAATTTTTCAATAGTCTACGACAAATGCCTGTACAAAAAACTCTGGAATCTTACTGAATGCCCCCCCCATATGTATATATATATATATATCATCGTCTTTACTAAGCACGGGTCCTTTGAATCCCTTTTACCATCCCTCTTGTTATCGATCGCTCGTGTCAGGTCCTCTAGTTGAAATTTAGAATCCAGAGTGCTATATGTAATTCCTTACTGCTCGGTCAACACTGGCGCGTCCATATATAGGGGTCCATAAAAAAGCATCGCTTATGACTTCCGAGCATGTTTTGTTTTACTTACATGGAAGGCTTTTCAGATGGACGGCAGGTGGCAGTAAATCTCCTGTTTTGAGGTTTGCTGCCCCTAGAATATGTTTAAATCGGCAAGTAAATGCTTGTATATATTCCATCTAGCTTTTTCTCAATCCGTTTCGTTAGAGTACAGACTGTGCACCTATACAGTAGTTCTCACACAGCCACACCTTGGAAGAAGTGCCAATTAATTTTATCAGTGAGATTAGATATCCATCTGATCGATATCCTAACAATAGTAGTCCATACCTTCGCGGGGCGTACGTAGGCATCCCTTTAGGTAGATGAGATATGGCTTCCGAGGTATACGATAGTACTGACACAGCCATACCTTGGAAGAAAAGCCAATTTATTTTATCAGTGGGATTCAATGTCCATCTGATCGATATCCTGACAATAGTAGACCATAGCTTAACGGGGCGTATGTACCCATCCCTTTCACTAGATGAGATATGGCTGCCGAGGTAAATGAACTCGTCAACTAATTTCGGAGGCTTGTTTCTTTAAGTAGAGATGCTTTGTTTAAAATACCGGAACTGTATTTATTTGCTTCACGTAAAAGCCAATACCTTTTGATTCTCACTCCAAATATTTGACTTGAAGCAGGTGTATTCAGCATATGTCATTGTTTCTGCAGGTGGTGCATCTTGTCCTCCAAAGAAAACATTTACCGCTAAAATGATGCTTTACAAAAACATGAAAGCAATGGTTCGTACACCCATTTGTGACACTGATTTCACTGTCATTGCCACAGGAGTAATGCAAGGAGATACATTGGTTGGTTGGGCGGGTTTTATGGCATATCACAATTTGTAGGTTATTTAACGCCAAATCCATTTTATGCAAATAATCAATTCTATTTCAAACAATTCAGTTTAGCATGAGTAAACAGTTTATTAGTGAAAAACATTTCTATTTCAAACTATCCAGTTTATTCAAGCAGTTATAAATAACAAATCAGTTTAGTGTAAGTACAGTTTCAATGTCAAAAACAGTTCAATATCAAACAATTCAGTTTAGCATAAGCATTTAAATGTAACTACAGTTTAATTGTGAAAAACATTTTTAACTATTCAGTTTAGTCAAGCAGTTCTAATTCAGCTAATTCATTTTAATATAAGTACAGATTTTGTACCCTTCAGTTAAATATGAAAACAGTTCTATGTTAAACAATTCAGTTTAATGTAAATACAGTTTCAATGTCAAGAACAGTTCTATTTCAAATAATTCAGTTTAGCATAAGCACGCAGTTTAAATTTATGTACGGTTTAATTTTCAAAGACATTTCAATTTTAAGCTATCCAGTTTAGTCAAACAGTTCAGTTTAGCATAAGTATGCCGTTATTTCTATTTAACCCATAGATAAGGCCCTATTTGGTGCTACCACAATGGGCCAGAGTGGACCTGAAAACAATGCCAATGAAGGTGTGCTCCGTATTCCCCAAAGCTCCAGCATTACTGAGACCTCGCCATCAGACTGTTTAGTGCCATAAGCAGGACACTCACTGTGGGGTCTTACCCCTCTTCAGAGGTGCAATACAGCCACAGCCCAATTGGCAAGCAAGGAGATACGTTAGCATCATGTTTTGATATAACCAAGATTACCTTCTTCCAATATTCTCTGATCTGAAATAAAAAGAGTTTCATATAAAAAAAAGCAAGAAGATGATATCTCGTAGAAACTGACAGATGCACACAACGCAAATGACTTAGCACTTTTCACAAATCCACCAGCCTGAATAAAACTATCATTTTATCAAAGAAAGAGTAAATACTACTAACCCAAGGTCTCCCAAAGAAACTGTGACTAGAAAGATGCACGATAGAATTATAAAAGCAATGGTTACCTCACAAATACAGATATCCACATTCTCTTGTAAATAGCCATCATAGGATATGCTTAAAGGGTTGGAGTTAGACTTCCGGATGATCCGATAAGGTGAAACTTTAGTAGAAGATTTCCGACACGCGATTTAAGTTAATTTTATAATTGGCTCCACTTGTGTTGAGCACTTTTGTAATTGTAGCACTGCAGGATTCGTGGAAGGTTTTTAGTTTTCTTTTGACCAACTGACTGCGTATCCCTTGATTTCTTTCAAGAGGTCGGACGAAGTTGGCCTTTTCTTTCTTTTTGACCTATAATTTTTTCTTTTTCCCCCGGGTAGTGATTCGAGATTCTTTTATCTCTTGTTCCTGACCGGGGTTTTTTCGGTTTTTTTTTCTGGTACCGTGAATGCTGTTAGATATTAGATTAGTAAATACATATATATATATATATATATATATATATATATATATATATATATATATATATATATATATAGGTGCGAAAGCAAAATATAAAATAATTATTAAAACGGGATTTTTATTCTGATTTTTCGAAAGACATACGAAAAAGACAAACTTTCAGGATTAGCTCTCTTATTCAAGCATTTTTTCATTAAAATCTGACCCAATATGAGTGATGAGGAATAGAAACGAGAAAGCGTCTCTGGTTTGCTGAATGCCGAAACCAAGCCCCACCAAAAAAAAAAAAAATCCGATATAATTGGAGTTCCTTTATGACATCCATCAAGTCCAGGCCGTATCCCCCTTGACTCCGCTATATCGGGTGTTTTAGAAAAAAAATACAACTTCACATCTAAATATTAGTTCGCTTAAGATTGCTAGTGAGGAAGAATCGAAAAAATGTTGGAAGAATTTATTCTGAAGGCATGTCAATCGTTTCGAAGGCATTTTCATACAATAACAGGGGTAACCCCCCCAATAAGTGTCCTAAATATGACTCTAAATAATTTGATCATGAAGTTCCAGTAATGCTGGAGCTTTGGGTATGCAGAGAACCCCTTGGTTGCCATTGCTCCCAGGTCCATTCTGCCATGGAATGGCAGCACCTGATAGGGCCCTATCGATGGGTTAAATATAACTAACTGTTTACTTATGCTAAATTGAATTGTCTAAATTAGAACTTTTGGACTAAACTGAATTGCTTGATTTAGAAATGTTTTTGAAAATTAAACTGTGCTTACACTTAAACTGCGTATTTATGCTAAACTGAATTGTTTGAAATGGAACTGTTTTTGACCTTGAAACTCTACTTACACTGAACTGATTTGTTTAATAGAGAACTGTTTTGGCATTTATGTGTGTTAAAAAAATCTGTACTCATACTAAACTGAATTAGCTGAATTTGAACTGTTTGAATAAACTGAATAGCTTGAAGTAGAAATGTTTTTCACAATTTAACTGCGTACTTACGCTAAACTGAATGGCATGAAATAGTACTATTTTGACATTGAAACTGTACGCATTGTTCGAAATAGAAATATTTACATAAAAATAGATTTGGCATTTAAAAACCTACAAAGGTTGATGTGCCATAAAAACCAACCAACCAACCAACCAGTCAATCATACAATAAATGAAAAAATGGCAGCTATGTTTAGTCAATTTATTGTTTTGTGTCTATAATCTTCTAATTTTGTTTATTTTTTACAAATAAAATGTATTTTGTTTCATAATTAAGTCGTTTATTATTATACTAAAATATTCCAAATTTTGCATCAGCACCATGTACACACACACACACACACACACACACATATATATATATATATATATATATATATATATATGAAACATTGATATTTTTCCAAGATAGTCTTTGTTGCTTTCAACACGCATATTTCAAAGTAAATTATCATTGCCTGATACTTTTATCACCCATATCATTTATATTGTTTTCATTCGGACAACAACAATCACCACAATACTAATAAAGATATCCTCATATTCAGATAATTATTTCTTCCATGTTAAGAAAACGTGGGTTGAAATATTCGAAAAGCAATGGACTTTATCCAAGACTAAGAAGAATTTGGTGTTTCTCGCGGAAAAAAAAATGAAAATCTTTCGTGTTCGGATAGTATCAAATCGTTTCACGCTTCTTAGATTCGACGACATAAAACCTAATTAATCTTGACAAGTTGTCGTTGAAAGGTGGGAAAAACACTTTCTTGGTGGCCCGCTCCTCACTTTTTATCTTTTCAGCTTGAAATATGATGGGACACACGCTGATTAACTCTGAGAAACAAACTGCTGATGGTCGGGAAGAACAGATTTTTTGCAAGAATTTATAGTGTTGCTTCTCTTGAGTGTTTTTTCTGTTTCTTCGAATTATTCAATATGAAAATGATTAGGAAATGACAAATACAATAAAGAGAAAGACGTATATTAATAATTAAGAAATATTTATTTGTATGTCTTCTATAGATAGAGAAAGGATTTGTTGGAGAACTATCAAATTTGATACATTTACTTTCTGGATAGTCTGAAATATGATAATATTCAGAGTTGACTCACAATTGTTGAAAGAAAACAACGGCTCCTGAAATATTTCCTATTGAATTTATTATCTTTCTTTTTTTTCGGATTATACCTGAAAACTATTAATCCTTGCATATTTATCAAAATCTCTCAAAAGCATTCTGTCGACGAAGTTGAAATGGAATTTCTTTCTTTCAAGGTTCCTCAAAGAAAAAATCTAACTAGGCAACCCTCGTAAAATTGTTGCATTTAAGGTCGCCCAAACTGAAAGACCCAAGCGATCCCTCAAAAGAAATGTGCATGCTTTAAGATCAACTTTATATGCTGCATTCAACTGTGTCTTCAATGGAACGTCGGTCGATGCCGCTTGACATGGGTGTCGGGGAGGCCCAGCGATTCACATCTCGCAGCCGACCCCCTCGAGCCTCGGAGGGCCACCCCCGTCTCTAGCCCTCCACGAAAGGGCTGGGTTTGTCAAAGGCCCCACTTGTTTCCCAGAGGCGCCCCTTTTTGGGAAAATGCCTTGGGTCTCGTTGGGATCTTCGGAGCTGCTGGGCGTGTCAGGGCTACGGCCCTGTGACCAGACCAACTTTAAAAAGGCCTTGTGCCAAACTCGCCCGTTTGGTGGGATGTACAACAAATAGGAAAATATCCACACTGCCTTTGTTGGTTATTTTTCACTCGGTCGAGGCTGCCAGACATGGATGTCGAGAAAACCAAACATTCACGTCACGCGGCTGACCCTCAACGAGCATTAGGGTAACGCCCTAGGCTCTAACCCTCCTCGGAGGTGTTATGTTTATCGCCTGACGCCTAAAGTGCCCGTTTTGAGGCGCTGTTGGTTGTGTCTGTACTACCGCCCGGCCCCTCAGACTCATGTTAAAAAGGCCTTGTGTCGTACTTGCCCGTTTGGTAGGACGTTCGATAAATAACAAAATATTCTAAGTAGCCACCACTAACAGAGGATATCTTCTTCAGGCCGTCAGCAAGTATTGCATTTTATTAATGTTATAAAGATTTCCATTTCATTTCCAAACTCTGTTTTGTTTATTTCATATTCAGTATATTTTTGTTAAATTACAACAATATATTAACTGAGGAGTAAGTTGTTCATACATATCTATCTATCTATCTATCTATGCCAATATATGTACTACATATATATAGCTTATATATATATATATATATATATATGTATATATAAACAATATATATATATATATATATATAAGCACTTATATATATATATATATACATATGTATAAGCCTATATATATATACATATATATATATATATATATATATATATAAATACACACACACACACACACATATATATATATATATATATATATATATATCTTATGAGCTCGTCCTTTCTTCTGACGCGCCGTAGTTGTTGTCGTTGTTGGAAATGGACACTGTGAACCAGGTTCAAATTCTGGATGAGGTGGTCTGAAATTCCCATTTCACTAATCACATTGGGGAATTTAATGAATCCAATCATTTTCTCGTAAGCTTTGGATAAAATGTCGGCTGGACTCAACTCTTTGAGTTTGGTCTGACAATTGATCAAGGAGAAGGAAAACTCAAAATTCAAACCTGTTGAACTGAACTCAAAACTGACCCTTTATTGAAACCTGTGCGCGCTGTGAGGGCTCGTAAATTAATAATTGCCCATTGAGAGGGAGAGGTGTAACCATTGCTTCTACTTTGTGGGTTGTTGCTTCAAGGTTTTCAGAACATCTAGTAATATCATTGTGTTGTTTCCATCTTGCTTCTTATATACAAATACATAAAGAAACAAAAGTTATATGCGTAAAATTCCCGAGCTGAGGTTTGGTCGCTGAGTAGTAGGTCGCTGAGTAGTAGGTCGCTGAGTAGTAGGTTGTCGGTCTTACGTAAAGTTAGGCGGGTTTCGATCCCGGCTTGCACTGGCTAGCGTGTCTTACCGCACAGGATTGTTGTGATACAACGAAACTGTTAGTCTGTGGAGGAAAATATAAAGCCCCCCCCAGGGTTTTGGACACTCTGAAGAAAGAATTAAATGCTTACACTCGCATAATGCAAAACTCTTCAAACAAACTGATTACTCTGGGATCCGAGAGCAAACAAATGTAAACAAACATTTAGTTAATAGATTCGGTTTCCGTATGGCTGCGCGGTATGTGGTCGGTCTAATGTAAAGTTAGGCGGGTTTCGATCCCAGCTTGAATAGCCCAGCGTGTCTAACCTCACTGAAGAATTATGATACAACGAATCACTCTCTCTGTGGATATCAATATATATATATATATATATATATATATATATATATATGTGTGTGTGTGTGTGTGTGTGTGTATCGTAATGTTAACGACTGTAGTCAAAGGTGATCCAGTTGTTCCCATTTCAATAGCTGCTACACAACGGTATGGTGAAGGGCTCTTCTCCTTTCCTTGGATGATCCACTCAACCCTTGATACGTATCTTATAATGTTTAGTGTTAAGCAAGTAGGTATCGAGTACCATTTTGAGTCTTTAGTACGACTCGACATGCGATTGAAACCCGGTCTCTTGAGCCAAAGTCGAACTCTCAACGCATTAAACCAATGGGCCAGAATATATATATTGCACTTGGTTCGACAGAAACTCACAAAGTGATTTAGTGACAACCAAGACTGTTATATATATATATATATATATATATATATATATATATATATATATATGTGTACATTTTATAACAAGTGCAATATAATATGAAGAGTGCTCAATATCTAGGATAGAGCTATTATATAATAATAATAATAATAATAATAATATTAATAATAATAATAATGAATAAATATATATTAAATATATATCTATTTCATGGAATTTAGACTGCGACCCCTAGGTTCTATTTTTCGATTTTAAATTCATTTCATTTTCTTAACTGCCTGATGATTGTTGTTTTGCAAAAAAAAAAAAAAAAGAAAAAAAAATTCATAGAACCCTAAATAAATATATATATTGTCATCCACAGACAGACTGTTTCGTTCTATCAGAACTCTTCAGTGTGGCTAGACACGTAGGATGCTTGAAGCCGCGATCGAAACCCATCCAACTTTACGTTAGACTAAGTCTCAGACTGCTCGGCCAACAAGCGTACCAAGTTTGGCTAAGGGGATTTATAAAGTATTATGTAGTAACAGCAGCTACCGTTTGTTTACATTTTTATTTCCTATCGGTATCCAGAGTGCTCAATTCTTTCGAAGAGTTTTGTATTATGCGAATGGCGGCCGTAAATTCCTTCACCAGAGTTCTCAACTCCCATGGAGGAGCGTATATATATATATATATATATATATGTATATATATATATGAGGTAACAGCATCATAGATACCAGCATATTTATCACGCTTGATGGAGGGTTATTAAATCTCTAAGGTGATTTCACACATTTCGAGGTTAAAAAATTGCATGAAACGTTTTGTGAGAAAGAAGTTACGGGTGCAAACTCCCTTCGGGTATTATACTGGACTTTAAGAGTGACACTTGACAAATTTAATCTATATTGCAGAGATTGCTATGAAAAGCTTTAACAGCATTGAAAAAGACGTTGATTAGTGATGTGGGTTTTGTTTTGGGCTCGCGTCGCACGTCAGAAGAAAACGAGAAACATTCTCGAACGAAAAAGTTTAAGGAAGAGAGATAAATGAAAAATCAATAGCACTCGGCGACTGATTGCTATAAGCCAATATTTAATTGGATTTTCATTGTTTCTCTTTTATTACGGTGCATCCGTTTGAAGACGCTTTCCGATGCATTGAATTATCAATAAAGAGCTGTATTGCCTGAAAGTATAATCCAGTATTTAAATACATTGCTTTGCTTGCTGTATACGTGTTTATTCTGATATTTACTGTAAAATGTACGTTTCTAAAGTGGACTCTAATGATTAAATTTGAGGATAAAATGAATCGCCTTATAAGCTGATTCGCATTAAGAAAAAGCTTTGTAAAGGAAAATGATTTTTATTTTTCTATTCTTTGAAGATTAAAAAAGGTCAGTTAATTAAATTAGCGGTGGAAAAATAAATTGCTAATGCCCAAAATTATATTGCACTTCATAATACACATACGTAAAGTCTAATTATTGAAAATGTAGGAGACCCTGGAATAATCGATCAATCTATTCCTATATATATATATATATATATATACCTTTAATTCCTTTAAGAAAAAAACTGGTCACATTACGATTATAAATTTATTTCCATCCAGTAATGGGTATTGATATGAATCAATAACACCAAAAATAACATGACATCTTCATATCTAATGGATAAAATAATTACAGTCAGAATAGACAGAGGAGGGAAGGGCGGGAGGGGGATACATGCATATATATATATGTGTGTGTGTGTGTGTGTGTGTGTGGCAACGTCCCAAACGGGCAGCATGTGACCCAAGGTCAGTTTTTTAAACCAAGTTAACAGGCTTGAATTCAGAGTTTTCTATATCCTAGACTGGTTGTCCTAATATGGTTAAAAAGCCCAATCTTCCCTATTATTTGCTCATAACTGGAGCGATAATAGTTTGAATCATATCTTTCTCTAGGGTAGTAATGTGATGTTGAAATGCAAGCAGCTTCATTTACCCTTTGAACTCGTGCCACCATGTCCTTTTGCCATGGCGATAGCCCTTACCAACAAGTGTATGTTTGCGTGTGTGTGTGTGTGTGTGTGTGTGAGAGAGAGAGAGAGAGAGAGAGAGAGAGAGGAGGGAAGGTGAAATAAAACATAGATACACCCTCAAGATCAACTCACTCTAAATAATGAAGAATCTCCGTCTGAACTCGGATCACAGGTGTGTTATAATGGAGAAAGCTTAAAGAAATTATCTTGTTCGTCATTTCTTACAATATATATATATATATATATATATATATATATATATATATATATATATATATATATATATATATATATATATAGGTATTATTCGGTCCAGATATACGCAGAACATGAAAAATTGTTAAATAAGAGAAGTGAATTAATAGTCATAGGGCTAAATTTAAACAATAGAAAAATTATCATTGATAATGCTTTAAAAAACAGGATTAAATTTAGATTAAGGTAAATGAATAAGAAGAAAATAAAATTTAAAAAATGTGAAAAAAACATATCATATATGAGTACTATTCAATAAAAGGGTAACTGAATTACTTGGCTCGAAAATAAAATTGAATTTAAAAAAAATTTAATTTTAATTAATTCTTGAAATTAATTAAATATAATTATTACTGTATCCTTACGTAAAGTTACTAAATAAAGTTATTTTATCTAAATTAGCATTAAATCTGGAGTTTCAAGTCGAAAAGAATTTAAAGAATAAAAATAAATTAATTTACTATAATTCCAACCGGCAATAAAATAAAAAAAATCGGAAGTGGGCTAAATGAGGAGAAAACTCTTCACCCCTCTTCTATCCCCTCCCACCCTTCTTTCCTGTGTCTATTCTCAATTATTTTATCCATAAGATCTAAAGAAGTCCTGTTAATTTTTTTTTCGTGTTTTTTGATTTTATAAAAACACATAACAGGATGGAAATAAATTTATAATCCTAATGTGACCGGTTTTGATTTTTCTTAAAGAAAGTATATATATATATATATCATCATCATCATCATATCGCGCTGGTAGCACGGATATCCCTGACCCTCTCTCGCCACTCCTCCCTATCGTTCATCGCTCTAGGTAGGTCTTCAGGACAACAGCCTGTATCCTCATATATTAGTAATATCCACTCAGCGTCCGAAGACAATGGGTTTGTATTATTCGCATATTGAATATAAGAGTAATATCATATAAATCTACGTGAGTGCTCGATGTAAGGCTATTGTTATATATCTTTTCCCTTCCAGGTTTATATAACAAAACTCACATACAGAGCGTATAGAGTGAAATTAGAAGGCAACTCAAACCTGGTTAAATTGTCATTATAAATTTATTTCGCCGGAGAATATAATTATCTGCGTCTCATCAGATGACAATACATGTTTAACTTCAGGTTGAAAAACAGCAAATGTGGATCATAGTCTATATGTATCAGAAAAAATGTATATGGATTCTAAATTCTCAAGGTAGAGCAAACGGGTTCAAAACAAGAAGGTGTTAGAAACATCAAGAAACCAGAACAGTGTGTTCCTGGAAATCGACCAATCCCAATTTGAATATATGCTAGGATTTCCATAGCGGGTGGAAACTTCTGAATAATGTAAGCTTGAAACTAAATGATTATTTTCATATGGTCTAGGTTTATTTCTGATACATATGTTAATCCCCTCGGCTGATGTGGTCTTAAACTTTCTCTTTAAGAATAGAATAAAATTAAAAAAAAAAAAACTTTTCGGTAGCCACCAGGTGCCTTTACTGTAATCTACATTTGCTGTTTTTCAACCTCAAGTTAATCATGTATATTCGTCTGAGTAGACAAAGAGTATAATGATATTCTCTGGCGAAATGAATTTATCATGACAGTTTAACCAGGTTTGAGTTTCGTTCTAATTGCACACTATATATATATATATATATATAGTCATCTACAGACAGATCTGTTTCGTTCTATCAGAACTCATCAGTGTGGCGAGACAGTAGCTTCCCGTAGCTGGGATCGAAACCCGGTTGACTCAAACGCCAAACCAAAGCCTCTAACCATTCAGCCACGAGGAGCCATTAGCTGCGAAGTTAATTTTCAAACGGTTATGAATCACAATTACTATTGTTTACATACATCCGTTTAACGGCTGCCGAGACCTCAATTCATATACGAAGAGGCTTGCAATTAACGCTAATGGCAACACGATTACTTTTTCGCCAGAGAACTCTACCCTACGGGGGTAGGGGAGTATATATCTCTATAGTCATCCACACAATATATATATATATATATATATATATATATATTTATATATATGAAGTTGGAATCGGAACCCGTCCAAATTTACATAAGACTTAGTAGCAGACCGCACGGCCAACAAGCGTACCACGTCGGCTAGGGAATTATAAGGTATTAAGTAGCAGCAGCAGCGTTCTTTTGTTTACATTTTATACCTTATCGGATTCTAGAGTGCTCAGTTCGTTCGAAGAACTTTGCATTATGCAAGCGGCAGCCGTAAATTCCTTCGCCAGAGGGCTATATATATACAGAGAGAGAGAGAGAGAGAGAGAGATTTTAAAATATTTTCACCCTTATGGTCATTAACCACTTTATAATGTACTTTCCATAAGTTCATGATTCCTGTAAAACACATTCTTGCAATATTCCACTGATGATTTGAAAGATGTTAATATTTTTAGAAGTATCTTTAATAGAAAATCTGAACTGATATTACGGAAACCACCTCTGGAAAATTCCAGGAAAGTGCTGGCATGTACTATGATTTATTGATTGAGTAATTAATTGAATGATTTATCAATTTTTATGGCTTTTCAAATAGTCGATGTTTATTTTATGCGAAGATGTTAGGGAATCTTGTTCTTTGTATAATCAAGCTTACATTTTTTTGTTATTGCTTCCGATGAGTTTACTTTTTTCATGAGGGTCTAAAAGAATGTTTGACACATAGGTGGAGCCCTAAATTTTATTTTCGCTTTGGATTAGATTAGACATGAGGTTAATATCATATCCAGAACACCTCTTTCGATTTGAGGTTTAAAACCTTCGCAAGGGACACAGTCAGCATATTCATAACCCCACCAACAACGAGGGACTTTTTTGTGAGAATGGTCCAAACACGAAAATAAATGTGCTTTTTATGGGAAAAGCGTAATTGTATGTTCTTTTTTCTCTGAGATCAAGTGACAAAGTTTTGTCTTGTAAGGTCCCCATATTGTATAAAGCATAGGTTTCCTTTGGTTGGGTTGAGTTTATTCATTTGATGGCATAAAAACCTTCGGGTTTATTTTGTGACGATGGAGGCCTGAGAGGGTTAATCAAAAGATTTAATTGGAAGAAAATGATGAAGAAAAAAAGGTTCAAATAAGCTTTCTTTTGAAAGTGTATGTATATTAGATTATTGAGAAATGACATTACTGAGATTAGGGAGGTAAAAACAATAGCCTATTACTCACTGTAACATAACACGCTCAACAAAACGAGAAAACAGCACTCTGGATCAACTTACAAACAATGGTTGATAATTAAGTCCTTTGGAAAGAGAGTGAATGTCTAGAAAATGCTAAAACTATTCTTGTTTGACGTTATTAGTGCCAAACAGGTTAAAAGTAAAGGCACTATAAAGCCAGGCACAGAAAACAATGACATAATGGGGACATACATGTCTTTCTTTATTTTCTAAAAAAAGAAATTAAAACTTTGCGAGACCTGACTTGTTTAGTAGGATAATCATTTATAGCAAATCGCTCCATACAAGTCAACTTAAACTCAAAAAATCTCTCTAAAACTAATGAATAACAATACACACACACACACACACACACACACACATATATATATATATATATATATATATATATATATATATATATTGTATCAGGGTTGGTTGTCACTAATTCGCTTTGTGGATTTGTGGATTTGTGGCAAATCAACTGCGATATAATTTGAAAAGTGCTCAATATCTTTGATAGAGCTATAATAATAATAATAATAATATTAATAATAATAATAATAATAATAATAATAAGAGATATTATATATTTAAAGACATGGAAATTAGTCAGCAACCTAAAGTTTTATATAAAACTTCATGAGACCAAATGTCGTAGAAAAAATCTCGTGTCATCAAAAATATGAAATTTATCATTTATTTATTTATTCATTCATTATTATTATTATTATTAATATTATTATTATAATTATTATTACTTAACTCTAATATATATATATATTTCAATCCTCCACCATTCTACCGTTCTACACAACGGTGAAAATGAGACTCAGATTGTTTTGGTTGAGCTTTATGGTATATCAACACTTGTGGCTTATTTAAGGCCTTATCCAGTTTATATATATATATATAACCCAATGGAACACTGTTTATTATATGATCGAAAGTGCTTGGGCAGAAGATATGGAACATTTCCTTAACTGCCTGATTCCCGACACAAGACAAATAACAAGACAAGAAAAATTACTGTTAAAAGTAAGAGACAGGGTTTTAGTGTCTTTAATAAAACTCTCCTTAATAAGAAATTGCTGCCTATATACACATTATTCAATATATATATATATATATATATATATATATATATATATGTGTGTGTGTGTGTGTGTGTGTGTGTGTGTGTGTGTGTGAAACATTATCTCGATGACAGTCATTTGGCTTCTGTGTATTTTTTAATGATGTGTTCAGATGTGAGTCATCTGACATCTAGATGTAATGAATTAAAAAAGTTTTCTAAAGTACTTTCAGCCCCAACTAGAGCCATCTTCAAGGGAACGAACATTGAAAGAACAAATATTGATGAGTCTTATGCATTTATTAAGAGAGCTGTGTTGTATAGTCATAATGATAATGTGAAATTCAATGAACGAACGAACGAACGAAACACTTCTTAATAAAAATATATCTCTCATTTTATTCTCGAAAGGAGCCCACAGTTTTTTGGTATACTCAGAGAGGGGGACTTCTTCTTGCCCCATATCTTCTTCCTGGGGCCAGGGGGTGTCAACGTTCACACTCCCTTGCAAGCCATATCGTTAGAGACCCTAATGATTCTGCTCGGTTGCGTGTCCCTCACTCGACTCTCGATTCTCTGCCTCTGTCTAAATCTGCCCGCGTGGTTCTCATCGCGTGGTCTCCTTTCGGTTACACACCTCTCGGACACGACTGCCCTGACGCGCTGCCCTGTTTACAAAACACAACGTGACAGCTTGTCAAAGCAGACAGGGTCACTAGGAGTAAGAACACATGGGAGCTTAATTAGCGAAAAAGAACTTAACTTGATTATATATATATATATATATATATATATATATATATATATATATAATTTGTAAGCAAGGAGTTGGTGGGTAAGAATTAATTTTGAACTAGTAATGCCAATGAACCGGTACTTCAACTCCCCAAGATCCCGGACCTGAGTTTTCAACATAAGATGTTTAGTGACATTCGTTGACGGAGTGTCTTTACCCGTTTTGCAAAGATTCGGCGTATTCTAAGGCTCCGGCCGAATGTGCTTTTTGGGCTTAGCATACACTGACTCTATGGAGGCGCTCGTTTTAAAGCGGTTATCATGGCTGGAAATGGACACGGTGAACTGTTTCTCATCGCACTAACTCATTTGGGAAAGATATAAATGTAACTCTTAATCCCTACAGCTAAAGGAAAATTGTTGGGTAAACTGTTTTTTAGCCTTGGTATGACGACTGGTTAAGTAAAGTAAGTAAATTTGGCGACCATAATCGAGGGTTACCCGAGGGCTCCCTTTTCGATAGCTACTACACCAATGTATAGGGTAGGGCGCTACTACTTTCCCTGAATTGATCCAATTTACCCGTGATCTGTTCCATATAATGCTGAGGGTTAAGCAAAGCGGAATCAAGTACCATTTTTTGAGTCTTTGGTATAACTCGACATGGAATTGAACCCCGGTCTCCTGGACCATTGGCGAATATTCTTCTTATTTGGCCAATGGCCCGACTTATTTAAGATATGGAAAACTCTGAATTCAAACCTGTTAAACTTCGCTTAAAAATTGACCTTGGGTGATAGGCTGCTTATTGGAGAGAGGATTTTAAATACATGAGCTGTCTCTATCCCCGGTAGAGGGTTGAGATCACTCTCAAAAGGTTTGGTCTTGAGTTTGACACTGTAATGAAGTCAAGCATAATTGATGGCAATTGTATCCTTTTAACTATGTATCCTAAAGAAGGAATAGCTGTCGTGGCGTATGGCTTAAAGGGCTGAAATGTAACATCGTAGGATGTAAGTTCGAATTCTAGTCTCGCTATTACGTTTTTTTAAAACTTATACTCTTAAGAAAGGTATTGAACTACTTAGTTATGTGTTAAATGTTTTTTTTCAAGGATGACTTTGGCATTAAATAACCCATAAAGACTGATATGCCATTATACTAAGGAACCGAAACCAAATGTTCTAAAACATCTTCACCTAAACTAGACTACCGTTTAGATATATTCAATAAAGCAATCACTTTGCTCCTCTTTTATTAAAATACTAAACTATTTTTGATGAGGCCCAGTCGGCTGCGTGGGGCTGTACAATACACCCTCTGCATCACAGCAGAGGGTAAGACTCCTCCAACGAGTGTCCTGTGGCGCAATCGGCGGGAGTTGCAGAATACACCGACTGAATCTTTAACGAGAGTTAAGATTCCTATAATGAGTCTCCTGTATATGAAACTAAACAATCTGATGGTGAGGTTTCAGTAATGCTGAAATGTGGTGTATCCTTTCATTGTCATCGTTCGCAAGTCTACTCTGTCCCGGAGTGGTAGCAACGAATAGGGTTATATATATGAGTCAAATAGAAGTGTTTGACATTGTAAACTGTGTACTTTGACATTTAAACTAAGTACAAACCATTGACTTATGATAAACTGAATTAATTGAAATAGAACTGTTTCATTTAACTATATGTAAACAAAGGAGTTGGTTTGGTTTCTTTGTTTAATGCCATATCAACCTTTGCAGGTTATTTAATGCCAAAGCCATTCTCCTAGAAGAACAGTAGTGGTACTATTTAACCGATAGCTGGGAGGATAACGGGGTTCATACCTTTCCCAAGGGTATTTGCCCGAAACTGAACGTAATACCGCGACTGGAGTACGAACTCGCATACTAGGACTCCACAGTCCATCGCTTTAACCATTATATCACGAGCCCCCCCCCCAAAGGAGTGATGTTCAATTTAATTGTTAGTGATACATAGCAATACTTGGAACCATTTAACTGTGCGAAAAGATAAGTTTAGGTTAGTTTAAATTTTTTATCATCAAAATATCTTTATGAATTATATATATATATATATATATATATATATATATATGTATGTATATATATATATATATATATATATATATATTGCATTACGAAAAAACACAAACCGGTCACATCAGGATTATAAATTTATTTCCATCCTGTTATGTGTTTTTTTGATAAAATCAAAAAACACGAAAAAAATTAACTGGACTGTTTCAGATCTTATGGATAAAACCATAATATTTTATCCATAAGATCTGAAGAAGTCCAGTTAATTTTTTTCGTGTTTTTTGATTTTATTAAAAATACATAACAGGATGTAAATAAATTTATAATCCTAATGTGACCGGTTTGTGTTTTTTTAATGAAATTATTGCTCTGTAATGTCTGTTACATTGAGCTCTTTAACAGGAAAATTTAAATGTTCACTTTTGAATAGTTTTCTTGTCCTGATGGAATTACTCCCAAATCCGGTTTAACTGGACCAAATAATACTTATATATATATATATAATTTGGCATTAAATGAGCTACAAAGATTAATATGCCTTTAAATCAAATCAAACTAAACCAAACCAAAACTACATCTGATGGTAAAGCTCCAATTCTGGTGATGAGAGTATCTAATTACCATTTACTGACATAACTCCATGTTTCACATTTAATTTGAGTTGTGTCACCCGTTAGGTTTTATATTCGTAATCGATAAGACAGTGTTCCATAAAAATATGAACACCAGGAAATAAAAAAAAGCATACAAAATATATGAAAGAGAGAAAAAAAGTGAGAAACGAAGAAACAAAGAAAAAAAAGAAGAAAAGAAAATGGGTTGGTTGGTTGGATGGTTGGTTGGTTTCTATGGCATATCAACCTTTGAAGGTTATTTAACGCCAAATCCATTTTTATACAAATAGTTAGTTCTATTTCAAACAGTTCAGTTTAGTATAGGTATAGTTTCAATGTTAAAAACACTTCTTTTTCAAGCAGTTCGGTTTAGCATAATTTCCCAGTTTAATCGTCAAAAATATTTCTATTTGAAGCTATTCAGTTTAGTCAAACAGTTCTAATTCAAACTATTCAGTTTCGTATAACTATAGATTTTATTTACACACAGTTAAAATGTCAAATTAGTTCTATAATGAACAATTCAGTTTAGCGTAAGTATGAAGTTTAATTATCAAAAGCATTTCTATTTCAAGCTATTCAGTTTACTCAAATAGTTCTACTTCAGACAATTCAGTTTTACATAAGTATGCAATTTACTTCTATTTACCCATAGATAGGGCCCTTATCAGGTGCAACCCAGATATGGGTCCAAGGCTCATCAAGCCCACATTGCACTAAGTGGGCCGATGACCAGCATAGACCTTCCCCTCCCCTATATCCCTAAAATAATTGACCTTTTGGTCATTGACCTTTTGCCAAGTCCTGTCCGGTTGGAGGCAGAGACAATCCTTATCAGGTGCTACCATTTCGGGCCAGAGTGGACCCGGGAGCAATGGCAATGAAGGGGTTCTCCACATTCCCCAAAACCCCAACATCACTGGAATCTCACTATAGATTGTTTAGTGTCATAATCAGGATACTCGTTGTGGGGGGTCTTACTCAACTGCAGAGGTGCAGTTGGTGTATTCTACAGCCCCAGCCGACTAGACAAAAAAACGAGTAGAAAAAAGACAACGAGAAAGAAAGAAACAAACAAACAAACAAAACATTGCGATAAGAAAGAAACAAAACAAACACGTCCTTAAGAAAGAAAGATGGAAAGAAAGAAAATAATGTAAGAAAGAAAGGCACAGAACATTGTGATAAAAAGCAAAGAAAGAAAGAAAGAAAGAAAGAAAGAAAGAATGAATGAAGGAACGAAAGAAAAGAAAAGAAAAGAAAAGAAGATAGCAACAAAGAAAAAAAATGAGAGCATTAAAGAATAAATTTCTTGATATGATACGAAATCATCAGATGGAGAGTTTTGGAGAATGTTGGGTACATTTTTATTGCCATTATTCCCAGGTCCACTTTCATTTACATTACTCCGAGTTCCATCTTACCTGGAGTTGTAATACCTTTTAGGTTTTGTTTACGGCGCAAATCGATCTAATAGTATACGAATTCGATAGGATAGTGAGCAAAAATATTTCTTAAAAAGCAACGACATAAAAATGAAAATATAGATATTCGAATAACAGGTTTTCTTAAATTCTAGATATATCATAAACCAAGATGATATGAAATGCCTTTAAAATTGATCAATCAATCGATTTTTTGCTCACCGAGGCTGAAAATTATATTTTCATCAGAATTCACCTGCTCGACTTTCAACTGAATTTTTTATCTTTTACACCGTTGACAAAAAAAAATATTAACCTTTCAAATAGATCAGTATCTATTTTTCTGTTATGGTCTCATAGCTCACTGTTCTTTGAAATGCTTCACTACGTTGAGCCGTACCTCCAGGCAGCATCTTGTTTTCGTCTAAAAGGACAAGAGTCAGGTTCATTACATGAAGCCTAAGGCGCTTTCCAAGAGGAATGGCGACGAAAACCAAGGAATGTTTAACACTCCCTTTTACAGTGCATATATATATATATATATATATATATATATATATATATATACACGCCAACAAACATGTGCATGCAAGCGAACACACACGATCATACACAAACACACACTCATACCCGTGAGGTAATCCCTATCATCTTAGGAAATTACTTTAGGGAACCGAGTTCAAATCCTTGGCGAAATTGTTTGCGTTTCACAAAATTCTAATACACTTGAGAAAGGTAAGAATAAAACAATTCTCCCTCTAAGAAGGGATAGAGCAAAGTGCGCTCTTTTGCAACCAGTCTTGGAGAAGGAAATTTTGAACTCAAACCTGCTAAACAGCTTGAAAATTTACATCGTCTTACATCTTGATTGTCCTAAGGAGTATGGCAGTGTCTCATCAACCGACATAGACATCAACACGAGACTAGCAAAGGCATGGACAGCTATAGATAGATTATCAGTCATATGGAAGACAGACCTGACCGATAAAACTTAACGCAGTTTCTTCCAAGCAGCGGTCGGGTCGATACTGCTATATGGATGCACTACATGGACACTAACTAAACGTATGGAGAAAAAGCTTAACGGAAACTACACAAGAATGCTGCGAGCAATATTGAACAAGTCCTGGAGGCAGCACTCCACAAAGCTGTACGGCCACCTACCACCCATCACGAAAACTATCAAAATTAGACAAAACAGACATGCGGGACACTGCCGGAGTAGGGAAGGGCTCATAAGTGATGTACTCCCGTGGACCCCATCACATGAATAAGCAAAGGCAGGACAACCAGCTAGAACCTACATACAGCAGCTCGGTGGCGATAGGGGATGTAGCCCTGAAGATCTACCGGAAGCAATGGATGATATGGAGGCGTGGCGAGAGAGGGTCAGGGATATCCGTGCAGATGGTGCGACATGATGATATATATATATATATATATGCCTATATCATCATCATCATGTCGTGCTGGTAGCACGGATATCCCTGACCCTCTCTCGCCACTTTTCCCTATCGTTCATCGCCTCAGGCAAGTCTTCTGGACAATATCCCGTATCCTCACATAGTTGCTGAATGTATGTTCGTGCTGGTCGTCCTGATTTTGCACGGCCATGTGTGGGGGTCCATAAGAGTACATCTCTTATGAGTTCGTCCCTGCTTCTCCAGCAGTGTCCTGCATGTCTGGTTCGTCTAACTTGAATAGTTTTCGTGATAGGAAGCAGGTGGCCGTACAGTTGGTGTCTTGTGGGGTGTTGCCGCCAGGACTTGTTCAAGATTGCTCGCAGCATTCTTGTGTGATTGCCGTCTAGCTTCTTCTCCAGCCGTTTTGTTAGAGTCCACGTAGTGCATCCATATAGCAGTATCGATGTGACCGCTGCCTGGAAGAAAATGTTTCATTTTATCGGTTAGGTCTGACCGATATATATATGTATATATGCCTATTCATATATATATATATATAATTGCGTCCCCCCACATACATACACATATATCTTTTAAATTCTAACTATCTGTAAAATAGTGGGGGTAGATTGGGTTCTCTTACTTTGGTAGGAGAAACATTCCTGAGAAAGAAAAAATATCTTAATTCATCACCCAAGGTGAGTTGTTCTAGACATTCGGTGGAACGTTGGTGCATGAATTTTTGTCAATTGCCTATTCAAGTCGTTTTTTTTTTTTTGTTCTACGAAAAACATTTGTCACGATAAACAATTACCAGATATTAATGGTCCAACAATTTATGTGTTTAGCAGAACTGTTGGGACCTCATAGGTCATGATTGACAGAAAGGTTTATATATATATATATATATATATATATATATAAGGTGGCCGACGTTGTCGATGGCCAAAAGAACACCCCTTTTTCAATAGCTTGGTGTAGGGTAGGGCCCTACTTCTTTCTCTGGATTGTTCCACTTACCCTCGATCCGTAACCTATAATGCAGAGTGCCTCACAATGACGTATCAAGTACCATTTTTGAGTCTTTAGTATGACTTGACCTGGGATTGAACCTCCGTCTCCCAGACCATAAGTGAACACTACTTAATTATACCAATTTCTCGTCATATATATATATATATGTATATATACGCCAAGATTAAAGCAATATCCAAACATACATATCAAATAACAGATGAAACGAAAAAATATCATATAATAATCACGAATCTTTGAATATGTATAAAAAATTACTAAATAAAAGAAGCGAGTTTATATTTAAGTGCAGATAAGTTGACAAGTTTTTCCTGTGTCATTTACCTTCTGAGCCTAACTTCATAACTTTATTTCCATTTCTTTAACTATCTCAAAATATGTATAAATTTCTTTCGTGTCAATGACAAGTGCAATAACATTTTATCTAGTGACCATAGATAACAGTAAATAGACGATTATATACTATTTTCTTATATCAGTCTGACGATTGGGTACACTTAAAAATAAATATAACGGAGTTCTAGAGTCCATAATTTTTTGCACACACATGCTCTCTCTCTCTCTCTCTCTCTCTCTCTCTTTCTCTTGCTCTATCTCACTCCACACACACACACACACACACACACATATATATATATATATATATATATATAAACTTTGATGCACATCTCAGCTCTGATATTTCACATTCCATTTTGTTTGTTATTCAATAATTCAAGATTTGGTTGTCTTTTGTTTCTTCTTGAAATGCTTTTAGATATGCTTTTAGAAATATCTATTTGTTTTTCTTGCAACGTAATCTTTAGTCAAGTTGTACGTAAATCTTCTTCCTAAAAGTTGGTTCGACGTCTCAAATTAAACGCAGTAAAATAGATGTTAGATAAGCGCAAAAATATTGAATGAATGAGCAAGTAATGTTTGCTGTAGAGATTAAATCTCAAAAAGTGGCGACGAAAAGGCTTCCCGAGCCAAAAACAATTTTAAGATTAAAGACATCTCAGCTTTTTCTGCGGGTATATTTAGCAATAATAATAATAATAATTATACAAAGAAGAAAAAGAAGAAGAAGAAGAAAATGCAGTAACCTAGTACAAAAAGAGTACAAGGGTAAGCACGACAGGGTAGGAAAGGTGATTCACTAAGAATAATGCAAAAGATTAAAAATTTCCCATACTATCAAATATTATATATACACAAACCAGAATCTGTCCAAGAGAATAAGACGCATAAAGTTGTTTTGGATTTTGTGATAAAAGCGGAGCACAAATTCCGGACAAAAGACCAGACCAAATGTTAATAAACAATTATAAAAGAACTTTTATTCTTGAAATTTGCCATCCTGGCACACCACCGAATAAAACGAAAAAAAATGAAAGTGAAAAGATAAAAAGATACTTTGCGGTTGCAAAACAATATATATAAGGAACATGAGAGTGTCGGTGATACCAATTGTACTTGGATCACTTGGAGCGGTTCCCGAAATTTTTGCGGGATTGGATATCAGAAGAAGAATCAGGGCATTGTTAAAATTGGCTCCAATTCTGTGATGAGTCTTGACACCAGCCGAGAATTGCTGTCTCTCAGACCCCAGTGAAAGTCCATTCAGTAATGCTGGTTTAAAAAGCCGCACAGAGTAAAACTGTTATTATTTTTTCTCTTGAGATTTTTCACATCAGCGATAGCTGGTGGTTTCTCACAAGAATTTAATGACAAGTTTCTAGGAGTCTCCAGGACCCTTCTCAGTATTCTGGACGATCTTAATACTGTAGTCTGGATGGTCTCTACTTCTCTTATTTCCTAGTCTTCCAGTCCCTTTACAAATCCTTTGCGGATTGTTCCAAGTACTCCGATTACATTTGGTATTACCATCACTTTCATGCTCCATAGTTGTTTTAGTTCTCTTGCAAGTTCAAGATAACTATCTTTCTTTTCGCGTTTTTAAAATTTCATTCAGTGATCTGCCGGGATAGCAAAGTTCCTTATTCGGCATATGCTCTCTCTTTTTTTTTCTTTTTTTCTTTTACTATCAATAGGTCTGGTCGCGATTAGGTGGTTCATTTTTTCCTCCAAATCTCAGAGAATTTTGTCCGTCTGATTCTGGGTTGCATATTTTAGCACTTGTTCATATGGTCAATTTAAATTTCTTGTACACGTGTTCCAATTGATCACCTTCCAAAGACAATCATATTTCGTCTTAAACTCTTTTTACACATTTATTGTTAATCGTTTCGTCTCAATGACCATATAACCTATATTTGCTATTTTGTTGTTTTTTAATGGCATATCAACCTCATTGGTTATTTAATGCTAAATCCATCCTTCTAGAAGAACTGTAGTAGTAATATTTAAGCTATAGGTGGGAGGAAAAGAGGGTTTATACTTTTCCAAGGGTATTTGTCTGAAAGTGAACGTAATAGCGCGACTAGATTTCGAACTCATTCACTACGATTCCACTGGCCAGCGCTTTTAACCATTACACCACGAGTACACCATTATTTTGTTGCGTCTTATTTATTTTTGTTTTAACATTGTTTTATTCAGCAATAAGAATGTAATATAATGGCCGAGGGATTTCGTTTTATGCCTTTGGGTTTAGTTAGGCTGAGAACCTTTCGTCTCAGCACACGGGTTAGTTAGGTGCAAACTTGAGTGCAGGTATTAACGCACACGCGGGGAGGATGTGTCGTTCATAGATGTCAAAATAAAAATCCGATAGAAAGGTTGACCAGTGGATGGGAATGACGTCATGCACCGGAAGCGCGCGCGCGGAGGATTTTGGGAGATTTGAAAAAGTCAGTTAGTTGAGTTGAGTCCTGTCTCGGGAGAAGACGGTTGGCTTTCGCTTGCTGGCCGAAGCCAGGCCAGTGGCCTTTGTGGCGGGTGCCGCACGAGATTGGGAAGGGGGCAGATGGAAAAACCAGAATAGAAAGAATGTGTATCTCTCTCCTTATGTCGATGAACCTTTAAACCCAAAGGTAATAAAAAGTTTCGTACCTGAACTGAGAAGTCGTAAGTGTTTTCATGTTTCGAGATTCCTATGTTCTATGTATATATATATGAACATTCTACGTCCATTTCGCATATCCGTATCTGGCTATGGTACAAGAAGAGATTCCATTTCTCTCTTAGGGTTTCCGTTATTATGATCATTATTTTATTTTTTATTATTTACTCCTTGAGAGTTTTTCACATAAGTTTTAGCAGATGATTTTCACTGGAGTTTGAATGACAGTAAGTCTCCCCCAGTATTCAGTACTCCTCTCAGTATTATGGCCGTTCTAATATTGTAGTTTGTATGGTCCCCACTCGTCCTTTTATTTCCAAGTCCTCCAGTCCCTTTAATAATCCTTTAGTTACTGTACCGAATGCACCAATCACGATTGGTATAACTGTCACCTTCATGTTCCATATTTTTTTTCATTCCCTTGTAAAGTTCGCAACCGTATTCAAGGGCGTCTAGAAAACTCCCTTTTCAATAACTACTACACTGAGGTGTTGGGGAGGGCGCTACTCTTTTCCCTGGATTGCTCCACTTTACCATTGATACGTACCTTATATTGCTGAGTTTTAAGCAAGGAGGTATCAAGTACCATTTTAAAAGTTTTTGGTATGATGCGACCTGGGATTGAACCCAAGTCTCCCGGTCCATTGGCGAACACTTTCCCCACTAGACCAACGAGCCGGTGAAGGTCCAGGTACTTATCCTTCTTTTCAATTTCTTTCAATTTTTTCTGTGGTCAGCCGAGATTGCAAACCCCACAATTTTGCAAGTTCTCTTTTTTTGTTGAGTATTATATGGTCTGGTCTTCTGGCGGAGATTAGGTGATTATTATTATTATTACAGGGTTGAACGATAAAATTGTCGTCCTAAAGAAAACAACACTACAGCTTTATTTTAAAACTTTTATTGAAAAAATCAATTCAGCTAACTTGATTATATAGGAGAGCTGACATCTACAGGGTGGAACGATAGAATTGTTGTCCTAAAGAAAACAGCTCTACAGCTTTATTTTAAAACTTTTATGGAAAACAAAACAATTCAGCGAACTTGATTAAGTAGTAGAGATGACATCTACAGGGTGAAACGATAAAATTGTCGTCCTAAAGAAAACAACACAACAGCTTTATCTTAAAACTTTTATTGAAAAAAAAACAACAATTCAGCTAACTTGATTATGTAGTAGAGCTGATATATATTCAATGTAGCCGTCTTCAGCCTCAATCACCGCCTCGATACAGATCCGGAACTAGGAGTATGCCTTTTACACAAGCGCAGGCGGGAGCTTAGCGAATACTCGGCGGATGGCAGCGGTCAGGCTGGCTTTGGTGTTGTGGGAGGTCATGTTGGTGCTGTTCTCGACGTATGACCAAACGAAGTAGTCCAGCGGGTTCAAGTTGGGGGAGGAAGGGGGCCAGTGAGAGAAGGGTACAAAGTCGTAGCACTCATTCTGAAGCCAAGCCTGGGTCTCTTTGGACTTGTGGGCCGGTGCCGAGTCCTGCTGCCACACCCAGGGTCTGCCACCGGCCACCTGATTGCACCTGGGTATCACCACACTCTTCAGCACATCCAGGTACACTTTGATGTTGACTTTCAACCCGACTTCGAAGATGTGAGGTGACATGATATGGCCCTCACTTGAAACCACACCAAAGACCATAACCGTAGCCGGAAACTTTGTTTTCATCACCCTTGGCACGTTGAACCGTCCGGATTTGCATTTTGAGGGTGCTGGCAATGGTCCTGCTGTCATAACTTGGATCGGTAGAGAGCATGCTTTGTACAGCGGCGCATCTCCGATCTCGCTCGTTGAGCATTGTGTCACTTTCAGACATGAAAGAAGGCTCCTATCGCTCTTGGGATTTGTATACAACTGACCAACTAGTAGATGGTCTGCAACAAAAAAAGAAAACCGGTTTTCATTAAACGGAAATGGAATCACGTCGTCTTTTCTAGGGCGACAATTTTATAGTTCCACCAGTCATAAATAGCAAAGAAAGACGGGTTACGTCGGATAATAACAGTAACATCAAACGAAATAATTTTGAGACAAACAGAAACAAAAAAGCAAACAAAAAATTTAGAGAGAAAAATGTAAGGAAAAGACATGATATGGCTGTGTATATTATCAGTCTGAATTTTTGAGATTGGGCTTGAGGTAAAATATTTTGTTCATGATTTTTCTGACTGCTATCTTTATCTTTATTGTTGTTAGTTGAAACGTAACGTTTAGGCCAGTTTGAATCATTTCTTTTCGTTGATAAACAAGGGACAGCTGAGGAGAGCAGGGGAATACAGCAACCAAAACGTTGTGTTTCAACTTACAACAATAGTGATGAAGTCTACAGTGTATACTTCAAGTAAAAACGAAGGAATTTCGAATTATAGTACTTTTTTAAAAACATATTTCTCTTCAAATTGGAAATTTACAACCAGATCAAATTTCAAATTATAGGCGTCATCATTTTAAATATTTCTATTCGAATTGAAAATTTATCGCCAAGAAAAAATTCAAAAGCGAAGTCTTCTGATCATTTAGATGTTGTTACTAATAGAAAGAATATTTTCAAACAAATTATCTAAGAGATAAAAATCAGCTAGAGTGTAAAAGACATCAATAAAGATTGAATTGGATGATTTCAAAATTTGTGATTAAAAAAAGGCTTTGCCCTCAACTAAAGGAGGAATTGGTAAAATATTTTTCTGTGAATAGATATTGTGTTAATATTGTCGATGTTCTTTACAAGGGAACTGTTTGACTTGGAAATAAATGAACGAGTGAAGATCATTCAAACGACAGCATTTTTAAGATCGGCTGGAATACTGAGAAGAGTCCTGGAGACTTGTTGTCACTCAAACTCAAGTGCTAAACCATCACCTAACGCTTGTGTGAAAAACTCTCACATAATGATAATAATAATTCTTTAAAATTAAATCCTAATACTTACCCATTACCTGCCTATCTATCTATCCCTATGTATGTAGGTCTTTCTGTCTATTTCTGTTTCATTTTTTATATCTCCCATTTGAGTATCTATCTATCTATCTATCTATTCCGATGTATGTATGTCTGTCTTTCTATCTCAATTCTTCTTTTTATATCTCCCAGTTGAGTATCTATCTATCTATCTATCTATTCCGATGTATGTATGTCTGTCTTTCTATCTCAATTCTTCTTTTTAAATCTCCCATTTGAGTATCTATCTATCTATCTATCTATTCCGATGTATGTATGTCTGTCTTTCTATCTCAGTTCTTCTTTTTATATCTCCCATTTGAGTATCTATCCTATTTACCCAACCCCTCGGCTCGGGCAGGATATGACACAAGGTCAATTTTTAGCGGAGTTTAACAGGTTTGAATTCAGAGTTTTCCTTCTCCTAGACTAGTTTCCTCACCAAGGTTGAAGAATCAGTCTGCCCTACTATTTACCCATAGCTGGAGGGAGAATAATTGGATTCATACCTTTCCCAAGGGTATTAGTGCTATGGGAAATGCAATCAGTCAGGTCCAGTATTTGAATGTATCCATATCATGTGACGATAACCATTACACCACGGGCACCTAGCAGTTGAGTATCTATCTATCTATCTATCTATCGAACTATCTATATGTTTGTCTGTCTGTCTGTCTGTATTTCTCTTTTCATATTTTCCAGTTGAGTATCTATTTATATATCTATATGTCTATTAGTGTATATTTCTTTACAGAGGAACTTTTTTTCTCTACGAGAGACTAAGTCTTTATTAATTAAATGACCTATATATATATATATATATATATATAATTGTATTTTGTAAGATAATGGTTTATTTCATTTTTTGGTAATATGTTTTAGAATTAAATTTTTACAAAAATCATGTTAATGCTAATTACACATCCAATAATTTGATCAAAATTCTTAATATGATAAAACGAACTTGACATATTAAAAAATAATATTAATTGAAAAATAAAAAAGAATACCAGATATCTATTTAATTATCTTAATAAATTTAATTATCTTCCTCGTGTCATCTATATTTAAAATATTAACTCAGATAAAGAGAGAAAAAAAATCACTTATGAACGGATAAGCACACATTCTTGACAATAACAATAAACTTCCTTATTGAATTTTTCAGGACGTTGCAATTGAACAGTTCTTGTTTGTTCTTCAGTTGATCTCTAAAACTACTTCTATACTCTCTTTATTCAACCTGTTTTGAGGGTTTGGTTTCTTTTTTTAATAGCTTATCAACCTTCATGGGTTATTTAATGCCAATTCATCCCCGTCGAAAAACATTAGTGATACTATTGAACACTGATTTGGAGTGACCCTTTTGTTATTTTATATAAAATCCAAAAACTTTCAAAACAATTTTGGCAAATTCATCCACCAATTCCAACCAAAAAGCAAGACACTTAACAGAACATTTGAAAGGATCATAATAAAATTATATAGACATAATGTGTCTTTATTATTTAATCAAACATGCTTAAATGAAAGACTGTTGCCCAACTACTCATATATATATATATATATATATATATTAAGAGAAGAAATTTAGAAATAGATTTATCATAGAAATGGAATGCTATTTCGCTTTTTAAAGCTCCTCAGCTAGAATTACATCTGACGAGCTTGAATAAGCGAGAGAGATTTATTATGGAAATGGAATACTATTCGTAAATATATTGTTTATACATATATATATATATATATATATATATACAAATTTCATTAAACATAATAGACATTTTCTGTCTACATATTTTCTTCTGGATCCGTTCGAATTCCCGTATTGCTTTTATCGTAATCGGCGGGAATTGATCAATGTATTGCCCATAGTTGTATGTATCCCTAGTACTTTCTGCCTGACTTTGGGTCATCATCAGAGGATGATGTATTACAAATGTGATGTTACTTTTGTTTCTGCATATTACTACTATGTAAGAGCGTCTTTGCCGTTGACGATTATTTCTAATCAGTGTTTTGAAAACACTGATTCACAGAAGCATACTCCCCACTGATCCTAATAAAAAGATAAAACTTATTATATATTATGATAAGTTTAATAGCTCCAACTTAGTCATTAGAAAAAAATCCACTCCCTCGATTGGAGTTTTGCAAAAAAACAACGTTTTATATCAATTTAAATGTCCTTTAGGAGAGTGTATCACTGATAATAATATATATATTGGTTTAACCTTAACTACCCTGTCGAGGAGACTTACAATGCACCTTTCTGATACAAGTTCAATACCTCAGCATTTAAAAAAACATTCATGCCCAACAACAGAATTACGGAAAATTCTCACCGACAACACAACAATATTAAAACATCAAAATGATAAACAAAAACTACAGATTCTCGAAGCACTACATATTAGAAACATGCAACCAACACTTAATAGAATTAATTTTCAAACCAGTACTAATTTACGTAAATGTCTTTAGCAACTGACACCATTTATAGAAACCCATTTAAAAGCAAACGCTATACTCTTCAACGGCAAAGACGCTCTTACATAATTGTAATATGCAGAAACAAAAGTTACATCACTTTTGTAATAGATCCTCCCCTGATGATGGCCCAAAGTCAGGCAGAAAGTACTAGGGATATATATAACTATGGACAATACATAAATCAATTCCCGCCGAATACGATAAAAGCAGTATGGGAATACGAACGGATCCAGAAGAAAATATGTAGACATAAAATGTCTATTATCTTTAATGAAATTTGTATTAACGAAGAAATGCTGCCAAAATATACGTATATATATATGTACATTGTCATCCACAGACAGACTGTTTTGTTGTATCACAATTCTTCTGCGTGGCTAGACACGTAGGACGCTTGAATCTGGGAACGAAACCTGCCCAACTTTACGTTAGACTTTAGTATCAGACCGCTCAGCCAACAAGCGTACCACGTCAGCTAAGGAATTCTAAGGTATTAAGTAGCAGCGGCAGCAGTAGCGTTCGTTTGTTTAAATTTTATATCTTACCGGATACTAGATTGCTCAATTAGTTCGAAGAGCTTTGCATTATATATATATATATATAATTTAATCTGCAGGTATATCTTTGGATATTAACAGTCATTATTCACTTGAAATATATATATATATAGATAGATAGATAGATAGTCTTTTAGTGTATTGATTTTAGTTAACAGTATTTAAACTTGGGAAAGTTAATTTGTCTACTCAGAGTTAAATGATTAAATATCCACAGTTGAATAGTAAAAATGATTTCAAGTATTCCTATCTAACCCTAATAACTCTGGTCAACACGATCATTTCTGTCGTATAATTACTAATTTTTGGAAAATAAAGATCAATTTACGATTTGGGCTGATCATGCAATTTGATTTATAAACGTCGTAGAAAAGCATTAATAATTTTCAGGCTGGCCGAACAATTTAAGTCAGGCACCTGAAAAAATCATTTTATAAGGAAGATGTGTTTTTAGTTAAAACATTTCCAATTGAAGTAACGAATTTTTCCACTTTATCATTAAAATTCAAATTAACTGATAAACTTTATCTGTGATACACTTGGGTAAACCTGATTATCAAGGTGACATAGAAAAGGAAACCTAAAAATCTTTTATTTCATATTTATAAATTTTTCTATCACTTTTGTCCGTTCACAACAGAAAGAAACTTATGTGGAGCCAATTTGGGACCACGAAAAGTTAACTCGGAACACAGTATAAAATTAAGGATATATTGAAGTAACAAGATACTGAGAAAAGTGGTGGCGTAAGCTTGGCTTATTTGTCAGTCGAATGTCCAGTCTCAAAGACGGACTGACCATTCAACCCAACGACGAGAGTACTTGGCTCTCGATTAATATAGGATTTGGAAGAGTCCATCAATGGGTACGTAACGGTCCCATAACAGAAACCAAGCACATTGAGAGATTTTCTTTTCACAATTGGAAAGGAACTCCAACTAAAGATATCCAAATTGAGACTACCTATTCTTAGGCAATACACGGGCCGAAAACTACGAGGAATTAGTAGAAAAATTGTTGAAAATTCGACAGGACATAATCGCTAATATCATTGTTAAGGGTCATTGTTTTTTTGTTGTTTTTTTTTTTTTTTTTCATAGCCATCTAGATATGTTCCGTGATAATTGCGGTGATGTGTGTGATGAGCAAGTAGAACGATTCCATTAGGTTATCAAAATAATGGATTAATGCAACCAGGGACAGTGGGACAAACGAATGATGGTTGACTACTGCTAGAGTATCAAAATGGACTTAGATAACATTAACCATTACAGACAATCAAGAAAGAGAACATTTTTACTCGAGTTCTTATGTTCACAAAGGTCATATATCTGCTATTAGTTTGTTAAATGATTTGCTGAAAATATTTGGTCTTCGTATATTCAATCGTGTTATTTTTAAAGACTTAGGGTTTAACTGTAATGGCAAAAATAGTATTTATCAATAATCAGACCAATATTTACTAGCTTAAATATGAATTGAGAGTTTTCTACGTTTTTGATTTGAAACATATTGCCACCGGACAATATCATACATACGTGAACAAGAATTTTTTTTTTCTCCAAAAATGAGGTATTTGTGTACAGCAAAAACAGTAGCTAACCAAGAAAACGTTTGATCATTTTCGGAATCAGCGTCCTCAAATTAGCTAAAAAAATGTTTGGTGTCTCGAAACCATTTCAATTTTTTTTCGTTTCCCAGTGAAATTCTCCTTAATGACCCAGTCGGCTAGGGTTATACTATACACTGACAGCATCTCTACAATCTGTTGGTGAGACACTTAAGTAATAGTGGAGCTTTGTGGAATGCAGAGTACCCCTTCATTAATATCGTCCCACGTCCACTCTACTCAGAGTGATAACACCTGAGAGGGTACTATCTATGGGTAAAATAGAACTGTTTGACACTTAAATTGTGTACTCATGCTAAGCAGAATTGTTTGAAGTAGAACTGTTATTTCATTTAACTGTGTAAACAAATGACTGATGTTCATTTGAATTGTTAGTGATACATAGCAATACTAGAAACCATTAAACTGTGTGGAAAAATGATTAATAGTGAATAAAATTATTCGTATTAGAAAGAAATATGTAAGTCCATATAAATGAGATCATGATCGTTTGAGAATGTTATCAACAAAATGGGCTTACAAATAATGAATATTTAGTATACATGCAAGAAGATGTTTAGGTATTAAATAACCAACAATTGTTGATATGCCATATCACTAACCAAACGAAATCATATATATTTAATATATTTGTATAAAGAGGATTTAGCTTTAAATAACCAACAATGTTTGATATGCCATAAAACCCCAAGCAAACCAAGTCATATATATTTAATATATATGTATACAGAGGTTTAGATATTAAATAACCAGTTTTGGTTGATATGCCATAAAACCCAACCAAACCAAATCATATATATTCAATATGTTTAAAGAGGATTTGGCATTAAGTAACCAACAATGTTTGATATGCCATAAAACCCTGCCAAACCAAGTCATATATATTTAATATATATGTATACAGAGGTTTAGATATAAATAACCAGTTTTGGTTGATATGCCATAAAACACAGCCAAACCAAGTCATAGACATTTGATATATATGTGCAAAGATGATTTAGCATTAAATAATCTTCAAAGTTTGATATGCCATAAAACCCAACCAAACCAAATCATATATATTAAATACATATGTATAAAGAGGATTTAGTTCTTTAAATAACCAACAATGGTTAATATATCATTAAACCCAACCAAACCAAACACAGTTTAGATTATTTCAAAGTTGTTGTTTTTTTTAATTTAACATCAGTACTTCTGTTTATCAAACATTCCTATCTAATACAAAATATTTGCATACACCCGTATGGATTCAAATATTTGATAATGATATGATTGAATAGTTCTCTCTGACTCTTGTTCCCTAACATAACCTACCGGTCTGGATCAGCGAAGACATGTAAGAAATAGTATTGAAGGGGTGCTTCCCATTCCATAAAGTTCCAAGAGCCCCCCCCACACACACACACACACACACGCACATCAGATACTGTTTAGTTTCTTACGGCAACACTTAGTTTTTTTTTGTCTTTCCTCCGATGTGCTGTCGACGTTTTCTACAGCTCCCAGAGGACAGGGCGATGGGTGCCTGATGGTATACCAAATGAAACACAAACAAGCATCTATTAACTGCATCAGTATATGACTTTTTGTTATTCAAATTTCGTCATATTCACGTAGAACCTCCTTAACAAAGCGCTGAATATGGAAGAGCAATACATTAGCATGGAAGATGCAAGGACAGAAATAACTGAACATAGGCCAAAGTCACTATAATAAAATAATGGTATAATATAGGCAAATAATAAAAGAAGCAAATAATGCGTTCGACTTGACAAATGGCTGTTTTTCTGAAGCCAAAATTAGCAAACAGGTCGGCATATTTATGCTGTGGAAGATGGGATATATTTTCGATGGGGAAAGCTTTTGCTTATATGGTAAAGACGGATAATGAACGACAATGATAAAAGAAGAAAAAAGTTAATCGTTACCACCATTTTAATCATCCATGCCAACACCATGGATTCCCTTGACTGTCTCTCGTCACCCGTCCCTGTCAGTAATTGCAGTTAGCTCTCAGGCACGTAATGGCAGCACCTGATAAGCTCCAATCTGTGGGTCAAATAGAAATATTTAAACTAAGTACAAATAAATGAAATATGCTGAACGGAATCATCTGAAATAGAATTATTTGATCATTTAACTGTGTGTAAACAAATGTCTGATGTTTAATTGAATTGTTTGACATACATCGCAAAACTTGGAACTATTTAACTTTGTTGGCTGATATTTACAAATCATATATATATATATATATATATATATATATATATATAAACCTGATTTGATACTTAGTCACCTGCAATGGTTTATATGACATAAAACCAAACCAAACCAAACCTAAGTCCTGAAACAGAATTTTCAGTTGTTTTTACACAAGTGGTTAAATTCGGTGATTATTTAAATGGGAATGGGTCAAGTTATTACTTAATGAGGATACGTATTAATGCACTTGAATATATGCATCCAGAAAAAGAAGAGCTTATAGCGCCACAGGATGGTTAAAAGAGAATCTGGGAGTTTGTTAAAGAATTCTCTGTTGTATATGGAAAATGTTTTAAGGGAAATGTAATATCTTGTGATCCCGAAATAGGAGACAAAAGTCAGTCTGATTTTGTTGTGTTGGGTTTTGTGGCATATCATTCATTGTAGGTTATTTAAGGCCAAATCTTATATATATATATATATATATATATATATATATATATATATATATATATATATATATGACGAAAAATTGATAACAGATAATCCAAGTAGAAGGAGAGGGTTATTGAGAAGCAAAGTCAACACTATAGCTTATCGGTTCTACTGAACCATCATCAAGTCTATGAGGGATGATATTAGGGATGTTAAATCAACGATAGATGTTTAAAAATGCATAAACAAAAACCTAGGGGAAATTAGTATAAGAAGAAAAAGTTGGCTGTTTGATTAATGAATCAGCGTTTGTTATTTTAAATTACGTCATTTGACTTATTAGACATTTTGTATAGAACTTATGTTCCGTTTGTTTATCGAGAAATATTTCGAATCAAAGGAAGAAAAAGAAAACAAAAAGAAAAAAAAAGCATAAAATTATGATATATATGGAATATAATAACTAAAGATGGAATATATTGTAGCTATTTAAAATGGATTTGCTCCATTAAGGAGAAATATTATAAAACCCAGGACGAGTATTTAGGGAATTAAAGAGTGAAATAGCAGCGGCAACGAAAATTCGTCTTACACTTTTATTATGAATGTAAATAAGCATCTTTGCAGAACTGAAATCGAAGTTGTCATTAGATTTAGAAATGTGTAGAAATAATGCTGTTTTTGAGTTAACAATTTTGATGTCTCTTTTGTTTTCTTTCAAGCGGCCGTGAAGGTTCCATGATGTTTCACCAATATATTCAAGTTTACAATTCTTACAAGGGATACAATTAACACCGGCGTCTGAAAATATGTTGCGTTGACGGCTAGAGTGTACTAATTCGTGGATCGTTTAAGAGGGTAAAGAGGTAGTTTTGATATTGAGTTTATTTAAGTTGTTTACTATGAGGTGAGAGGAAGAATTGTTTGGCAAAATTATGAATTTATATGGAAACTAGTTTTATCATATTGTAAGAGGGTTTTAGTTGGAGGTTGATTCTTAAATATATATATATATATATATATATATATACGAGGTGCATACGATAAGTTTCCAGACTTTTTTTGTATGGGCAGTTTTATTGATACTACACACATGAAACTCTAGTTCCCTTCGAAGTAATCTCCTCCGGCTGCAATGCACTTGCTGTACCGTTTCAATCCTCTGGAAGGCCCCATGGAAGTCCTCTTCTGTGAGCGTGTCAATGACCTTCGTCACAGCCTCTTTCCTCTCCTCAGTTGTCTCATAACGACAGCCTCTGAGCTTAGGAAATAACCTAAGGTCACAGGGAGCAAGGTCTGGACTATAGGGAGGGTAAGTAACTGTCTTGATTCCCATCTTGGTCAAATAGTCTGTGACAAGAATGGAGCTGTGGACTAGTGCATTGTCCTGGTGGAAATGCCCCAGACCCGATTTGAAGAGTGCTGGCCCCTTACGGCGGAATTTCTTCCTGAACACCCTTAAAACCTCAACATAGTAACCCTAACCCTAACCCTTTGGCCAATCAACTCTGTTCTATTGACTTCCTTACTCCTCCCACACCTCTCATTATCCCTCACAGACTCCCTGCCTTCCTTGAATCTCTTATGCCACTCAAATGCTGATACTCGATTCATGCTAGATGCTCCAAAAGCAGTCTGAAGTATTTCATATGTTTTTGCGGCATTTTTTTCCAAGTTTAAAACAGAATTTTATTGCATATCGTTCTTCTAAAGTGTCAGATTGCATTTTTGAAATTCACCTGCTGTGACAATCAGGCTTTAGTAGGGTGTATTCCAATTCCTTCTGTAGGTGTTCATTTGAACCTGAAATCATAAAAATTAGTCAGTCATCTCATAAGATGTATATCAATAACATAGTGCATTTTCAAGAGTCTACGACAATTTTAATGCCCATACGAAAAAAGTCTGGAAATCTATCGTATGCACCTCGTATATATATATATATATATATATATATATATATATATATATATATATATATATATTGGTTTGCTTGGTATTTATGGCATGGAAATCAGACTTAACCGATAAAATGAAACGCAGTTTCTTCCAGGTAGTGGTCACATCGATACTGCTATATGGGTGCACTACATGGACTCTAACAAAACGGCTGGAGAAGAAGCTGGACGGCAATTACACAAGAATGCTGCGAGCAATCTTGAACAAGTTCAGGGGGCAACACCCCACAAGACACCAACCGTACGGCCACCTGCTTCCTATCAAGAAAACTATTCAAGTTAGACGAACCAGACATGCAGGACACTGCTGAAGAAACAGGGACGAACTCATAAGACATGTACTCTTATGGACCCCCACACATGGCCGTGCAAAATTAGGACCACCAGCACAAACATACATTCAGCAGCTATGTGAGGATACGGGATATTGTTTTGAAGACCTGCCTAGGGTGATGAACGATAGGGGGAGTGGCGAGAGAGGGTCAGGGATATCCGTGCTACCAGCGTGACATGATGATGAACAATTGTTGGTTTTGTAAATTAAAATTCCGTCTATATATAAATATTAGCTGAATATATATGATTTGTAAACACATTTTGTTTATTTGAGCAAAGAAATAAATCAACCAAGGAACTCATTTTTAAAGTTCTTGAACGGCTTGTTTGATCAACAGTCAAACTTTAAAAACGGTTCCACATGTGAATTCATTTCCGTGTCTAGATAAATAATTGACATCTGAGGAAGGCTGGAAGATACTGTGACCAAAACAACCATAAAAATGAGGATAACACTCCGAAAAATAACACACATCAAACAGCATCTCAAAAATGCTGACAGATAAGTGATTAATAATAAAATGAACTATTAGTATTAGATAGCAAAGCTTGAAAACATTTAACTGTAGAAAATAAAAACGTTTTATTGTTAGCGTTAAAAAGTAATACTAAAACCATCTACCCGAGGCAAATATACCTATAAATTATTAGCGTTAAAAGAGCAATACTTAAAACCATCTACCTTCTGGCAAATATACCTATAAATTACTAGCATTGAAAAACAATAGTTAAAACCATCTACCTGTGGCAAATATACCTCTAAGTTTTCGATTGCAATACTTAAAACCATTTAAGTAGATGCTAATAGAACTATTAGTTCTAGGAAGGAATATTTGAAAAATATTTAGCTGGTTGCACATAGAACAATTAATTTTATATATCACTATTTGAAATAATTTAACTTGGTGGAAACAATAAATAGTAGTATTTGAAACTTTTATTAACTGCGGTGTTAACTCATGAGCGATGGCAATATTTTTAAAAATGTTCTTTACAAACTCTTCACTTTAGAATTATATTTATAAATATGAATTATCATGATTTCACATTAAATAACCATTAAGAGTTGATATGCCATTAAATCTGGCCTTGCCTAAACCTAAATCAAACATCTTGTGAGTGACACTCGTCTATTGAATTCGATCCCTTCCCATTGTCTTAAATTTTTATATAAATATATTGCCATCCACCCTGTCGGCTGGGGTTGGAGAATAGACCAATTACAGTTCTCTAGAGGGGTAAATCCACCCAAGGAGGCCCCCTGTTGAACGTGGGTTGTGACCTGTAATGTTTTCGGACGGAATCCCGGTGGCTGAGCAGTCATTGATAGAATTTCAGCAAAATTTCAGGCGAGAGTTTGGAGAAAATAGAACAATAAAACCTTTGATGATCTTGATTAAGACGAGGAAGGGCAAAGAAAATAATTTTTCAGAGTTAACTCCAATATTTTTGGTGGTGAGCTAGTTGGTTTACAATGTTTTACGGCAAATAAAACCTTGTAGGTTATGTAATGCCAAATACCGTTTATGCATATTTAAAACATACGATTTGTAAAATAATATTTAGTAGGTGACATTTTCAAACGAGTCACAGCACATTGCATACAAATTACTATCGATCACTAATAATGTTATTTTCACACTGTTAGATGGAGTAAAATATTGCTTTTTAATACGAGTAATTCCATTCAACATTATTTATTTGTCTGCACACAGTTACATATGTACCAAACCCATGATACGGACATGTGTGAAGCGTACATAGAATGTACGTAACATATATATATATATAGAGAGAGAGAACATAGGAATCTTGAATCACGAAAAACACTTACGACTTCTTAGTTCAGGTACGAAACTTTTTACTACCTTTGAGTTAAAAGGTTTTTCGACATAAGGAGAAAGATACACATTCTTTCTATTCTGGATTTTTCATCTGCCCCCTCCCCTCTCGTGCAGCGCCCGTAGCGCACAAATTCGAGCGCACTTCCGGTGCATGACGTCATTCACATCCACTGGTCAACCTTTCTATCGGATTTTTATTTTGACATCAGTGAACGACACATCCTCCCCGCACGCATGTTAATACCTGCACTCAAGTTTGCACTTAACTAACCCATGTGCTGAGCCAAAAGGTTCTCAGCCTAACTAAACCCAAAGGCATAAAACGAAATCCCTCGGCCATTATATTACACGTATTGCAATGTAATTTTAATAATTAGTTAGCCCTGGGTGAAATATTTTCAAATACAAAAAAAGGATTGAAAATTTCAATTCGACCATTTGATGAGATCCTAAGCGAAACTACTCCCCTCCAAGTCAAAGGAGACCTGGAAATAATGGCAATAAATTGGCGTTATATAATTAAGGAATGATTTTTTAATATTAATCATATTTCGTTAATTATATTTTATCATTCAGTTTGGTTGGGCTTTGAACTATTCAAGTTAAGAGTTCAGGTGTATAGTCAATTGGTGCAGTTTAAGCTCCCGCGCAAAGGATATTACAAGGGTGTCCTCGTGGTGTAATGGTTAAAGCGATGGTTAAAGCGATGAACTGCGGAATCGTAGTACGCGAGTTCGTACTCCAGTCGCGCTATTACGTTCACTTTCGGGCAAATACCCTTGGGGCAAATACCCTTGGGAAAGGTATGAACCCCCTTATTCTCCCTCCAGCTATGGGTAAATAGTAGGTCGGACAAGGTTCTTCAGCCTTGGTGAGGCAACTTCTAGGAGAAGGAAAACTCTGAATTCAAACCTGTTAAACTTCGCTTAAAAATTGACCTTGTGATATATCCTGCTCGAGCGGAGGGGTTGGTAAATAGTACCATTGTCATAATAAACCCCCCGACAGGAAATGGGACTGGAGTGGGGAATACGTTACGCCCAGAAGAGATGGGGAGAGAATTTGAGGATTTTGAAAAAGAGTCAGTTGAGAGTTGGATTTGGGCCGTTGAAGATGCAGTTGGGTTTTTCGGATCTCTACCCACAGAGATCTTAAATATCACAAGATTCGCTGCGCGTTAGCGGGTTGTTAGAATAGTATGAATTGCGTCTCTCTCCTCGCGTCGAAGAACCGAAGTCAAGAAATTGATAAATGGTTTGTATCTGAAACAACAGAGTCCGCCTGCGTATGCCTGTATATGCAAAATTGGTACTCCACATTCCCCAAAATCCCAATTCAAGAACATCAACATGAGATGGTTTTGTATCCTGTCAGTATACTACTTGGGGAGGTTCTTGCTTCTCAGCAGAAATGCAGTCGGCGTATTCTCCAATCCCCGCCGACAGGGCAGGTAGAGTTTCAGACTTAGGAAAAAATGAATAATAGCATCAGAAATTATATATTTTTTCTGGAAAACTCAGGAGTTTGTATTCAACGTTTAGCTTGGTGTATTTGTTTTTTTTTTGTAAAATCAGTATTCGTGGAATATCTAATGCCATATCTTCTAGAAGGACAAGGCAAGGACACATGGCACAATGGGTAAGGCATTCGAATAAAAAAGGGCTTCTCAGATAAATCTTCAAGAGGTTGAAGGTTCAATCCCAGCTATAAGTAAATAACATAGAACATTGAATATAACATAACGCATTTACCCTGACACGGTTAACAAAATTGGAGTAGTCTATACTTGAGGTTCAAAGAAAGGATTCAGTTCGACATATTGTATGGACTCAGGAGTTCAACATGAAATGTTTGAAGAAGGTCGAAGAACATATAGGCCGAACCTTCGCGAGTATGTCAATAAAGATGAGATCAACAGTTCCAATATACCGAGCAATAACAATTATCAAGCTTCATCATTTAATGTTCTATGTTATTTACTTATAGCTGGGATTGAACCTGCAACCTCTTGAAGATTTATCTGAGAAGCCCTTTTGAGGTGCCCGTGGTGTAGTGGTTATCGTCACAGGATATGGACACGGCGATACGAGTTCAATTCCTGGACAAGACTGATTGCATTTCATATAGCACTAATACCCTTGGGAAAGGTATTAATCCAATTGTTCTCCCTCCAGCTATCGGTAAATAGTAGGGCAGACTAGGTTCTTCAGCCTTGCTGAGGCAACTAGTCTAGGAGAAGGAAAACTCTGAATTCAAACCTGTTAAACTCCGCTTAAAAAATTGACCTTGTGTCATATCCTGCCCGTGTGGAGGGGTTGGGAAAATATGATCAACTCCATCTGAGAAATTTGCACAAATAAAAGGGGTACTATTTAACCCATATCTGGTGGGTAAGTGGTTCCTTACTTTTTTTTTCAAGGGTATTAGTCCGAAAGTGAACGTGATAGGCTGATAGAGTTCGAACACGCTTACTACGATGTAGCTTTCCAGTACATTAGCCACCACACCTCAAAGAGTCTCTCTTTATTCAACTTTCTATACAGTTTCGTTGAAGAAGCGTTTAAAATAAAAGTTACCATCGTCCAAGGAAATGTAATAAAGTAAAGTAAGTTGTCTCCCTTTAGTCGAGGGTAACCAAAAGGCTCCTTTTCGATAGCTACTACACCAAGGTGTAGGGGAGAACGCTACTCCTTTCCCTGGATTGCTCCACTTTACCATTGATCCGTACTTTATAATGCTGAGTGTTAAGCCAGGTGGCACCAAGTACCATTTTTAAGTATGACTCGACCTTGGATTGAACCCCGGTCTCCCGGATAATTGGTGAACACTCTACTGATTAGACCAATAGCCCGGTAAAAAAATAATGTAATAAACGAATTGTATAATAAAATCACTTGAGATATTCCTTTCCAAATTTCAGTTTAATCATATTTACCAACCCCTCCGCTCGGGCAGGATATGACACAAGGTCAATTTCTTAAGCGGAGTTTAACAGGTTTTAACTCAGTGATTTTCTTCTCCTAGACTAATTGCCTTACCAAGGCTGAAGAACCTAGTCTGCCCAACTATTCACCCATAGTTGGAGGGAGAATAATTGGATTCATGCCTTTCCCAAATTTCCGTTTAATCATGTCTTCTTTTCTTTTTCTCACTTATTCTTAGTCTCAATGAGAATAATTTTTTTTAACAAATTTATGAGAGACATTTATACTGAACGTGTGATATTAAAGACTTTTCTTGGTATCTACTCATACATTGTATCAATAATGTAGCTAAGATACATAGAAAAAATTCTACAGATTAGAGCAGAAAACCAAATACAATTTAAATTTATCTTAATTATTTGTGTATAGCACTCGCTCATTCAAAATAGGAATGCCTTAGGTTGGACATAAAAATTCTGGAAAAAAATAAGCATCGTCTATAATGCGCAGTGAAGTTTTGGAATTTGTTTCAGCTAAATTTAACCGAAATTTAACATTCGATTGAAAATAGGAATTTATGTTGTTTACATAATGTCTTCAAACACAAAATGTACATAGAAAACGCACCGACATGTTTGTGGGGTGTTTAAAAAATAAAACGGTATAGAAACGCCTGACAGGCAGTAGGGGCTATGCATGCCTAGACAAAGAATCGTACCTGTGCCAAAGAGAAATTCTGTTTCACTTCAACCGTCACCGTAGAACTAGACTGGCATTTTTTCACGAGGCCGCCAGTAACGAACATATGTACTTATTAGGTTGTGTAGCCAGTTACATTACCATGTCTGCTGCTAGGAAGCTGACACCTCTGGACAAATATTCTGAAAATAACCCACTGGATATGGCCCCTGACTTTGAACTTAGCAACTACCAAATATATATATTCCAATGCCTTCTTCGGAGACGTGGTTGCTCTAAAATAGTCCAAGAAGACATTTCTTCACTAAGAAGTAGCCGTATGAAACGGAAAATAAAGTTGAAATTAAAAAGGTATCTCCCTTCTTGTCTTTTTTTCCTTCCTTCAAGAATTATTCTGCTGCCTTTACAGACACAGAAGACGCCAACGAATTAAATAGGGTAGAGAAGAAAACCAATCAAAAACTCAAAACCGACGACTACCAATCAAACGAAACAAATAACCCAACAAATTCTTCAGGTTCTCCATATGTTAACAAAACTGCTTACGGCAAACAATCATTTCAATTAGGATAAAAAAAAATGGTAAATAAACACACATTCTGAAACAGCGTAAAACATGTTAGATTGAACTATAGATAGAACTTATCTTCGGTCAACGAGTCTAGATATGAGGCACGTATCTTATGCACTTCTTATTTCTCGAATGAAAAAATCTAATAAAACTGTGCGTCTTATACACAAATAATTCTCGTTCAAATGACCGAACATTTTAACAGCGTGTGTAGAACAACTTAAAATTCTATTCTAAATGTTTGAAGGTCTTTTACTTTCCAGAAAATGACATTTCCCTATCTAGAACAATCGAGGCGTTTAACAGAGAAATTTGTGATGTTTCTACACGTACTATGAAAATGTAGAACTATGGTTGGTTGGGTTTTATGGCATATAAACCATTGTAGGATATTTAAAGCCAAATCCTCTTTATACATATAGATGAGATAAATATGATTTGGTTTGCTTTGCTTTTATGGCATATCAAACATTATTATTTATTTATTGACAAATCCTCACTCACTATATATATATATATATATATATATATATATATTAAATATACAGAATTTGTTTTGTTTGGGTTTTATGGTAAATCAATCATTGAATGTTATTTAATGCCAAATACTTTTCATACGCATAAATTAAATTGTTTTGGTAGGGTTTTATGACATATCAAACATTGTTGCTTATCTAATGCCAAATCCTTCTTTTACATATATATTAAATATATTTGATTTCTGAACACATTTTGTAGATACACACAGTGAAATGATCATACAATTCTATTTCAAACAATTCAGTTTAGCCTGAGTCAGCAAAGTTAAATGGTTCGATGTATTGCTATACATAACTAGAAATTCAATTAAACACCAGTCAGTTTTTACACACAATAAACTGATCAAACAATTCTATTTCTAACAATTCAGTTTAGCGGGAGTCAAAAAAGTTAAATGGTTCCATGTATTGCTATACATAACTAGTAATTCAATTAAACACCAGTCAGTTTTTACACACAATCAACTGATCAAACAATTCTATTTCTAACAATTCAGTTTAGCGGGAGTCAAAAAAGTTAAATGGTTCCATGTATTGCTATACATAACTAGTAATTCAATTAAACACCAGTCAGTTTTTACACACAATCACCTGATCAAACAATTCTATTTCTAACAATTCAGTTTAGCGGGAGTCAAAAAAGTTAAATGGTTCGATGTATTGCTATACATAACTAGTAATTCAATTAAACACCAGTCAGTTTTTACACACAATCAACTGATCAAACAATTCTATTTCTAACAATTCAGTTTAGCGGGAGTCAAAAAAGTTAAATGGTTCCATGTATTGCTATACATAACTAGTAATTCAATTAAACACCAGTCAGTTTTTACACACAATCAACTGATCAAACAATTCTATTTCTAACAATTCAGTTTAGCGGGAGTCAAAAAAGTTAAATGGTTCGATGTATTGCTATACATAACTAGTAATTCAATTAAACACCAGTCAGTTTTTACTCACAATCAACTGATCAAACAATTCAATTTCTAACAATTCAGTTTAGCGGGAGTCAAAAAAGTTAAATGGCTCGATGTATTGCTATACATAACTAGTAATTCAATTAAACACCAGTCAGTTTTTACTCACAATCAACTGATCAAACAATTCAATTTCTAACAATTCAGTTTAGCGGGAGTCAAAAAAGTTAAATGGTTCGATGTATTGCTATACATAACTAGTAATTCAATCAAACACCAGTCAGTTTTTACTTAAAATCAACTGATAAACAATTCAATTTCTAACAATTCAGTTTAGCGGGAGTCAAAAAAGTTAAATGGTTCCATGTATTGCTATGCATAACTTGTAAATTCAATTAAACACCAGTCAGTTTTTACACACAATCAACTGATCAAACAATTCTATTTCTAACAATTCAGTTTAGCGGGAGTCAAAAAAGTTAAATGGTTCCATGTATTGCTATGCATAACTTGTATATTCAATTAAACACCAGTCAGTTTTTACACACAATCAACTGATCAAGCAATTCAATTTCTAACAATTCAGTTTAGCGGGAGTCAAAAAAGTTAAATGGTTCGATGTATTGCTATCCATAACTAGTAATTCAATTAAACACCATTCAATTTTTATTCACAATCAACTGATCAAACAATTCAATTTCTAACAATTCAGTTTAGCGGGAGTCAAAAAAGTTAAATGGTTCCATGTATTGCTATGCATAACTTGTAAATTCAATTAAACACCAGTCAGTTTTTACTCACAATCAACTGATCAAACAATTCAATTTCTAACAATTCAGTTTAGCGGGAGTCAAAAAAGTTAAATGGTTCCATGTATTGCTATGCATAACTCGTAAATTCAATTAAACACCAGTCAGTTTTTACACACAATCAACTGATCAAACAATTCAATTTCTAACAATTCAGTTTAGGGGGAGTCAAAAAAGTTAAATGGTTCCATGTATTGCTATGCATAACTTGTAAATTCAATTAAACACCAGTCAGTTTTTACACACAATCAACTGATCAAACAATTCAATTTCTAACAATTCAGTTTAGCGGGAGTCAAAAAAGTTAAATGGTTCCATGTATTGCTATGCATAACTAGTAATTCAATTAAACACCAGTCAGTTTTTACACACATTCAACTGATCAAACAATTCTATTTCTAACAATTCAGTTTAGCGGGAGTCAAAAAAGTTAAATGGTTCGATGTATTGCTATACATAACTTGTAATTCAATTAAACACCAGTCAGTTTTTACACACAATCAACTGATCAAACAATTCTATTTCTAACAATTCAGTTTAGCGGGAGTCAAAAAAGTTAAATGGTTCGATGTATTGCTATACATAACTTGTAATTCAATTAAACACCAGTCAGTTTTTACACACAATCAACTGGTCAAACAATTCTATTTCTAACAATTCAGTTTAGCGGGAGTCAAAAAAGTTAAATGGTTCCATGTATTGCTATACATAACTAGTAATTCAATTAAACACCAGTCAGTTTTTACACACAATCAACTCATCAAACAATTCTATTTCTAACAATTCAGTTTAGCGGGAGTCAAAAAAGTTAAATGGTTCCATGTATTGCTATACATAACTAGTAATTAAATTAAACACCAGTCAGTTTTTACTCACAATCAACTGATCAAACAATTCAATTTCTAACAATTCAGTTTAGCGGGAGTCAAAAAAGTTAAATGGTTCGATGTATTGCTATACATAACTAGAAATTCAATTAAACACCAGTCAGTTTTTACTCACAATCAACTGATCAAACAATTCAATTTCTAACAATTCAGTTTAGCGGGAGTCAAAAAAGTTAAATGGTTCCATGTATTGCTATGCATAACTTGTAAATTCAATTAAACACCAGTCAGTTTTTACACACAATCAACTGATCAAACAATTCAATTTCTAACAATTCAGTTTAGCAGGAGTCAAAAAAGTTAAATGGTTCGATGTATTGCTATACATAACTAGTAATTCAATTAAACACCAGTCAGTTTTTATTCACAATCAACTGATCAAACAATTCAATTTCTAACAATTCAGTTTAGCGGGAGTCAAAAAAGTTAAATGGTTCGATGTATTGCTATACATAACTAGTAATTCAATTAAACACCAGTCAGTTTTTACTCACAATCAACTGATCAAACAATTCAATTTCTAACAATTCAGTTTAGCGGGAGTCAAAAAAGTTAAATGGTTCGATGTATTGCTATACATAACTAGTAATTCAATCAAACACCAGTCAGTTTTTACTTAAAATCAACTGATAAACAATTCAATTTCTAACAATTCAGTTTAGCGGGAGTCAAAAAAGTTAAATGGTTCCATGTATTGCTATGCATAACTTGTAAATTCAATTAAACACCAGTCAGTTTTTACACACAATCAACTGATCAAACAATTCTATTTCTAACAATTCAGTTTAGCGGGAGTCAAAAAAGTTAAATGGTTCCATGTATTGCTATGCATAACTTGTAAATTCAATTAAACACCAGTCAGTTTTTACACACAATCAACTGATCAAACAATTCTATTTCTAACAATTCAGTTTAGCGGGAGTCAAAAAAGTTAAATGGTTCCATGTATTGCTATGCATAACTTGTAAATTCAATTAAACACCAGTCAGTTTTTACACACAATCAACTGATCAAGCAATTCAATTTCTAACAATTCAGTTTAGCGGGAGTCAAAAAAGTTAAATGGTTCGATGTATTGCTATCCATAACTAGTAATTCAATTAAACACCATTCAATTTTTATTCACAATCAACTGATCAAACAATTCAATTTCTAACAATTCAGTTTAGCGGGAGTCAAAAAAGTTAAATGGTTCCATGTATTGCTATGCATAACTTGTAAATTCAATTAAACACCAGTCAGTTTTTACTCACAATCAACTGATCAAACAATTCAATTTCTAACAATTCAGTTTAGCGGGAGTCAAAAAAGTTAAATGGTTCCATGTATTGCTATGCATAACTTGTAAATTCAATTAAACACCAGTCAGTTTTTACACACAATCAACTGATCAAACAATTCAATTTCTAACAATTCAGTTTAGGGGGAGTCAAAAAAGTTAAATGGTTCCATGTATTGCTATGCATAACTTGTAAATTCAATTAAACACCAGTCAGTTTTTACACACAATCAACTGATCAAACAATTCAATTTCTAACAATTCAGTTTAGCGGGAGTCAAAAAAGATAAATGGTTCCATGTATTGCTATGCATAACTAGTAATTCAATTAAACACCAGTCAGTTTTTACACACAATCAACTGATCAAACAATTCTATTTCTAACAATTCAGTTTAGCGGGAGTCAAAAAAGTTAAATGGTTCGATGTATTGCTATACATAACTTGTAATTCAATTAAACACCAGTCAGTTTTTACACACAATCAACTGATCAAACAATTCTATTTCTAACAATTCAGTTTAGCGGGAGTCAAAAAAGTTAAATGGTTCGATGTATTGCTATACATAACTTGTAATTCAATTAAACACCAGTCAGTTTTTACACACAATCAACTGGTCAAACAATTCTATTTCTAACAATTCAGTTTAGCGGGAGTCAAAAAAGTTAAATGGTTCCATGTATTGCTATACATAACTAGTAATTCAATTAAACACCAGTCAGTTTTTACACACAATCAACTCATCAAACAATTCTATTTCTAACAATTCAGTTTAGCGGGAGTCAAAAAAGTTAAATGGTTCCATGTATTGCTATACATAACTAGTAATTCAATTAAACACCAGTCAGTTTTTACACACAATCAACTGATCAAACAATTCTATTTCTAACAATTCAGTTTAGCGGGAGTCAAAAAAGTTAAATGGTTCCATGTATTGCTATACATAACTAGTAATTCAATTAAACACCAGTCAGTTTTTACTCACAATCAACTGATCAAACAATTCAATTTCTAACAATTCAGTTTAGCGGGAGTCAAAAAAGTTAAATGGTTCGATGTATTGCTATACATAACTAGTAATTAAATTAAACACCAGTCAGTTTTTACTCACAATCAACTGATCAAACAATTCAATTTCTAACAATTCAGTTTAGCGGGAGTCAAAAAAGTTAAATGGTTCGATGTATTGCTATACATAACTAGTAATTCAATTAAACACCAGTCAGTTTTTACTCACAATCAACTGATCAAACAATTCAATTTCTAACAATTCAGTTTAGCGGGAGTCAAAAAAGTTAAATGGTTCCATGTATTGCTATGCATAACTTGTAAATTCAATTAAACACCAGTCAGTTTTTACATACAATCAACTGATCAAACAATTCAATTTCTAACAATTCAATTTAGCGGGAGTCAAAAAAGTTAAATGGTTCGATGTATTGCTATACATAACTAGTAATTCAATTAAACACCAGTCAGTTTTTACTCACAATCAACTGATCAAACAATTCAATTTCTAACAATTCAGTTTAGCGGGAGTCAAAAAAGTTAAATGGTTCGATATATTGCTATACATAACTAGTAATTCAATCAAACACCAGTCAGTTTTTACTTAAAATCAACTGATAAACAATTCAATTTCTAACAATTCAGTTTAGCGGGAGTCAAAAAAGTTAGATGGTTCCATGTATTGCTATGCATAACTTGTAAATTCAATTAAACACCAGTCAGTTTTTACACACAATCAACTGATCAAACAATTCTATTTCTAACAATTCAGTTTAGCGGGAGTCAAAAAAGTTAAATGGTTCGATGTATTGCTATACATAACTAGTAATTAAATTAAACACCAGTCAGTTTTTACTCACAATCAACTGATCAAACAATTCAATTTCTAACAATTCAGTTTAGCGGGAGTCAAAAAAGTTAAATGGTTCGATGTATTGCTATACATAACTAGTAATTCAATTAAACACCAGTCAGTTTTTACTCACAATCAACTGATCAAACAATTCAATTTCTAACAATTCAGTTTAGCGGGAGTCAAAAAAGTTAAATGGTTCCATGTATTGCTATGCATAACTTGTAAATTCAATTAAACACCAGTCAGTTTTTACACACAATCAACTGATCAAACAATTCAATTTCTAACAATTCAGTTTAGCGGGAGTCAAAAAAGTTAAATGGTTCGATGTATTGCTATACATAACTAGTAATTCAATTAAACACCAGTCAGTTTTTACTCACAATCAACTGATCAAACAATTCAATTTCTAACAATTCAGTTTAGCGGGAGTCAAAAAAGTTAAATGGTTCGATGTATTGCTATCCATAACTAATAATTCAATTAAACACCATTCAATTTTTATTCATAATCAACTGATCAAACAATTCAATTTCTAACAATTCAGTTTAGCGGGAGTCAAAAAAGTTAAATGGTTCCATGTATTGCTATGCATAACTTGTAAATTCAATTAAACACCAGTCAGTTTTTACACACAATCAACTGATCAAACAATTCAATTTCTAACAATTCAGTTTAGCGGGAGTCAAAAAAGTTAAATGGTTCCATGTATTGCTATGCATAACTTGTAAATTCAATTAAACACCAGTCAGTTTTTACAGACAATCAACTGATCAAACAATTCAATTTCTAACAATTCAGTTTAGGGGGAGTCAAAAAAGTTAAATGGTTCGATGTATTGCTATGCATAACTTGTAAATTCAATTAAACACCAGTCAGTTTTTACACACAATCAACTGATCAAACAATTCAATTTCTAACAATTCAGTTTAGCGGGAGTCAAAAAAGTTAAATGGTTCCATGTATTGCTATGCATAACTAGTAATTCAATTAAACACCAGTCAGTTTTTACACACAATCAACTGATCAAACAATTCTATTTCTAACAATTCAGTTTAGCGGGAGTCAAAAAAGTTAAATGGTTCGATGTATTGCTATACATAACTTGTAATTCAATTAAACACCAGTCAGTTTTTACACACAATCAACTGATCAAACAATTCTATTTCTAACAATTCAGTTTAGCGGGAGTCAAAAAAGTTAAATGGTTCCATGTATTGCTATGCATAACTTGTAAATTCAATTAAACACCAGTCAGTTTTTACACACAATCAACTGATCAAACAATTCAATTTCTAACAATTCAGTTTAGCGGGAGTCAAAAAAGTTAAATGGTTCGATGTATTGCTATACATAACTAGTAATTCAATTAAACACCAGTCAGTTTTTACTCACAATCAACTGATCAAACAATTCAATTTCTAACAATTCAGTTTAGCGGGAGTCAAAAAAGTTAAATGGTTCGATATATTGCTATACATAACTAGTAATTCAATCAAACACCAGTCAGTTTTTACTTAAAATCAACTGATAAACAATTCAATTTCTAACAATTCAGTTTAGCGGGAGTCAAAAAAGTTAAATGGTTCCATGTATTGCTATGCATAACTTGTAAATTCAATTAAACACCAGTCAGTTTTTACACACAATCAACTGATCAAACAATTCTATTTCTAACAATTCAGTTTAGCGGGAGTCAAAAAAGTTAAATGGTTCGATGTATTGCTATCCATAACTAGTAATTCAATTAAACACCATTCAATTTTTATTCACAATCAACTGATCAAACAATTCAATTTCTAACAATTCAGTTTAGCGGGAGTCAAAAAAGTTAAATGGTTCCATGTATTGCTATGCATAACTTGTAAATTCAATTAAACACCAGTCAGTTTTTACTCACAATCAACTGATCAAACAATTCAATTTCTAACAATTCAGTTTAGCGGGAGTCAAAAAAGTTAAATGGTTCCATGTATTGCTATGCATAACTTGTAAATTCAATTAAACACCAGTCAGTTTTTACACACAATCAACTGATCAAACAATTCAATTTCTAACAATTCAGTTTAGGGGGAGTCAAAAAAGTTAAATGGTTCGATGTATTGCTATCCATAACTAATAATTCAATTAAACACCATTCAATTTTTATTCACAATCAACTGATCAAACAATTCAATTTCTAACAATTCAGTTTAGCGGGAGTCAAAAAAGTTAAATGGTTCCATGTATTGCTATGCATAACTTGTAAATTCAATTAAACACCAGTCAGTTTTTACTCACTATCAACTGATCAAACAATTCAATTTCTAACAATTCAGTTTAGCGGGAGTCAAAAAAGTTAAATGGTTCCATGTATTGCTATGCATAACTTGTAAATTCAATTAAACACCAGTCAGTTTTTACTCACAATCAACTGATCAAACAATTCAATTTCTAACAATTCAGTTTAGCGGGAGTCAAAAAAGTTAAATGGTTCCATGTATTGCTATGCATAACTTGTAAATTCAATTAAACACCAGTCAGTTTTTACTCACAATCAACTGATCAAACAATTCAATTTCTAACAATTCAGTTTAGCGGGAGTCAAAAAAGTTAAATGGTTCCATGTATTGCTATGCATAACTTGTAAATTCAATTAAACACCAGTCAGTTTTTACAGACAATCAACTGATCAAACAATTCAATTTCTAACAATTCAGTTTAGGGGGAGTCAAAAAAGTTAAATGGTTCGATGTATTGCTATGCATAACTTGTAAATTCAATTAAACACCAGTCAGTTTTTACACACAATCAACTGATCAAACAATTCAATTTCTAACAATTCAGTTTAGCGGGAGTCAAAAAAGTTAAATGGTTCCATGTATTGCTATGCATAACTAGTAATTCAATTAAACACCAGTCAGTTTTTACACACAATCAACTGATCAAACAATTCTATTTCTAACAATTCAGTTTAGCGGGAGTCAAAAAAGTTAAATGGTTCGATGTATTGCTATACATAACTTGTAATTAAATTAAACACCAGTCAGTTTTTACACACAATCAACTGATCAAACAATTCTATTTCTAACAATTCAGTTTAGCGGGAGTCAAAAAAGTTAAATGGTTCCATGTATTGCTATGCATAACTTGTAAATTCAATTAAACACCAGTCAGTTTTTACACACAATCAACTGATCAAACAATTCAATTTCTAACAATTCAGTTTAGCGGGAGTCAAAAAAGTTAAATGGTTCGATGTATTGCTATACATAACTAGTAATTCAATTAAACACCAGTCAGTTTTTACTCACAATCAACTGATCAAACAATTCAATTTCTAACAATTCAGTTTAGCGGGAGTCAAAAAAGTTAAATGGTTCGATATATTGCTATACATAACTAGTAATTCAATCAAACACCAGTCAGTTTTTACTTAAAATCAACTGATAAACAATTCAATTTCTAACAATTCAGTTTAGCGGGAGTCAAAAAAGTTAAATGGTTCCATGTATTGCTATGCATAACTTGTAAATTCAATTAAACACCAGTCAGTTTTTACACACAATCAACTGATCAAACAATTCTATTTCTAACAATTCAGTTTAGCGGGAGTCAAAAAAGTTAAATGGTTCGATGTATTGCTATCCATAACTAGTAATTCAATTAAACACCATTCAATTTTTATTCACAATCAACTGATCAAACAATTCAATTTCTAACAATTCAGTTTAGCGGGAGTCAAAAAAGTTAAATGGTTCCATGTATTGCTATGCATAACTTGTAAATTCAATTAAACACCAGTCAGTTTTTACTCACAATCAACTGATCAAACAATTCAATTTCTAACAATTCAGTTTAGCGGGAGTCAAAAAAGTTAAATGGTTCCATGTATTGCTATGCATAACTTGTAAATTCAATTAAACACCAGTCAGTTTTTACACACAATCAACTGATCAAACAATTCAATTTCTAACAATTCAGTTTAGGGGGAGTCAAAAAAGTTAAATGGTTCGATGTATTGCTATCCATAACTAATAATTCAATTAAACACCATTCAATTTTTATTCACAATCAACTGATCAAACAATTCAATTTCTAACAATTCAGTTTAGCGGGAGTCAAAAAAGTTAAATGGTTCCATGTATTGCTATGCATAACTTGTAAATTCAATTAAACACCAGTCAGTTTTTACTCACAATCAACTGATCAAACAATTCAATTTCTAACAATTCAGTTTAGCGGGAGTCAAAAAAGTTAAATGGTTCCATGTATTGCTATGCATAACTTGTAAATTCAATTAAACACCAGTCAGTTTTTACTCACAATCAACTGATCAAACAATTCAATTTCTAACAATTCAGTTTAGCGGGAGTCAAAAAAGTTAAATGGTTCCATGTATTGCTATGCATAACTTGTAAATTCAATTAAACACCAGTCAGTTTTTACTCACAATCAACTGATCAAACAATTCAATTTCTAACAATTCAGTTTAGCGGGAGTCAAAAAAGTTAAATGGTTCCATGTATTGCTATGCATAACTTGTAAATTCAATTAAACACCAGTCAGTTTTTACAGACAATCAACTGATCAAACAATTCAATTTCTAACAATTCAGTTTAGGGGGAGTCAAAAAAGTTAAATGGTTCGATGTATTGCTATGCATAACTTGTAAATTCAATTAAACACCAGTCAGTTTTTACACACAATCAACTGATCAAACAATTCAATTTCTAACAATTCAGTTTAGCGGGAGTCAAAAAAGTTAAATGGTTCCATGTATTGCTATGCATAACTAGTAATTCAATTAAACACCAGTCAGTTTTTACACACAATCAACTGATCAAACAATTCTATTTCTAACAATTCAGTTTAGCGGGAGTCAAAAAAGTTAAATGGTTCGATGTATTGCTATACATAACTTGTAATTAAATTAAACACCAGTCAGTTTTTACACACAATCAACTGATCAAACAATTCTATTTCTAACAATTCAGTTTAGCGGGAGTCAAAAAAGTTAAATGGTTCCATGTATTGCTATGCATAACTTGTAAATTCAATTAAACACCAGTCAGTTTTTACACACAATCAACTGATCAAACAATTCAATTTCTAACAATTCAGTTTAGCGGGAGTCAAAAAAGTTAAATGGTTCGATGTATTGCTATACATAACTAGTAATTCAATTAAACACCAGTCAGTTTTTACTCACAATCAACTGATCAAACAATTCAATTTCTAACAATTCAGTTTAGCGGGAGTCAAAAAAGTTAAATGGTTCGATATATTGCTATACATAACTAGTAATTCAATCAAACACCAGTCAGTTTTTACTTAAAATCAACTGATAAACAATTCAATTTCTAACAATTCAGTTTAGCGGGAGTCAAAAAAGTTAAATGGTTCCATGTATTGCTATGCATAACTTGTAAATTCAATTAAACACCAGTCAGTTTTTACACACAATCAACTGATCAAACAATTCTATTTCTAACAATTCAGTTTAGCGGGAGTCAAAAAAGTTAAATGGTTCGATGTATTGCTATCCATAACTAGTAATTCAATTAAACACCATTCAATTTTTATTCACAATCAACTGATCAAACAATTCAATTTCTAACAATTCAGTTTAGCGGGAGTCAAAAAAGTTAAATGGTTCCATGTATTGCTATGCATAACTTGTAAATTCAATTAAACACCAGTCAGTTTTTACTCACAATCAACTGATCAAACAATTCAATTTCTAACAATTCAGTTTAGCGGGAGTCAAAAAAGTTAAATGGTTCCATGTATTGCTATGCATAACTTGTAAATTCAATTAAACACCAGTCAGTTTTTACACACAATCAACTGATCAAACAATTCAATTTCTAACAATTCAGTTTAGCGGGAGTCAAAAAAGTTAAATGGTTCCATGTATTGCTATACATAACTAGTAATTCAATTAAACACCAGTCAGTTTTTACACACAATCAACTGATCAAACAATTCTATTTCTAACAATTCAGTTTAGCGGGAGTCAAAAAAGTTAAATGGTTCCATGTATTGCTATACATAACTAGTAATTCAATTAAACACCAGTCAGTTTTTACACACAATCAACTGATCAAACAATTCAATTTCTAACAATTCAGTTTAGCGGGAGTCAAAAAAGTTAAATGGTTCGATGCATTGCTATACATAACTTGTAATTCAATTAAACACCAGTCAGTTTTTACACACAATCAACTGATCAAACAATTCTATTTCTAACAATTCAGTTTAGCGGGAGTCAAAAAAGTTATATGGTTTGATGTATTGCTATACATAACTTGTAATTCAATTAAACACCAGTCAGTTTTTACACACAATCAACTGATCAAACAATTCTATTTCTAACAATTCAGTTTAGCGGGAGTCAAAAAAGTTAAATGGTTCCATGTATTGCTATACATAACTAGTAATTCAATTAAACACCAGTCAGTTTTTACACACAATAAACTGATCAAACAATTCTATTTCTAACAATTCAGTTTAGCGGGAGTCAAAAAAGATAAATGGTTCGATGTATTGCTATACATAACTAGTAATTCAATTAAACACCAGTCAGTTTTTACACACAATCAACTGATCAAACAATTCTATTTCTAACAATTCAGTTTAGCGGGAGTCAAAAAAGATAAATGGTTCGATGTATTGCTATACATAACTAGTAATTCAATTAAACACCAGTCAGTTTTTACACACAATCAACTGATCAAACAATTCTGTTTCTAACAATTCAGTTTAGCGGGAGTCAAAAAAGTTAAATGGTTCCATGTATTGCTATACATAACTAGTAATTCAATTAAACACCAGTCAGTTTTTACACACAATCAACTGATCAAACAATTCTATTTCTAACAATTCAGTTTAGCGGGAGTCAAAAAAGTTAAATGGTTTGATATATTGCTATACATAACTTGTAATTCAATTAAACACCAGTCAGTTTTTACACACAATAAACTGATCAAACAATTCTATTTCTAACAATTCAGTTTAGCGGGAGTCAAAAAAGATAAATGGTTCGATGTATTGCTATACATAACTAGTAATTCAATTAAACACCAGTCAGTTTTTACACACAATCAACTCATCAAATAATTCTATTTCTAACAATTCAGTTTAGCGGGAGTCAAAAAAGTTAAATGGTTCGATGTATTGCTATACATAACTAGTAATTCAATTAAACACCAGTCAGTTTTTACACACAATCAACTGATCAAACAATTCTGTTTCTAACAATTCAGTTTAGCGGGAGTCAAAAAAGTTAAATGGTTCCATGTATTGCTATACATAACTAGTAATTCAATTAAACACCAGTCAGTTTTTACACACAATCAACTGATCAAACAATTCTATTTCTAACAATTCAGTTTAGCGGGAGTCAAAAAAGTTAAATGGTTCGATGTATTGCTATATATAACTAGTAATTCAATTAAACACCAGTCAGTTTTTACTCACAATCAACTGATCAAACAATTCAATTTCTAACAATTCAGTTTAGCGGGAGTCAAAAAAGTTAAATAGTTCGATGTATTGCTATACATAACTTGTAATTCAATTAAACACCAGTCAGTTTTTACACACAATCAACTGATCAAACAATTCTATTTCTAACAATTCAGTTTAGCGGGAGTCAAAAAAGTTAAATGGTTCGATCTATTGCTATACATAACTTGTAATTCAATTAAACACCAGTCAGTTTTAACACACAATCAACTGATCAAACAATTCTATTTCTAACAATTCAGTTTAGCGGGAGTCAAAAAAGTTATATGGTTCGATGTATTGCTATACATAACTAGTAATTCAATTAAACACCAGTCAGTTTTTACACACAATCAACTGATCAAACAATTCTATTTCTAACAATTCAGTTTAGCGGGAGTCAAAAAAGTTAAATGGTTCGATGTATTGCTATACATAACTAGTAATTCAATTAAACACCAGTCAGTTTTTACACACAATCAACTGGTCAAACAATTCTATTTCTAACAATTCAGTTTAGCGGGAGTCAAAAAAGTTAAATGGTTCCATGTATTGCTATACATAACTAGTAATTCAATTAAACACCAGTCAGTTTTTACACACAATCACCTCATCAAACAATTCTATTTCTAACAATTCAGTTTAGCGGGAGTCAAAAAAGTTAAATGGTTCCATGTATTGCTATACATAACTAGTAATTCAATTAAACACCAGTCAGTTTTTACACACAATCAACTTATCAAACAATTCTATTTCTAACAATTCAGTTTAGCGGGAGTCAAAAAAGTTAAATGGTTCCATGTATTGCTATACATAACTAGTAATTCAATTAAACACCAGTCAGTTTTTACTCACAATCAACTGATCAAACAATTCAATTTCTAACAATTCAGTTTAGCGGGAGTCAAAAAAGTTAAATGGTTCGATGTATTGCTATACATAACTAGTAATTCAATTAAACACCAGTCAGTTTTTACTCACAATCAACTGATCAAACAATTCAATTTCTAACAATTCAGTTTAGCGGGAGTCAAAAAAGTTAAATGGTTCGATGTATTGCTATACATAACTAGTAATTCAATCAAACACCTGTCAGTTTTTACTCACAATCAACTGATCAAACAATTCAATTTCTAACAATTCAGTTTAGCGGGAGTCAAAAAAGTTAAATGGTTCCATGTATTGCTATGCATAACTTGTAAATTCAATTAAACACCAGTCAGTTTTTACACACAATCAACTGATCAAACAATTCTATTTCTAACAATTCAGTTTAGCGGGAGTCAAAAAAGTTAAATGGTTCCATGTATTGCTATGCATAACTTGTAAATTCAATTAAACACCAGTCAGTTTTTACTCACAATCAACTGATCAAACAATTCAATTTCTAACAATTCAGTTTAGCGGGAGTCAAAAAAGTTAAATGGTTCGATGTATTGCTATACATAACTAGTAATTCAATCAAACACCAGTCAGTTTTTACTCACAATCAACTGATCAAACAATTCAATTTCTAACAATTCAGTTTAGCGGGAGTCAAAAAAGTTAAATGGTTCCATGTATTGCTATGCATAACTTGTAAATTCAATTAAACACCAGTCAGTTTTTACACACAATCAACTGATCAAACAATTCTATTTCTAACAATTCAGTTTAGCGGGAGTCAAAAAAGTTAAATGGTTCCATGTATTGCTATGCATAACTTGTAAATTCAATTAAACAACAGTCAGTTTTTACTCACAATCAACTGATCAAACAATTCAATTTCTAACAATTCCGTTAAGCGGGAGTCAAAAAAGTTAAATGGTTCCCTGTATTGCTATGCATAACTTGTAAATTCAATTAAACACCAGTCAGTTTTTACACACAATCAACTGATCAAACAATTCAATTTCTAACAATTCAGTTTAGCGGGAGTCAAAAAAGTTAAATGGTTCCATGTATTACTATGCATAACTTGTAAATTCAATTAAACACCAGTCAGTTTTTACACACAAACAACTGATCAAACAATTCAATTTCTAACAATTCAGTTTAGCGGCAGTCAAAAAAGTTAAATGGTTCGATGTATTGCTATGCATAACTAGTAATTCAATTAAACACCAGTCAGTTTTTACACACAATCAACTGATCAAACAATTCTATTTCTAACAATTCAGTTTAGCGGGAGTCAAAAAAGTTAAATGGTTCGATGTATTGCTATACATAACTAGTAATTCAATTAAACACCAGTCAGTTTTTACACACAATCAACTGATCAAACAATTCAATTTCTAACAATTCAGTTTAGCGGCAGTCAAAAAAGTTAAATGGTTCCATGTATTGCTATACATAACTTGTAATTCAATTAAACACCAGTCAGTTTTTACACACAATCAACTGATCAAACAATTCTATTTCTAACAATTCAGTTTAGCGGGAGTCAAAAAAGTTAAATGGTTCCATGTATTGCTATACATAACTTGTAATTCAATTAAACACCAGTCAGTTTTTACACACAATCAACTGATCAAACAATTCTATTTCTAACAATTCAGTTTAGCGGGAGTCAAAAAAGTTAAATGGTTCCATGTATTGCTATACATAACTAGTAATTCAATTAAACACCAGTCAGTTTTTACACACAATAAACTGATCAAACAATTCTATTTCTAACAATTCAGTTTAGCGGGAGTCAAAAAAGATAAATGGTTCGATGTATTGCTATACATAACTAGTAATTCAATTAAACACCAGTCAGTTTTTACACACAATCAACTGATCAAACAATTCTATTTCTAACAATTCAGTTTAGCCGGAGTCAAAAAAGTTAAATGGTTCGATGTATTGCTATACATAACTAGTAATTCAATTAAACACCAGTCAGTTTTTACACACAATCAACTGATCAAACAATTCTGTTTCTAACAATTCAGTTTAGCGGGAGTCAAAAAAGGTAAATGCTTCCATGTATTGCTATACATAACTAGTAATTCAATTAAACACCAGTCAGTTTTTACTCACAATCAACTGATCAAACAATTCAATTTCTAACAATTCAGTTTAGCGGGAGTCAAAAAAGTTAAATGGTTCGATGTATTGCTATACATAGCTAGTAATTCAATCAAACACCAGTCAGTTTTTACTCACAATCAACTGATCAAACAATTCAATTTCTAACAATTCAATTTAGCGGGAGTCAAAAAAGTTAAATGGTTCCATGTATTGCTATACATAACTTGTAATTCAATTAAACACCAGTCAGTTTTTACACACAATCAACTGATCAAACAATTCTATTTCTAACAATTCAGTTTAGCGGGAGTCAAAAAAGTTAAATGGTTTGATGTATTGCTATACATAACTTGTAATTCAATTAAACACCAGTCAGTTTTTACACACAATCAACTGATCAAACAATTCTATTTCTAACAATTCAGTTTAGCGGGAGTCAAAAAAGTTAAATGGTTCCATGTATTGCTATACATAACTAGTAATTCAATTAAACACCAGTCAGTTTTTACACACAATAAACTGATCAAACAATTCTATTTCTAACAATTCAGTTTAGCGGGAGTCAAAAAAGATAAATGGTTCGATGTATTGCTATACATATCTTGTAATTCAATTAAACACCAGTCAGTTTTTACACACAATCAACTGATCAAACAATTCAATTTCTAACAATTCAGTTTAGCGGGAGTCAAAAAAGTTAAATGGTTCCATGTATTGCTATACATAACTTGTAATTCAATTAAACACCAGTCAGTTTTTACACACAATCAACTGATCAAACAATTCTATTTCTAACAATTCAGTTTAGCGGGAGTCAAAAAAGTTAAATGGTTTGATGTATTGCTATACATAACTTGTAATTCAATTAAACACCAGTCAGTTTTTACACACAATCAACTGATCAAACAATTCTGTTTCTAACAATTCAGTTTAGCGGGAGTCAAAAAAGTTAAATGGTTCCATGTATTGCTATACATAACTAGTAATTCAATTAAACACCAGTCAGTTTTTACACACAATCAACTGATCAAACAATTCTATTTCTAACAATTCAGTTTAGCGGGAGTCAAAAAAGTTAAATGGTTCGATGTATTGCTATATATAACTAGTAATTCAATTAAACACCAGTCAGTTTTTACTCACAATCAACTGATCAAACAATTCAATTTCTAACAATTCAGTTTAGCGGGAGTCAAAAAAGTTAAATGGTTCGATGTATTGCTATACATAACTAGTAATTCAATTAAACACCAGTCAGTTTTTACTCACAATCAACTGATCAAACAATTCAATTTCTAACATTTCAGTTTAGCAGGAGTCAAAAAAGTTAAATGGTTCGATGTATTGCTATACATAGCTAGTAATTCAATCAAACACCAGTCAGTTTTTACTCACAATCAACTGATCAAACAATTCAATTTCTAACAATTCAGTTTAGCGGGAGTCAAAAAAGTTAAATGGTTCCATGTATTGCTATGCATAACTTGTAAATTCAATTAAACACCAGTCAGTTTTTACACACAATCAACTGATCAAACAATACTATTTCTAACAATTCAGTTTAGCGGGAGTCAAAAAAGTTAAATGGTTCCATGTATTGCTATACATAACTAGTAATTCAATTAAACACCAGTCAGTTTTTACACACAATCAACTGATCAAACAATTCTATTTCTAACAATTCAGTTTAGCGGGAGTCAAAAAAGTTAAATGGTTCGATGTATTGCTATATATAACTAGTAATTCAATTAAACACCAGTCAGTTTTTACTCACAATCAACTGATCAAACAATTCAATTTCTAACAATTCAGTTTAGCGGGAGTCAAAAAAGTTAAATGGTTCGATGTATTGCTATACATAACTTGTAATTCAATTAAACACCAGTCAGTTTTTACACACAATCAACTGATCAAACAATTCTATTTCTAACAATTCAGTTTAGCGGGAGTCAAAAAAGTTAAATGGTTCGATGTATTGCTATACATAACTTGTAATTCAATTAAACACCAGTCAGTTTTTACACACAATCAACTGATCAAACAATTCTATTTCTAACAATTCAGTTTAGCGGGAGTCAAAAAAGTTAAATGGTTCGATGTATTGCTATACATAACTTGTAATTCAATTAAACACCAGTCAGTTTTTACACACAATCAACTGATCAAACAATTCTATTTCTAACAATTCAGTTTAGCGGGAGTCAAAAAAGTTAAATGGTTCGATGTATTGCTATACATAACTAGTAATTCAATTAAACACCAGTCAGTTTTTACACACAATCAACTCATCAAACAATTCTATTTCTAACAATTCAGTTTAGCGGGAGTCAAAAAAGTTAAATGGTTCGATGTATTGCTATACATAACTTGTAATTCAATTAAACACCAGTCAGTTTTTACACACAATCAACTGATCAAACAATTCTATTTCTAACAATTCAGTATAGCGGGAGTCAAAAAAGTTAAATGGTTCGATGTATTGCTATACATAACTAGTAATTCAATTAAACACCAGTCAGTTTTTACACACAATCAACTCATCAAACAATTCTATTTCTAACAATTCAGTTTAGCGGGAGTCAAAAAAGTTAAATGGTTCGATGTATTGCTATACATAGCTAGTAATTCAATTAAACACCAGTCAGTTTCTACTCACAATCAACTGATCAAACAATTCTATTTCTAACAATTCAGTTTAGCGGGAGTCAAAAAAGATAAATGGTTCCATGTATTGCTATACATAACTAGTAATTCAATTAAACACCATTCAATTTTTATTCACAATCAACTGATCAAACAATTCAATTTCTAACAATTCAGTTTAGCGGGAGTCAAAAAAGTTAAATGGTTCCATGTATTGCTATGCATAACTTGTAAATTCAATTAAACACCAGTCAGTTTTTACACACAATCAACTGATCAAACAATTCAATTTCTAACAATTCAGTTTAGCGGGAGTCAAAAAAGATAAATGGTTCCATGTATTGCTATGCATAACTTGTAAATTCAATTAAACACCAGTCAGTTTTTACACACAATCAACTGATCAAACAATTCAATTTCTAACAATTCAGTTTAGCGGGAGTCAAAAAAGTTAAATTGTTCCATGTATTGCTATGCATAACTAGTAATTCAATTAAACACCAGTCAGTTTTTACTCACAATCAACTGATCAAACAATTCTATTTCTAACAATTCAGTTTAGCGGGAGTCAAAAAAGTTAAATGGTTCGATGTATTGCTATACATAACTTGTAATTCAATTAAACACCAGTCAGTTTTTACACACAATCAACTGATCAAACAATTCTATTTCTAACAATTCAGTTTAGCGGGAGTCAAAAAAGTTAAATGGTTCCATGTATTGCTATACATAACTTGTAATTCCATTAAACACCAGTCAGTTTTTACACACAATCAACTGGTCAAACAATTCTATTTCTAACAATTCAGTTTAGCGGGAGTCAAAAAAGTTAAATGGTTCCATGTATTGCTATACATAACTAGTAATTCAATTAAACACCAGTCAGTTTTTACACACAATCAACTCATCAAACAATTCTATTTCTAACAATTCAGTTTAGCGGGAGTCAAAAAAGTTAAATGGTTCCATGTATTGCTATACATAACTAGTAATTCAATTAAACACCAGTCAGTTTTTACACACAATCAACTGATCAAACAATTCTATTTCTAACAATTCAGTTTAGCGGGAGTCAAAAAAGTTAAATGGTTCCATGTATTGCTATACATAACTAGTAATTCAATTAAACACCAGTCAGTTTTTACTCACAATCAACTGATCAAACAATTCAATTTCTAACAATTCAGTTTAGCGGGAGTCAAAAAAGTTAAATGGTTCGATGTATTGCTATACATAACTAGTAATTCAATTAAACACCAGTCAGTTTTTACTCACAATCAACTGATCAAACAATTCAATTTCTAACAATTCAGTTTAGCGGGAGTTAAAAAAGTTAAATGGTTCGATGTATTGCTATACATAACTAGTAATTCAATCAAACACCTGTCAGTTTTTACTCACAATCAACTGATCAAACAATTCAATTTCTAACAATTCAGCTTAGCGGGAGTCAAAAAAGTTAAATGGTTCCATGTATTGCTATGCATAACTTGTAAATTCAATTAAACACCAGTCAGTTTTTACACACAATCAACTGATCAAACAATTCTATTTCTAACAATTCAGTTTAGCGGGAGTCAAAAAAGTTAAATGGTTCCATGTATTGCTATGCATAACTTGTAAATTCAATTAAACACCAGTCAGTTTTTACTCGCAATCAACTGATCAAACAATTCAATTTCTAACAATTCAGTTTAGCGGGAGTCAAAAAAGTTAAATGGTTCGATGTATTGCTATACATAACTAGTAATTCAATCAAACACCAGTCAGTTTTTACTCACAATCAACTGATCAAACAATTCAATTTCTAACAATTCAGTTTAGCGGGAGTCAAAAAAGTTAAATGGTTCCATGTATTGCTATGCATAACTTGTAAATTCAATTAAACACCAGTCAGTTTTTACACACAATCAACTGATCAAACAATTCTATTTCTAACAATTCAGTTTAGCGGGAGTCAAAAAAGTTAAATGGTTCCATGCATTGCTATGCATAACTTGTAAATTCAATTAAACAACAGTCAGTTTTTACTCACAATCAACTGATCAAACAATTCAATTTCTAACAATTCCGTTTAGCGGGAGTCAAAAAAGTTAAATGGTTCCCTGTATTGCTATGCATAACTTGTAAATTCAATTAAACACCAGTCAGTTTTTACACACAATCAACTGATCAAACAATTCTATTTCTAACAATTCAGTTTAGCGGGAGTCAAAAAAGTTAAATGGTTCCATGTATTGCTATGCATAACTTGTAAATTCAATTAAACACCAGTCAGTTTTTACTCACAATCAACTGATCAAACAATTCAATTTCTAACAATTCAGTTTAGCGGGAGTCAAAAAAGTTAAATGGTTCGATGTATTGCTATACATAACTAGTAATTCAATCAAACACCAGTCAGTTTTTACTCACAATCAACTGATCAAACAATTCAATTTCTAACAATTCAGTTTAGCGGGAGTCAAAAAAGTTAAATGGTTCCATGTATTGCTATGCATAACTTGTAAATTCAATTAAACACCAGTCAGTTTTTACTCACAATCAACTGATCAAACAATTCAATTTCGAAAAATTCAGTTTAGCGGGAGTCAAAAAAGTTAAATGGTTCCATGTATTGCTATGCATAACTTGTAAATTCAATTAAACACCAGTCAGTTTTTACTCACAATCAACTGATCAAACAATTCAATTTCTAACAATTCAGTTTAGCGGGAGTCAAAAAAGATAAATGGTTCCATGTATTGCTATGCATAACTTGTAAATTCAATTAAACACCAGTCAGTTTTTACACACAATCAACTGATCAAACAATTCAATTTCTAACAATTCAGTTTAGCGGGAGTCAAAAAAGTTAAATTGTTCCATGTATTGCTATGCATAACTAGTAATTCAATTAAACACCAGTCAGTTTTTACTCACAATCAACTGATCAAACAATTCTATTTCTAACAATTCAGTTTAGCGGGAGTCAAAAAAGTTAAATGGTTCGATGTATTGCTATACATAACTTGTAATTCAATTAAACACCAGTCAGTTTTTACACACAATCAACTGATCAAACAATTCTATTTCTAACAATTCAGTTTAGCGGGAGTCAAAAAAGTTAAATGGTTCGATGTATTGCTATACATAACTTGTAATTCCATTAAACACCAGTCAGTTTTTACACACAATCAACTGGTCAAACAATTCTATTTCTAACAATTCAGTTTAGCGGGAGTCAAAAAAGTTAAATGGTTCCATGTATTGCTATACATAACTAGTAATTCAATTAAACACCAGTCAGTTTTTACACACAATCAACTCATCAAACAATTCTATTTCTAACAATTCAGTTTAGCGGGAGTCAAAAAAGTTAAATGGTTCCATGTATTGCTATACATAACTAGTAATTCAATTAAACACCAGTCAGTTTTTACACACAATCAACTGATCAAACAATTCTATTTCTAACAATTCAGTTTAGCGGGAGTCAAAAAAGTTAAATGGTTCCATGTATTGCTATACATAACTAGTAATTCAATTAAACACCAGTCAGTTTTTACTCACAATCAACTGATCAAACAATTCAATTTCTAACAATTCAGTTTAGCGGGAGTCAAAAAAGTTAAATGGTTCGATGTATTGCTATACATAACTAGTAATTCAATTAAACACCAGTCAGTTTTTACTCACAATCAACTGATCAAACAATTCAATTTCTAACAATTCAGTTTAGCGGGAGTTAAAAAAGTTAAATGGTTCGATGTATTGCTATACATAACTAGTAATTCAATCAAACACCTGTCAGTTTTTACTCACAATCAACTGATCAAACAATTCAATTTCTAACAATTCAGCTTAGCGGGAGTCAAAAAAGTTAAATGGTTCCATGTATTGCTATGCATAACTTGTAAATTCAATTAAACACCAGGCAGTTTTTAAACACAATCAACTGATCAAACAATTCTATTTCTAACAATTCAGTTTAGCGGGAGTCAAAAAAGTTAAATGGTTCCATGTATTGCTATGCATAACTTGTAAATTCAATTAAACACCAGTCAGTTTTTACTCACAATCAACTGATCAAACAATTCAATTTCTAACAATTCAGTTTAGCGGGAGTCAAAAAAGTTAAATGGTTCGATGTATTGCTATACATAACTAGTAATTCAATCAAACACCAGTCAGTTTTTACTCACAATCAACTGATCAAACAATTCAATTTCTAACAATTCAGTTTAGCGGGAGTCAAAAAAGATAAATGGTTCCATGTATTGCTATGCATAACTTGTAAATTCAATTAAACACCAGTCAGTTTTTACACACAATCAACTGATCAAACAATTCTATTTCTAACAATTCAGTTTAGCGGGAGTCAAAAAAGTTAAATGGTTCCATGCATTGCTATGCATAACTTGTAAATTCAATTAAACAACAGTCAGTTTTTACTCACAATCAACTGATCAAACAATTCAATTTCTAACAATTCCGTTTAGCGGGAGTCAAAAAAGTTAAATGGTTCCCTGTATTGCTATGCATAACTTGTAAATTCAATTAAACACCAGTCAGTTTTTACACACAATCAACTGATCAAACAATTCAATTTCTAACAATTCAGTTTAGCGGGAGTCAAAAAAGTTAAATGGTTCCATGTATTGCTATGCATAATTTGTAAATTCAATTAAACACCAGTCAGTTTTTACACACAAACAACTGATCAAACAATTCAATTTCTAACAATTCAGTTTAGCGGCAGTCAAAAAAGTTAAATGGTTCGATGTATTGCTATGCATAACTAGTAATTCAATTAAACACCAGTCAGTTTTTACACACAATCAACTGATCAAACAATTCTATTTCTAACAATTCAGTTTAGCGGGAGTCAAAAAAGTTAAATGGTTCCATGTATTGCTATACATAACTTGTAATTCAATTAAACACCAGTCAGTTTTTACACACAATCAACTGATCAAACAATTCTATTTCTAACAATTCAGTTTAGCGGCAGTCAAAAAAGTTAAATGGTTCGATGTATTGCTATACATAACTAGTAATTCAATTAAACACCAGTCAGTTTTTACACACAATCAACTGATCAAACAATTCTGTTTCTAACAATTCAGTTTAGCGGGAGTCAAAAAAGGTAAATGCTTCCATGTATTGCTATACATAACTAGTAATTCAATTAAACACCAGTCAGTTTTTACACACAATCAACTGATCAAACAATTCTATTTCTAACAATTCAGTTTAGCGGGAGTCAAAAAAGTTAAATGGTTCGATGTATTGCTATATATAACTAGTAATTCAATTAAACACCAGTCAGTTTTTACTCACAATCAACTGATCAAACAATTCAATTTCTAACAATTCAGTTTAGCGGGAGTCAAAAAAGTTAAATGGTTCCATGTATTGCTATACATAACTAGTAATTCAATTAAACACCAGTCAGTTTTTACTCACAATCAACTGATCAAACAATTCAATTTCTAACAATTCAGTTTAGCGGGAGTCAAAAAAGTTAAATGGTTCGATGTATTGCTATACATAGCTAGTAATTCAATCAAACACCAGTCAGTTTTTACTCACAATCAACTGATCAAACAATTCAATTTCTAACAATTCAATTTAGCGGGAGTCAAAAAAGTTAAATGGTTCCATGTATTGCTATACATAACTTGTAATTCAATTAAACACCAGTCAGTTTTTACACACAATCAACTGATCAAACAATTCAATTTCTAACAATTCAGTTTAGCGGGAGTCAAAAAAGTTAAATGGTTCCATGTATTGCTATACATAACTTGTAATTCAATTAAACACCAGTCAGTTTTTACACACAATCAACTGATCAAACAATTCTATTTCTAACAATTCAGTTTAGCGGCAGTCAAAAAAGTTAAATGGTTCGATGTATTGCTATACATAACTAGTAATTCAATTAAACACCAGTCAGTTTTTACACACAATCAACTGATCAAACAATTCTGTTTCTAACAATTCAGTTTAGCGGGAGTCAAAAAAGGTAAATGCTTCCATGTATTGCTATACATAACTAGTAATTCAATTAAACACCAGTCAGTTTTTACACACAATCAACTGATCAAACAATTCTATTTCTAACAATTCAGTTTAGCGGGAGTCAAAAAAGTTAAATGGTTCGATGTATTGCTATATATAACTAGTAATTCAATTAAACACCAGTCAGTTTTTACTCACAATCAACTGATCAAACAATTCAATTTCTAACAATTCAGTTTAGCGGGAGTCAAAAAAGTTAAATGGTTCCATGTATTGCTATACATAACTAGTAATTCAATTAAACACCAGTCAGTTTTTACTCACAATCAACTGATCAAACAATTCAATTTCTAACAATTCAGTTTAGCGGGAGTCAAAAAAGTTAAATGGTTCGATGTATTGCTATACATAGCTAGTAATTCAATCAAACACCAGTCAGTTTTTACTCACAATCAACTGATCAAACAATTCAATTTCTAACAATTCAATTTAGCGGGAGTCAAAAAAGTTAAATGGTTCCATGTATTGCTATACATAACTTGTAATTCAATTAAACACCAGTCAGTTTTTACACACAATCAACTGATCAAACAATTCAATTTCTAACAATTCAGTTTAGCGGGAGTCAAAAAAGTTAAATGGTTTGATGTATTGCTATACATAACTTGTAATTCAATTAAACACCAGTCAGTTTTTACACACAATCAACTGATCAAACAATTCTATTTCTAACAATTCAGTTTAGCGGGAGTCAAAAAAGTTAAATGGTTCCATGTATTGCTATACATAACTAGTAATTCAATTAAACACCAGTCAGTTTTTACACACAATAAACTGATCAAACAATTCTATTTCTAACAATTCAGTTTAGCGGGAGTCAAAAAAGATAAATGGTTCGATGTATTGCTATACATATCTTGTAATTCAATTAAACACCAGTCAGTTTTTACACACAATCAACTGATCAAACAATTCAATTTCTAACAATTCAGTTTAGCGGGAGTCAAAAAAGTTAAATGGTTCCATGTATTGCTATACATAACTTGTAATTCAATTAAACACCAGTCAGTTTTTACACACAATCAACTGATCAAACAATTCTATTTCTAACAATTCAGTTTAGCGGGAGTCAAAAAAGTTAAATGGTTTGATGTATTGCTATACATAACTTGTAATTCAATTAAACACCAGTCAGTTTTTACACACAATCAACTGATCAAACAATTCTGTTTCTAACAATTCAGTTTAGCGGGAGTCAAAAAAGTTAAATGGTTCCATGTATTGCTATACATAACTAGTAATTCAATTAAACACCAGTCAGTTTTTACACACAATCAACTGATCAAACAATTCTATTTCTAACAATTCAGTTTAGCGGGAGTCAAAAAAGTTAAATGGTTCGATGTATTGCTATATATAACTAGTAATTCAATTAAACACCAGTCAGTTTTTACTCACAATCAACTGATCAAACAATTCAATTTCTAACAATTCAGTTTAGCGGGAGTCAAAAAAGTTAAATGGTTCGATGTATTGCTATACATAACTAGTAATTCAATTAAACACCAGTCAGTTTTTACTCACAATCAACTGATCAAACAATTCAATTTCTAACAATTCAGTTTAGCAGGAGTCAAAAAAGTTAAATGGTTCGATGTATTGCTATACATAGCTAGTAATTCAATCAAACACCAGTCAGTTTTTACTCACAATCAACTGATCAAACAATTCAATTTCTAACAATTCAGTTTAGCGGGAGTCAAAAAAGTTAAATGGTTCCATGTATTGCTATGCATAACTTGTAAATTCAATTAAACACCAGTCAGTTTTTACACACAATCAACTGATCAAACAATACTATTTCTAACAATTCAGTTTAGCGGGAGTCAAAAAAGTTAAATGGTTCCATGTATTGCTATGCATAACTTGTAAATTCAATTAAACACCAGTCAGTTTTTACACACAATCAACTGATCAAACAATTCTATTTCTAACAATTCAGTTTAGCGGGAGTCAAAAAAGTTAAATGGTTCCATGTATTGCTATGCATAACTAGTAATTCAATTAAACACCAGTCAGTTTTTACACACAATCAACTGATCAAACAATTCTATTTCTAACAATTCAGTTTAGCGGGAGTCAAAAAAGTTAAATGGTTCGATGTATTGGTATACATAACTAGTAATTCAATTAAACACCAGTCAGTTTTTACTCACAATCAACTGATCAAACAATTCAATTTCTAACAATTCAGTTTAGCGGGAGTCAAAAAAGTTAAATGGTTCGATGTATTGCTATACATAACTTGTAATTCAATTAAACACCAGTCAGTTTTTACACACAATCAACTGATCAAACAATTCTATTTCTAACAATTCAGTTTAGCGGGAGTCAAAAAAGTTAAATGGTTCGATGTATTGCTATACATAACTTGTAATTCAATTAAACACCAGTCAGTTTTTACACACAATCAACTGATCAAACAATTCTATTTCTAACAATTCAGTTTAGCGGGAGTCAAAAAAGTTAAATGGTTCGATGTATTGCTATACATAACTAGTAATTCAATTAAACACCAGTCAGTTTTTACACACAATCAACTGATCAAACAATTCTATTTCTAACAATTCAGTTTAGCGGGAGTCAAAAAAGTTAAATGGTTCGATGTATTGCTATACATAACTAGTAATTCAATTAAACACCAGTCAGTTTTTACACACAATCAACTCATCAAACAATTCTATTTCTAACAATTCAGTTTAGCGGGAGTCAAAAAAGTTAAATGGTTCGATGTATTGCAATACATAGCTAGTAATTCAATTAAACACCAGTCAGTTTCTACTCACAATCAACTGATCAAACAATTCAATTTCTAACAATTCAGTTTAGCGGGAGTCAAAAAAGTTAAATGGTTCGATGTATTGCTATGCATAACTTGTAAATTCAATTAAACACCAGTCAGTTTTTACACACAATCAACTGATCAAACAATTCAATTTCTAACAATTCAGTTTAGCGGGAGTCAAAAAAGTTAAATGGTTCCATGTATTGCTATACATAACTAGTAATTCAATTAAACACCAGTCAGTTTTTACACACAATCAACTGATCAAACAATTCTATTTCTAACAATTCAGTTTAGCGGGAGTCAAAAATGTTAAATGGTTCCATGTATTGCTATACATAACTAGTAATTCAATTAAACACCAGTCAGTTTTTACACACAATCAACTGATCAAACAATTCTATTTCTAACAATTCAGTTTAGCGGGAGTCAAAAAAGTTAAATGGTTCCATGTATTGCTATACATAACTTGTAATTCAATTAAACACCAGTCAGTTTTTACACACAGTCAACTGATCAAACAATTCTATTTCTAACAATTCAGTTTAGCGGGAGTCAAAAAAGTTAAATGGTTCCATGTATTGCTATACATAACTAGTAATTCAATTAAACACCAGTCAGTTTTTACACACAATCAACTGATCAAACAATTCTATTTCTAACAATTCAGTTTAGCGGGAGTCAAAAAAGTTAAATGGTTCCATGTATTGCTATACATAACTTGTAATTCAATTAAACACCAGTCAATTTTTACACACAATCAACTGATCAAACAATTTTATTTCTAACAATTCAGTTTAGCGGGAGTCAAAAAAGTTAAATGGTTCCATGTATTGCTATACATAACTTGTAATTCAATTAAACACCAGTCAGTTTTTACACACAATCAACTGATCAAACAATTCTATTTCTAACAATTCAGTTTAGCGGGAGTCAAAAAACTTAAATGGTTCCATGTATTGCTATACATAACTAGTAATTCAATTGAACACCAGTCAGTTTTTACACACAATCAACTGATCAAACAATTCTATTTCTAACAATTCAGTTTAGCGGGAGTCAAAAAAGTTAAATGGTTCGATATATTGCTATACATAACTAGTAATTCAATTAAACACCAGTCAGTTTTTACACACAATCAACTGATCAAACAATTCTATTTCTAACAATTCAGTTTAGCGGGAGTCAAAAAAGTTAAATGGTTCCATGTATTGCTATACATAACTAGTAATTCAATTAAACACCAGTCAGTTTTTACACACAATCAACTCATCAAACAATTCTATTTCTAACAATTGGATTCAGCATAATTCTTTTTTGTTTTACTCATTTTAAATGACAAATAATTCTATATGAGTCATAGCACTAAAGTATAGAGCGAAGCACAGTACAATAAGTTACAAATAATTAACAAGAAAACTTACAACACACAGAGGAGAGCAAAATCCTTTATAGCCATACACAGTAAGATCAGTCCGAATATTAATCGAGTTAATATCAGCTAATTAATCAACCGTTGAAGTCCTTAATCGTGGCTATTTATGCCAATGAGCCAGTCCATCTGGTTCAAAGCTTAACATGCTACCTACCCAACAAAGAGGTACTCTACATTCTTAAAGCTCCAGCATTACTTAAATATTGTCATCAGATTGTTTAATGCCTTTTCAGGAAGGAATTTAGGGAAGGATGTTACCCACCTGCAGGAATGCAGTCGGTGTATTCTACAGCTCCAGGCGACTTGGCCACAGGGTATTCTTTCGGAGGGTCTTAGACTTCTGCAGAGATGGAGTCGATGTATTCTACAATCCCAGCTGTTGGGCCACAGGACATTCTTTCAGGGGGTCTTTTCTCTCTGCAAAGATACAGTTGGTGTATTCTACAGCTCCAGACGACTGGGCCACAGGGTATTCTTTCGGAGGGTCTTAGCCTTCTGCAGAGATGCAGTCGATGTATTCTACAGCCCCAGCTGATTGGGCAAGAGGACATTCTTTCGGAGGGTCTTAGCCTTCTGCAGAGATGCTGTTGGTGTATTCTACAACCCCAGCTGATTGGGCAAGAGGACATTCATTCGGAGGGTCTTAGCCTTCTGCAGAGATGCAGTCGATGTATTCTACAGCCCCAGCTGATTGGGCAAGAGGACATTCTTTCGGAGGGTCATAGCCTCGTGCAGAGATGGAGTCGATGTATTCTACAGCCCCAGCTGATTGGGCAAGAGGACATTAATTCGGAGGGTTTTAGCCTTCTGCAGAGACGCAGTCGATGTATTCTACAGCCCCAGCTGATTGAGCAAGAGGACATTCTTTCGGAGGGTCTTAGCCTTCTGCAGAGATGCTTTTGGTGTATTCTACAGCCCCAGCTGATTGGGCAAGAGGACATTCTTTCGGAGGGTCTTAACCTTCTGCAGAGATGCAGTTGGTGTATTCTACAGCCCCAGCTGATTGGGCAAGAGGACATTCTTTCGGAGGGTCTTAGCCTTCTGCAGAGATGCAGTTGGTGTATTCTACAAGTCCAGCTGATTAGGCAAGAGGACATTCTTTCGGAGGGTCTTAGCCTTCTGCAGAGATGCTGTTGGTGTATTCTACAGCCTCAGCTGATTAGGCCGGAGGGCATTCTTTCGAAGGGTTTTAGTCTTCTGCAGAGATGCAGTCGATGTATTCTACAGCCCCAGCTGATTGGGCCAGAAGACATTCATTCGGAGGGTCTTAGCCTTCTGCAGAGATGCAGTCGATGTATTCTACAGCCCCAGCTGATTGGGCAAGAGGACATGCATTCGGAGGGTCTTAGCCTTCTGCAGAGATGCAGTCGATGTATTCTACAGCCCCTGCTGATTGGGCAAAAGGACATTCATTCGGAGGGTCTTAGCCTTCTGCAGAGATGCTGTGGGTGTATTCTACAACCCCAGCTGATTGGGCAAGAGGACATTCTTTCGGAGGGTCTTAGCCTTCTGCAGAGATGCTTTTGGTGTATTCTACAGCCTCAGCTGATTGGGCCGGAGGGCATTCTTTCGGAGGGTCTTAGCCTTCTGCAGAGATGCAGTCGATGTATTCTAAAGCCCCAGCTGATTGGGCAAGAGGACATTCATTCGGAGGGTCTTAGCCTTCTGCAGAGATGCAGTCGATGTATTCTACAGCCCCAGCTGATTCGGCAAGAGGACATTCTTTCGGAGGGTCTTAGCCTTCCGCAGAGATGCTGTTGGTGTATTCTACAGCCCCAGCTGATTGGGCAAGAGGACATTCTTTCGGAGGGTCTTAGCCTTCTTCAGAGATGGTGTTGGTGTATTCTACAACCGCTGCTGATTGGGCAAGAGGACATTCATTCGGAGGGTCTTAGCCTTCTGCAGAGATGCAGTCGATGTATTCTATAGCCTCAGCTGATTGGGCCAGAAGACATTCTTTCGGAGGGTCTTAGCCTCGTGCAGAGATGCTGTTGGTGTATTCTACAACCCCAGCTGAATGGGCAAGAGGACATTCATTCGAAGGGTCTTAGCCTTCTGCAGAGATGCAGTGGATGTATTCTACAGCCCCAGCTGATTGGGCCGGAGGACATTCATTCGGAGGGTCTTAGCCTTCTGCAGAGATGCAGTCGATGTATTCTACAGCCCCAGCTGATTGGGCCGGAGGGAATTCTTTCGGAGGGTCTTAGCCTTCTGCAGAGATGCAGTCGATGTATTCTACAGCCCCAGCTGATTGGGCAAGAGGACATTCTTTCGGAGGGTCTTAGCCTTCTGCAGAGATGCAGTCGATGTATTCTACAGCCCCAGCTGATTGGGCCAGAAGACATTCTTTCGGAGGGTCTGAGCCTTCTGCAGAGATGCAGTTGGTGTATTCTACAACCCCAGCTGATTGGGCCGGAGGACATTCATTCGGAGGGTCTTAGCCTTTTGCAGAGATGCAGTCGATGTATTCTACAGCCCCAGCTGATTGGGCAAGAGGATATTCTTTCGGAGGGTCTTAGCCTTCTGCAGAGATGCAGTCGATGTATTCTACAGCCCCAGCTGATTGGGCCAGAGGACATTCATTCGGAGGGTCTTAGCCTTCTGCAGAGATGCAGTTGGTGTATTCTACAACCCCAGCTGATTGGGCCACAGGACATTCTTTCGGAGGGTCTTAGCCTTCTGCAGAGATGGTGTAGGTGTATTCTACAACCGCAGCTGATTGGGCCAGAGGACATTCATTCGGAGGGTCTTAGCCTTCTGCAGAGATGCAGTCGATGTATTCTACAGCCTCAGCTGATTGGGCCGGAGGGCATTCTTTCGGAGGGTCTTAGCCTTCTGCAGAGATGCTGTTGGTGTATTCTACAGCCCCAGCTGATTGGGCCAGAGGACATTCTTTCGGAGGGTCTTAGCCTTCTGCAGAGATGCAGTCGATGTATTCTACAGCCCCAGCTGATTGGACCAGAGGACATTCATTCGGAGGGTCTTAGCCTTCTGCAGAGATGCAGTCGATGTATTCTACAGCCCCAGCTGATTGGGCCGGAGGGCATTCTTTCGGAGGGTCTTAGCCTTCTGCAGAGATGCAGTTGGTGTATTCTACAACCCCAGCTGATTGGGCTACAGGACATTCTTTCGGGGGGTCTTTTCCCCCTGCAAAGATACAGTCGGTGTATTCAACAGTCCAAGCCGACTGGGCCACACGGCATAGTTTCGAGGGATCGTTGCCCTCTGCAGATTCTTTAGCCCCAGCTGACTGGGCCACTGGACACTTGTTGGGGGGGGGTCTTAGCCCTCTGCAGAGAAGTGTAATATAATGGTCGAGGGATTTCGTTTTATGCCTTTGGGTTTAGTTAGGCTGAGAACCTTTCAGCTGAGTGCATGGGTTACTTAGGTGCAACATTAACGTAGGTGTTCACGCGTGCGGACGGAGCGGACGTGTCATTCAGAGATGTCTCAATAGCCCAGATGGGAAACGGGGCTAGAGAGTGCGAATGACGTCACGCACCGGAAGCATGCGACGGATTTTGGGGTTTTCGAAAAAGTCAGTTAGTTGAGTGGAGAACTGGACACCGAACGAGAAGGGTCGACTTTCGGGGCTCGCTGAGGCGAGACGAATTTGCGCGCTACGGGCGCCACACGAAATCGTGGGGGCAGATGGAAAAGCCAGAATAGAAAGAATGCGTATCTCTCTCCTTAATTCGAAGAACCTTTAAACTGAAAGGTAATAAAAAGTTTCGTACCTGAACTAAGAAGTCGTAAGTGTTTTTCGTTTTTCGAGATACCTATGTTCTATGTATATATGTTATGAACATTCTGTGTACGTTTCGCATATCCTTATCATGGGTATGGTACATTAGTGTATATCCCCATCATGAGGTTAAGTTTGGGTTTTATGGCACATCGATCATTGCAGGTCATTTAATGCCAAATCCTTCATATACTTTTGTATTGAATATATGATTTCTAAACACTTTTTATAGATGACATCTATAAACGAGTCTGAGCTCATTTTTAGCACTCAGTTAAATGGTGTCATTATTTCTATCTAATACAAATAATTCTATTGACTATTAATCATTTGTTTGTACACAGTTAAACGTTTTTAAGCATAACCACTTAACACTAACAATTCAATTAAATATCAGTCATTTGTTTACATACAGTTAATTTATCAAACAGTTCTGTTTCAATTAATTCAGTTTAGCGTAACTCAACAAAGTGACATAGTTCCAAGTATTCCTACGTATCACAAACAATTCAATTAAACATCAGTCACTTGTTTACACACAGTTAATTTATCAAACAGTTCTGTTTCAATTAATTCAGTTTAGCGTAAGTTAACAAAGTGACATGGTTCCAAGTATTACTATGTATCACAAACAATTCAATTAAACATCAGTCATTTGTTTACACTCGTTTAAATAATAAAACATTATGATAGTAAAAATAATATTCACCGAGGTTTTTTAAAATTCTGTTAATCATATATTATCTATAATTTCATATTTCCTATAGCCCCGTTATTAAAAAAAAAATAAGATGTGTCAAAAAAGATGTTGCAATCATTTTCAAGACATGCGACATTTTGTCTACCGTCTTTATCAGCCATTGCTCTTGGTAACCCTTTTAAACGGCATCCTGTCTCCGCAAAGATATTGTAACAAAGTTCATTCACTAATTTACTATTGATGAAACAGAATCTTTTCAGATTCTCTCTTTCTTTTTTGAATACATATAACTTTCCAATATTTAGTAGTTTGTAGAAGGAAAACAGTTTAAGTTGTACTTATCTTTGACGAGGTCCAATATCCATATTTCTTTCTCTCCATTTTACGGGCGAGGGACCTTCCAGAGTCGGCAGATATCAGCACGTCTTTCTAACGCTGAATGCTGTCCCAAACTGAATATTCTTTTCTAAATTTCTCTAACGGAAAAATGGCATTTTGACACTAAGGGTCCATGGGCCAATCATTTGACTTTTTCCTTCTCCCAGTATTCAATCCAGTCACGATACCCGAGTGACCTGGATTCCTTTCTTTGTTCAACAGACTCCAGGTCACTCAGTGCGGGAATCTGACTTCCATTCATATATCATTTTAACGGCCAGTCTAAGTGCCTGTTGATTCAAACACAGAAAGGTGGTGGAATTGACCTCCCCTTCCATCTTTCTGTAGCATACAATGATACAATAAGGTGACTGTAAGATTTTTCGGGTCGACCAACGCAGGTGACCATAGGAGAACGTCGCTTATGAGTTCTTCCTTATTTTTTTAGCAACATCTAGCATATCTTGTTCATTTTGTTCAGTTTGTCTGAAAGAAGGTTAGTTGCCATATAATTTCTGTTTTGTCAGCTATTGCGTCTAGGATTTGTTCAAAGCAGCACGTAATATCCTTGCGTACTTCGCATAGAGTTTTTTTCTCCAGGCGTTTCCTAAGAGTCTAAGTGGAACTGCTTTATAACAGTATTGACATGGCTACAGCCAGGAAGAATTCCCGCTTTATTTTATCAGAAAGATAACATGAAGCAAGAAATTGTAACTTTGGAAATGGTACAAATATAAATGATATGGGAACAATTAGAATCTATTTTTGAGAATAGCTGCGATCTAATTCATCAGCCAGTGGAACAGAACGTTTTGTACATACACATACAGAAAGAGATATCAGAGAGAGAGAAAAAGAGAGAGAGAGAGAGAAAGAGAGAGATAAAGTGAGATAGAGAGAGATAAAGTGAGAGAAAGAGAGATAAAGTGAGAGAAAGAGAGAGAGAAAAAGTGAGAGAGGGAGAGAGAGAAAGAGAGAGAGAGAAAGTGAAAGAAAGTGAGAGAGATAAAGTGAGAGAAAGAGAGATAAAGTGAGAGAAAGAGAGAGAGAGAAAGTGAGAGAGGGAGAAAGAGAGAAGTGAGAGAGGGAGAGAGAGAATGAGAGAGAGAGAAAGAGAGAGATAAAGTGAGATAGAGAGAGATAAAGTGAGAGAAAGAGAGATAAAGTGAGAAAAAGAGAGAGAGAGAAAGTGAGAGAGGGAGAAAGAGAGAAGTGAGAGAGGAAGAGAGAAAGAGAGAGAGAGAAAGTAAAAGAAAGTGAGAGAGAGAAAGTGAGAGAGGGAGAGAGAGAAAGTGAGAGAAAGAGAGAGCGAAAGAGAGAGAGATAGTGAGAGAGAAAGTGAGAGAGGGAGAAAGAGAGAGAGAAAGTGAGAGAAAGAGAGATAAAGTGAGAGAAAGAGAGAAAGAAAGTGAGAGAGGGAGAAAGAGAGAAGTGAGAGAGGGAGAGAGAGAAAGAGAGAGAGAGAAAGTGAAAGAAAGTGAGAGAGAGAAAGTGAGATAGAGAGAGATAAGGTGAGAGAAAGAGAGATAAAGTGAGAGAAAGAGAAAGAGAGAAAGTGAGAGAGGGAGAAAAAGAGAAGTGAGAGAGGGAGAGAGAGAAAGAGAGAGAGAGAAAGTGAAAGAAAGTGAGAGAGGGAGAGAGAGAAAGAGAGAGAGAGAAAGTGAAAGAAAGTGAGAGAGAGAAAGTGAGATAGAGAGAGATAAAGTGAGAGAAAGAGAGATAAAGTGAGAGAAAGAGAAAGAGAGAAAGTGAGAGAGGGAGAAAAAGAGAAGTGAGAGAGGGAGAGAGAGAAAGAGAGAGAGAGAAAGTGAAAGAAAGTGAGAGAGAGAAAGTGAGAGAGGGAGAGAGAGAAAGTGAGAGAAAGAGAGAGCGAAAGAGAGAGAGAGATAGTGAGAGAGAAAGTGAGAGCGTGAAAGAAAGAGAGAGAGAGAAAGTGAGAGAGGGAGAGAGAGAGAGAATGAGAGAGAGAGAAAGTGAGAGCGTGAAAGAAAGAGAGAGAGAGAAAGTGAGAGAGGGAGAAAGAGAGAGAGAGAAAGAGAGGGAGAGAAAGTGAGAGAAAGAGAGAGAGAGATAAAGTGAGAGAGGGAGAAAGAGAGAAAGTGAGAGAGAAAGAGAGAGAGAGAGAGAATCATATAGTGAATCTAGGCATTGTATTGGTCAAAAACTCGAATAAGAAAAAGAATTAAAAAATGACTCGTATTATTTTATGCTCTTTCACTTCGACTAACGCGATAGGCATCTGATTTGAATGGTAAATAAGCTATGGCAGATAGATTATTTTTGCCGTGATTTTTTTTTTTTTTTGTGCACAACGTTAAAGACGAGGAAATAGCTAAAATAAAAACAAAAAAAAAGCAAACCAGCGAACAAACAAAAACAAAAAACCCACAGTAAACAAATTAAAAACCAACAAAAATGTATTTCATAGAAAATTGAATTAATGATAGAATAGGATTTAAGTGTATCAATAACATTCTTTCCGACTAGAAATGTGTAACTCCATTTTTGTTTTTAAATATCACGTTTGGGGTAACAAAATTATGAAATGTAGATCTTGGGTGGATATTATTGGTTGAAATATTATTGCTTACTTAACTTTGAGCTTTTATCTCCTCCAACTTTGGATTAAATGGTATGTTCTACAAGGATTGCATAGTCATTACAAAGCCCACGTAACCCAAAATATAAATATTTATTTCTAAAAAGTTGGTTGGTTATTTAGGTTTTATGGCATATCAAACTTTGTAGGTTATTTAATGCCAGATCCATTTTTATGGTCTCCTAACTCATTCATTTCCTCACTGTTAAATGGTTTCAAGGAGGTACCCGTGGTGTAATGGTTATCGTCGTAGGGAATGGACACGGTGACACGAGTTCAAATCTTGGATGAGACTGATTGCATTTCACATAGCGCTAATACCCTTGGGAAAGGTATGAATCCAATTATTCACCCTCCAGCTATGAGTAAATAGTAGGGCAGACTAGGTTCTTCAGCCTTGGTGAGGGAACTAGTCTAGGAGAAGGAAAACTCTGAATTCAAACCCGTTAAACTCCGCTTAAAAATTGACCTTGTGATATATCCTACCCGAGCGGAGGGGTTGGTAAAAATGGTTAAATGGTTTCAATATTGCTATGTAACGTTAACAATTAAATTTGACATCATTCATTTCTTTGCACCCATTTAAAAGGTTAAACAATTCTATTTGACCTATAGATGTGACCTTGACTGGTACTACCAGAACGGTGTCTTATGGATCTATGATAATGAAATAGTACTACATATTTTCCAAATCTCCAGAAGGAGAGCCTCACCATCCGATCTCTTTACTGCATTGGTGGAACCACAGTAAGTATTACCAAATGGGAATAATGGCAATGGAGGGGTATCCCATTTTCGCCAAAGCTCCAAGACATTATTCAGTGCCATATCCAATACATACGCTGGGATCTTGGTGAGGCTGTTATAAACCCGATTGAGGAGAGAATGACACCTGTTTATAAAGATATATCCAAATAATATCAAACTTAAGTTTATCGTTTTGTGTGTACATCTTTTTATAGAAAGAAAGAAAGAAAGAAAGAAAGAAAGAAAGAAAGAAAGAAAGAATGGAAGGTGAGATCACTGACGTTTTTTGGTGAAAAGAAAAAAATATCGTATAAAAGAAAGAAAGAAAGAAAGAAAGAAAGAAAGAATCTTGTGATTTGTGGCTTGCCACATCGAAAAAGAAAGGAAAAGAAAGCAGACAAGCGTTGATATATCGTAAAAAGCAAGAAAAAAAAAGTCAAAATCAAAAAAACATACACTATAATTGATTAACTGATTGATTTTTAACGGCATGTCTACCATTCGGGGGGATTTTACGCCTAAAGGTTACGGAATCACGTCCATTTTATCTTCATATTTCAATTCCCATCAAATACAAATCATTTTTAGACAGATCTATTGATGGAAAACAAACCTGTCCTGCTACTACTAGGTCGAAAACCCGAGAGTATTATTTACCCACCCACCTACGATGTGACACAAAGTCAATTTTTAAGCGGTGTTAACCTGGTTTGAATTTAGGATTTGTCTTCTCTTAAAGTGACTTCACAACCACTACTAAAGAAACCAGCATGCCCCACTATTTACCCATAGGTTATGGCTAGAAAATATTGGTTCATGCCTTTCCTAAGCGTATTAACTTGAAATGAGACGCAAACAGTCTCATTGTTAACTTGACCTCGCGTACCAAATCTATTTCCTACAACGATGACATCTTTGATAAACGCACCTGTTAAATAATGATTGTCCTTGTATCATATCCTGCCCGAGCAGAGGGGTTGGTAAATATGGACATAGAGCTTTTTCCTTCTTGGAAGAATTCGTGGTTTATTTTTTTTTGGAGGGACCAAAATATAAATCAGATGGTGTGGCCCTCATTCTGGAGACTTGAGGAATATGTAGTATTCTTTCATTACCATTACTCCCAGGTCCACCCGTCTCTGTAGTGATAGTACCTGATAGGGACACATCTACCGGTTAAAGAGAACTTACTAAACTTTATGATGTTTGCAAATAAATGAACGATATCAAATTTATTTCTTAGTGTTTCATCGCAATATTTGAAGCCTTTTGACTGCCAATGTGTAATGAGGCCAAAATTTAATTTATATATGAGGATTGTACTTATTTTCGGATTGATCATCTCATTGGCACGATGGCCCTGGAGACTCGGGTTCTGTCCAAGGTGGAGTCATACCAAAGACTCAATGAATGATACTTGATGCCTCCTTGCTTAACTCTCAGCATTATAAGCTCCAAATCAAGGGTAAGTGGAACAATCCATTGAAAGTAGTTACGACTTCTACACCTCGGTGTAAAAGCTATTGAGGAGGGATCTCTTTTCATTCATAGGAAAGAAGAGTTTTGTGCTTATTGTTGGGAAAACAGATAGATAGATAGATAGATAGATAGATCCTGAGGTGGAAGGTGTCAACATACTTAGAAAGAAAGAAAACAAAAACAAAAAACTAAGTAATAACATGAAAAGATATAAACAAATCATTGAAGAGAGAGAGAGAGAGAGAGAGAGAGAGAGAGAGAGAGAAGGAGGCGAATGAATTTAGTTAAAAGAAATCGTCATTTAGCAAAATAACATTTAGTTTGTTGTGAAAATTATGACTACCATCAACATAGATTATTAAAGGTATAGATAGATTGCAAGTGAGTGAGTGAGTGAGTGAAGCAGGGAGAGATAGGAGAGAGAGAGAGAGAGAGAGAGAGAGAGAGAGAGAGAGTGAAGACGCTAAAGATTTAAGAATGAGGGGACATGGGGGCTATAGAATAGAATAGTCAGATAGATAAATATAAAGTGAACAGACTGAGATAGATAGATAGATAGATAGATAGATAGTGGATACACATAGATAGATAGATAGATAGATAGATAGTGGACACACAAAGATAGATAGATAGATAGATAGATAGATAGATAGATAGATAGTGGACACACATAGTTAGATTGTTGACACACATAGATAGATAAATATATATTGGACACACATAGATAGATATATAGATAAATAGTGGAGATAAATAGTGGATACATATAGATAGATAGATAGATAGATAGATAGTGGACACACAGAGATAGATAGTGGACACACATAGATAGATAGATAGATAGATAGATAGAGGACACACATAGATATATAGATAGTGGACACACATAGATAGATAGATAGATAGATAGTGGACACACATAGATAGATAGATACATACATAGTGGACACACATAGATAGATAGATTGTGGACAAACATAGATAGATAGTGGACACACATAGATAGATAGATAGATAGATAGATAGTAACAGAGTGAGTGAGTGGGTGAGCAAAAGAGAGAAACCTGTCTCCAAAAAGGTTTATTTTCATGTATCATACCAAAACCTGTAATGCACTTCATTAAAAAAACAACTTTTGATGCGGCAATAAAAACGCACTTTGAGAAAACTCGGATCAACTGGATGCCCCCCAGGCAGCATCTTCTCGCCGCTACGATCACCACGGATACACAATTTTTGTAGAAATATCCAATCATTCTAATAAAACTTTGAGATGAAGACTGTTCGTGAAAAGGTTAAAAAAAAAACTAACGATAATAAAAGTACAAAAATAACATTGCGTTAGTTTAAATCGTCGGCTGAATAATATGTCTTTGTTTTTTCTTTGCTGTCCATCACTCAATAGAAAGTTCAGAGTTCAGTAACGTGGTTGTCAAGCTTGTGACCATAATAAGACATCTTTTATACGTTATCCATCATGAAAGGGGTCTGTGGCCTTAGACAATTCAATAAAGACAAAGTGAATTTCGAAAACATTCTATTGATTACTTTTGCACGAGAAAAGATATATATACGTACGCACAGGCACATTTGCTCCAGCGTATATATATATATATATATATATATATAATCTGCACATGTGTGTGTCTATGTGTGTGTGTGTGTGTTCGGATTAGTTTGGTTTTATTTTATGGCATATCCATTTTTACCAACCCCTCCGCTCATGAAGGATATGACACAAGGTCAATTTTTAAGCGGTTTGAATTCGGAGTTTTTCTTCTCCTAGACTAGTTGCCTTACCAAGGCTGAAGAACCTAGTCTGCCCTACCATTTACCCATAGCTGGAGGGAGAATAATGAGATTCATACCTTTCCCAAGGGTATTAGTGCTATGTAAAATGCAATCAGTCTCGTCAAAGATTTGAACTCGTGCCCCCGTGTCCATTTCCATTTTATGGCATATCAACCTTTGTTGGCTATTTAATGTTACACTTGTCTTTATGCAAACATATGGAGTATATATGATTAGTAAGTGAATGGTTTCTTCGTATTTATTTAAAGAAGCTAGAGCTAATTTGTTTGCACATAGTTAAATGGTTTAAAGCAGTCTCTCGAAAACCATTAATTTTATTCACTCACAATAGAAATAGATAGTATTTATGGCACATCAACCCTTTTAGGTAAATTAATAAATCCTTTTTATTAATGTTTATGTATTGAATAGGAATATGATGCCTTAAGTAATCTGATTTAATGGCATATCAAATCATGATGATTATTCAATGCCGAATCTAATTAATACATAATTTTTAAGTGGATTGTTCCTAGGTAACTTTTAAAAAAAGAGATTGTGGTCATCTGTTTACACATTGCTAAACGGTTTTAAGTTTTATAGATATCTATTTTAACTTCTAAATTGAGGTTAGCAACAGTGGTTTGGTTTCTTTGTTTAATGGCATATCAACCTTTGTAGGTTGTCTAATCCCTAGAAGAATAGTAGTGGTGCTACTTAACCCATATCTGGAAGGATGAGAGGGTTCATACCTTTCCCAAGGGTATTTGACCGAAAGTGAACTTAATAGCGCGACAGGAGTTCAAACTCGCTTACTACAATTCCTCAGTTCGTCGCTTTAAGTATTACACCTCGAGGACACCCTCTGTTTGCAGCCAGTGTTGCAATCTATACTTTCGATGCTATTGGATTGTTTTTAGTATTTTTCCGATCTCTGAGTATTATTCATTTATTATATTAGATGATTTTTCTTGATACTGTGGGGTCTATATCAAATTTGACTGAGGACAGTTTAAATGAGTTGACCTTGTTCCCTAGGTGTACAAATAGGTTTATCCAGTTCGGCCAAATGGGAGCTTGAGGTTTTTATTTGAGTGGTTCTAGCTTTAGTTCTAGTTTTTAGTTCATCTTTGACGGTTTTTGGTGGACGGATTGGAAACTTATAAAAGAACGTTTTTTTTTTTTAAGATTTTCTATTTTTAGGAAGATGCTTCGAGAAGGTAGACACAAGTGTATGTGAACCTATTAAAGATAAAAGACAGATAAACACAATGAGTTGATATCATCATCATCATGTTTTGCCGCCTGCACGGATATCTCCGACTCTCTCTCACCACTCCTTCCTATCGTTGATCGCTTCTGACAGGTCTTTAGGGTTACATCCCGTATCCTCACATAGCTGCTGTATGTATGTTCGAGCTGGTCATCCTGCTTTTGCTCGGCCATATGTGGGGGTCAATAAGAGTACATCACTTATGAGCTCGTCCCTTCTTCTCCAGCAGTGTCCCGCATGTATGGTTCGTCTAACTTGGATAGTTTTCGTGATAGGAGGTAGGTGGCCGTACAGTTGGTGCCTTGTGGGGTGTTGCCGCCGGGACTTGTTCAATACGGATCATATTTTAAATAGGTATACAAAATAAATGATAATGAATAATAAATAATAATAAATAATCAATAAATAAATAGATATACAAGACATATTTTAAATAGGTGTACAAGACATATCTGAATAATAGAATGCATAGACACGATTAGATAAATATGCCTTCAAACGGGAAGAAGTGAGTCCACGAGGTGAAAAGAACAGGGCTGCAACATCGTAGTAAGAATTCGGAACCCAGTCGTTCTTGTACGTTTAATACTCTTTGGAAAAGTATCACCCAAATTGTAACATACTGACCTCCGACCCGGCCAGGCTGTCAGATGAGAAATGCACCTGTGTAAATAACAGGTGCATCCGGTCGAAGATATCAGGGGATCAGGGGATAACCTTGACTGTCAACGGGTTGAACTGAGTACAAATGTGACGCTCGCAAGAAGTAGGTGGGTGTCAAATTATTATATAACCCCGGCGAAAGGAAGTTCAGATCAGTTGGGGAGAAGATGCTGGAATGAGAACCATATCCCAGCAGAGGCTGGGCCCCCAGGCTCCCTGTTGAGTAGCCCAGGAGAACGGGAAAGTAATGTTGCTGTCGCCAGAAGAGTTGTGGGGTCAATACGTTGCAGTTCTGTTCAGTCTCCAACTCACATCTCACAGATAATTCCTTTCGTAACCCTTTCAAACCCTTTCAAATAAAGTGAGAGGTATATTTTTGTAAAGAAACGTGTCCGCTCGTCTTTATTGAGTTGAATATGTTTCTGCATGGATCTGCATATGGTTATGCTACATAATCGCCTCAACTATGGATATAATATCTTAAGGAGGCACTGGTAGTGTAACGTTTACCATCGAAGAAGACTGACCCGGTGACCAGATTTCAAATACTGGACAAGGTTGTTTTTATTTCGCATATCGCAAATACCTTTGTGTATTGTATGCATCTAAATATGTTCCTAAATAAAATAATTAAGCTTTGTTGCATCTTGTTCGTTTGGAGGGGTTGGGTAAATATATGCATAGACAGTACCACTACTCTTCTTCTATAAGGAGGTATTTGGCATTAAATAACTATTGAAGTTTGATATGCCATTAGACAAAGAAACTAAACCAAACCATACTTATTTACCAACCCATCCGCTCGGGTAGGATATGACACGAGGTCAATTTTTTTTAAGTGGAGTTTAACAGGTTTGAATTCGGAGTTTTTCCTTCTCCAAGACTAGTTGCCTCACCAATGCTGAAGAACCTAGTCTGCCCTACAATTTACCCATAGCTGGAGGGAGAATAATCGAATTCATATCTTTCCCAAGGGTATTAGTGCTACGTGAAATGCAATCAGTCACGTCCAGGATTTAAACTCGTGTCGCTGTGTCCATTTCCTACGATGATAACCATTACACGTGACAAGCATCAGCAAACCATACACACACACGCATAGATATATACATATATGTTTGTGTACACACACTCACACACACACACACACACACACACACACACACACACACACACACACACACATATATATGTATATATTTGTGTGTGGGTACGTATGTCGTAAAAATAACGAGGCCTATATTATTTGGTTTGTTTGATTTGCTGTTTTGTTTCACGGTGTATAAACTCTTTTCGAGTCACTTATGGCCGAATTAATACTATAAACAATTAAGTTTAGTATAAGTATAGTTTTTTTGTTAAAAAAACAGTTAAATGTCAAAACAGCTCAGTTGAATGTCAAAACAGTTCTATTTTAAACAAATCAGTTTAGTATAAACACACAGTTTAGTTCAATTTAACCCATAGATACGACCCTATCTGGTGCTACCACTCCGTGCCAGAGTGGACTTGGAAACGATGGTAATGAAGGGGTACTCTGCATTCATCGAATGTCCGGCATTACTAGAACCTGGGTAGTTTAGTGTCTTATCTAGGACACCCGTTTTGGGGGGAGATCTTACCTCTCTGCAGAGAAGCAGTCGGTGTATTTCACAGCCCCAGCCGACTAAGCAAGTCTACAATACGAAAAAAAAAAAAAACCAACAAAAAAACAAACGCTAATAACAAGAAGACCTTGAAAAAAAATTATATATTATTTCTAAGATCGCTGCAAAAGAAATATTTAAAAACAAATTGATTTTCTTTAGGATATTTTGTTTTAGCCGAGCGGTCTGATACTAAGTCTAACGTAAAGTTGGGCGGGTTTCGATCTCAGCTTCAAGCGGCCTGCGTGTCTAGCCATACTGAAAAGTTGTGATACAACGAAACAGCCTGTCTGTGGATGACAATATATATATATATATATATATATATATCACCAAAAGTGCCAGTGAATCAAAAATTCTTTCAGAATATATTTCATCATTTACATTATTGTCCGAATATGCCCACATTTTTATTGTTATGATCATACAGCTTTGGCCAATGCGTTGTTGGGCCTTCTTCACTTGTTTGTAGCAGCATTCGGGAACTTACAAGGAACATTTAATTAAAACTTTTATTTAATCCACAGGAATTGATAATTCGGATTCCGTTTACTATAATCGAGCTCATTTGTCAAATTCTAGTAATTTAAAAAAAAAAAATCTTTTTAGCCGTAATCCGGATCGATGATTTCCCTAATAAATTCAATAACTAAATAGCTATATCCGTTATGTGATGTGTAGTCGCTCGAGTTCGACGAGAAACACCTTATAAAAACGAAGGATGCATCGGCCGAAACGTTACGGAAATAACCATAAATATTGAAGACAGTTTTCCGAATACCCTAAATGATAGAATTAATAAGATTCATTTAAATATTTAGACAATTTAAACGATTCTCAAACATATCACAATATATGATGGTTGGTTGGTTGGATGGTTGTTTGGGTTTTGTGGCATATCAACCTTTACAGGTTATTTAACGCCAAATCCATTTTTATGCAAATAATTCTATTTCAAGCAATTCAGATTGGAATGAGTACAGTTTGTCAAAAACATATTCTATTTTATGGTTTGGTTTGCCGGGTTTTATTGCATATCAACCTTTGCAGGTTATTTCATGCCAAATCCATTTTTATGTAAATAATCTGTTCTTTTTAAAACAATTCAGTTTAGCAAAAGTACTCAGTTTAATTGTCAAAAACATTTCCATTTAAAACTATTCAAGCAGTTTTATGTAACAATTCAGTTACGGGTAAATACCGTTTCAATGTCGAAAAACAGTTCTATTTCAAATAATTCAGTTAAGTATAAGCACGTGGTTTAAATGTAAGTACGGTTTAATTGTCAAAAACATTTCTGTTTCAATCTATTCAGTTTACTCAAACTATTCATTTTAACATAAGTATGCTGTTAGTTCTATTTAACCCATAGATAGGACCTTTATCAGGTGCTACCACTCCGAGCCAGAGTGGACCTGGGAGCGATGGCAATGAAGGGGTACTCCGCATTCCCCAAATCTCCAGCATTGCTGGAACCTCACCATCAGATTGTTTAGTGTCATATCTAGGACACAAGCAGTCGGTGTATTCTACGGCCCCAGACAATATATGACCAACAACAGAAGATAAAAGGCCGAGTAAAAGTCCACGTTTCTGTGTTTCTGTATTTCCATGAATATTTATCGATATTTACCAGATTTGATGGTAATATTAAATAAGATTGATCAGTAAAAGAGAGAAAGTGCGCGTGTGGGTGCATGAGTATGACAGGCAGACAGGCAGTTGACAGAAAATGATGTTCTCCTATGGGCACTTACTTATGAACATACCAGCGTTGGCTGTCCAGCAAAAACTTACCTTTGTAAAATAATACGCGGTTTTAGTTAATTATCTCAGTGATACATAATTTTTGAAAAAAAAATTCCGAGTTGAAGGTTTTCGATTTGGAAAGATCAAAGCGGGTAAACATTGTTTTGTTTACACTTGGAAACTCCTGTCAAAATAAGAATCGACAATTTTTTTTTTAGATATATATTCATCATCATCTCTTCGTGCCACTAACACGGATATCCCTGACCCTCTCTCGCCACTCTTCCCTATCGTTCATCTTAAGATAAACTTAATAGCTATTCTCAAATGAAGATTCCAATGTTTGTGTCATTTCCAAAGCAATAATCTCTTTTCTTATGTG
>OY757941.1:13353550-13408550 GCA_963585895.1 Sepioteuthis lessoniana
GTCACAAACTTTTCTTCAAACATAATAACTCTCTCTGTCTATATTTTCGCCTTGCACTCACCACTCTATGGTCAATCTAATGAGTTGACAAATATTTCCTAATCTATCTATCTCAATTCGCCGGCTACTGCAAACCTTGCCGCCCTAATAAAATTTCGTATCGTGAAACTAAGAGCCGTTTCGAATTACGTTATATTACCAGACATTGGCATAATGGTTATAGTGTTCACTAATGGCCTAGGAGACCTGTGTTCAATCCCGTGTCGAGTCCTACCAAAGACTCGAAAAATGGTACTTGATTCCTCCTTGGTGAACACTCAACATTTTAAAGCACTGATCAAGGGTAAAGTGGTGCAATCCGGGGAAAGGAGCAGCGCCCTTCCCTACACCTTGATGTAGTAGCTATTAAAAAAGAAGACTTAGGTCACCCTCAACTACAGTCGCCAACTTTCAAATTCGACATGGTGCTGGAGTGTTACACCTTAATCAGCTCCGTGCGGACACTTTGTTCCGTCAAAAAGACCTACAAAAAACTATAGTCATTAGTGAGAGTCGAGGACAGTGAGGTTATTCTTTGAGTATTAATGAGGTGATTGATGGATATTTATGATAAAAAATGGTGATTGCAGTGTCCTGGTTATCGTAGAAAATTGATACGGCAATTCCAGTTCAAATTTTGGTCAAGGTTATTGCATTTCCCGAAGCTCGAATACTCTTGGTAAAGGAATGCATCAAACTATTTCCCATCACATGTGGTTAAATAGTCGGACAGACTGGGCACTTTGACCTCAGAATAGCAATCAGTCGGGGAGAGAAAAAACTCCGAATTCAAACCTGCGGAACGTCGCTTAACATTTGACCTTGTGTCACATCCTACTTACGGTGGAGGGGTTGATTAAATACACTTAGTATAAAATGACATGGCAAACATCAAATAATTTCTGTGCATATACAAATCTGTCTGTCTGTATGTCTCTTTCTCTCTCTCACTCACACACAGATTTGCAATGCTGTTAAATTTCATTTCAATCTATTCTATATTCCTCACAATAGAGCCATCTAAAATTCTAAATTGCAAGAAAAAAAAAAAAAAAAAAAGAATTGCCGAAAATGTCACTGATACCTTCAAATATTTCCTTAAAACATTTCAAGAATATTATTGAAACGCTATCTAGTGGAAAAATATTTGCAATCTTTAACAATTTTGCGAGCTGGTTTTCACTTGTCTTGAATAAACATCATCCTTCCTGCGGAAAATATCGTCGAATGAGGCATTCATTTTGTATCACTAGACACGGCGAACTAAGACAAAATCGTTTGGATAATTAGTAGAGCACACTGGGCTCTTTAACCTTGGTATGACAACAGGTTTAGGAAAATGAAAACACTGAATTCAAGCTGGAGATTGAGTTTGGTTGGGTTGGGTTTCATGGCACATGGTAATCCAATGCATATACAGATATATATATATATGCAAATTTCATTAAGCATAATAGACATTTTATGTCTACATATTTTCTTCTGGATCCGTTCGAATTCCCATATTACTTTTATTGTATTCGGGGGGATTTGATTTATGTATTGTCTATAGTTGTATATATCCCTTGTACTTTCTGCCCGACTTTGTATGTTACATCGAGTTCAAATCCTAGAACAAGCTGTTTACATTTTTTACATAGCGCTAATACCCTATTCGCATTACAGCTGTGGTTAAATAGTTGAAAAGACTAAGCTTTTTAACCTTGGTATAGCAACCAGTCTAGGAGAAGGAAAACTCTGAATTGAAATCCCCGCTTAAAATTGGTCTCGTTTTTACTCTTTCTGACGGAGGAATTGGTATATACAAACATCGTCGAATTCCCCTTTTGAGAAGTCCATTATAATTAAGATTATCCAATGAAATTTTATCTACGATCCCAACACCTAATATATTCAGACCGATCGCTGGACTTTTTTTTACAAATTAGGTTTTTCTTATATCAACTGAAATATCTGTATATATTTTGAATCTCAAAATGTCAGCTAAATTTAGCCACAATCTTGTTGCAATTTGGTGTGAGCGTGTCTGCGTGTTTACTCTAAATACTGTGTACATTTTGTGTTTTAAGACCAAAAATAAATAATATAGATTATTATTTTCAGTCTGTGCAACCAGATAAAAATTCAACAAATGCTAAATTTAAGTTAAATTTTGCTGCCACACATCCTTAAAAGTCAGTGCGGATTATACGCAAGAATTTTTCCCGAGAATTTCGTTGTCCAATGTTAGGGATGATATTATACATTTTTTGTCTACCAGTTTCAGAGACAAATTCACCTACCAAGGAAGCAGTGTCTCATCAACCGAAAAAGACATCGACACATGGCTAACGAAGGCATGGACAGCTATCGATAGGCTATCGATCATATGGAAATCAGACCTGACCAATAAAATGAAACGCAGTTTCTTTCAGGTAGCGGTCGTATCGATAATGCTGTATGGATGCACTACTTGGACGCTAACTAAATGGCTGGAGAAAAAGCTAGACGCCAATTACACAAGAATGTTGAGAGCAATACTGAACAAGTCCTGGCGGCAACACCCTACAAGGCACCAACTATACAGACACCTGCCTCCCATCACGAAAACTATCCAAGTTAGACGAACCAGACATGCAGGACACTGCTGGAGAAGCAAGGACGAGCTCATAAGTGATATACTCCAATGGACCCCCACATATGGCGGGGCAAAAGCAGGACGACCAGCTCGAACATACATACAGCAGCTATGTGAGGATACGGGATGTAGCCCTGAAGACCTGCTAGAGGCGATGAATGATAGGGAGAAGTGGTGAGCGAGGGTCAGGGATATCCGTGCTAGCGGCACGGCATGATGATGATGGTGATTATACATTAGTGCGCATTATACATGAATACTTGTTATACACACGCAATTATGGCAATTGAAGTTGTAATGTCTAATGTATTTCAACTTTTACATTTATTAAGGTGTGCATGGGTGAATCCTAAGGTGTTCTAAAAGTAATGCCTTCAATTAAGTTCCGAAAAAACCAGTTCCAGCATTTCATAGTAGACATTTTCATTGATCGATTGATTTATAGATTTTAATGGCAAGTCAATCCCTATGGGGTTACTTTATGCCCAGAAGTTTGGGAGATGCATGCATTGAACATTCATGTTGACATTTTGGTGTAATTATTTAAAAGTTGTTTTTTTTATTTATTTTATTTGTAATAATACATCTCAATTCCTCAGGGATAGATGTACGTTTTCATTACAATGTAATTCAGTTTGCCCTGGGATAGTTTCTGATAATTACCTCATATGGTGTTGATCAATTTTACGTTTATCATTTACGATATAATTTTATTTCTACCAAGAAAAAACACATGCCCAGATAGGTGCTTCAAATTGTTGGCGTTGAAAAAACGTTTTTCTAATGAGAGCTAAATTTTTGTATTCTCTTAGAAAATGCTTAACCGGGTAGAGTGTTTAACATAATATAAACTCGCTTTTCTATTGATTAGGTGTAAATGGTTGTATAGTCACAATACAACTATATAAATATACCGATTCAGGAAAATACGAAACACTGATAACTCTCCGTTGTTCAGGTACGAAACGTTCACTTCCTTCTTGACATTAGTTTTTCCGACACGAGGAGAGAGACACGCACGCACATAATTTTTTACTGTGCTGACTGTTCCTATATCGCCCACAGTCAACCCGGCCCAGAGTCAAATCTCAACTAACGGTTTTTTTCGAAATCCCCAAATTCTCAGCCCATCGCTTCCAGACATGACGTCATTCACACCTCTGTCATATTCCCTATCTGGGGTTTTTATTATGACAGTTGTGATTGTCATATCCTCTGCGCGTGAGTGTGAACTGTACTCTGTGTGCTGCACCTGCAATTGCACTAAGTCGAATAGTTCAAAGCCCAACCAAAACCGAATGATAACATATAATGAACGAAAAATGATTAATATAAAAAAAAAAAAACACTCCTTAATTATATAACAATATAAGCGGAAACATAATCAAACATGAATTACGACTTCAATGAACGATCGAACACACTTCTTTATAAAAATATGTATCTTTCACGCTTTATTTTCGAAAGGGTTGATGTTTCTGTTGTGTGTGAGAGATGAATGGAGACAGGGACAGACTGTTATGTTGACCCAAATTCTTCTGTTTACCATAGCAGCACTACTTCTGCATCTTGGTTGGGGTTGCTCAACCGGGAGTAGCTGAGGGCCACAGCTCTCAGTCTGCAAGCTCGACCTAACTCAACTGCCGCCGGCACATGTCTATATTCGGCCAGCTGCTTCCGCTTCTTCTGATTGACGGCTCGGTCAAAGGTCAATATACAACAAAAGGAGAGATTTAGTTTTATGTGACCCATGTGACTTTCCATTTTTAATGCAGGTTTTAACAAAATGAGGTTATAGTGAATGTTTTTGTTCCAACATTGTTGCTATATAGTATATGTTACATAGCCAGATATACGCTATGTGTGAAATAGACATAGGGAATCTAAAAACACGAAACTTTACGAAATTGGTTCAGGTGCGAAACTTTTATTCACCTTTTTGAGTTAAAAGGTTTTTCGACATGAGGAGAGAGAGACACAATCTTTCTATGCTGACTGCTTTTACATCGTCAGCTCTCAACCCAACCAACGCGCGGTGCCCGTAGCGCACAAAGTCGTCTGGCCTCGCCCATCTCTGAAAGTCAACCTTCTTCTTCCGGGGCAGGAACTCAACTAACTGACTTTTTCCAATTCTCAAAATTCTCAGCTCACACTTCCGGTGCGTGACGTCACCCAAATACCCTGGTCCAATTCCTATCTGGGATTTTTATTTTGACATCTCTGAATGACACATCCTCTTCGCGCGCGCGTGAATACCTGCGTTAAGGTTGCACCTAACTAACCCATGCGCTAAGCGAAAGTTTTCCAGCCTAACTAAACCAAAAAGCAAGATATATAAAACGAAATCCCTCGGCAATTATATTACATATAGAGTTTTGTATAGAATAGTTCGCTGATGCGGCATGTGGAATTTTCATATTTTCATCAGGAATACTAGAAAGAGTCGTGGAGAACTGAGGAGACTTGCAGTCACTTAGACAGTTAAGAAAAAACATGGGAACAGCTCGCAAGGAGTAAAGTAATAATAAAGGGATATCAAAATAATTTTCTATGTTAAGATTCAAAGATTAAAGAATAGAGTGACAGAAAAATTCTTGGGTAGACAAAGTTATCCTTCCTCCCAATCTTTATGAAAAACTTGAAGTTTCATAAACTAATTTTTACACACCATCTAAAGATGATCTTGGAAGATTTAAGAATCTTTGTCTAAAATATGAAATATAAAAAGGTTAAATAAAAGTTTGAAACTTTTGGACGAATATTAAAAATATACAAAATGGCACATTTGCAAATTTTCACCGACCTTTTTTTTCAATTTTGTGTGTCTGCGTGTGTATGCCTTTGTTTGTTTCGTATGTGTGTGTGGGGTGTGTATGTTTGTTTGTGTGTGAGTGTGTGGTTTTGTTTATTTGTTTGTGTATGTGGTTTTACTTGTTTACGTGTGTGCGTGGTTTTGCTTATTTGCTTACGTGTGTGTGTATATGTGGGTTGGTGTGTATGTGAGTGTTAGGTTTTGTTTGTTTGCTTACGTGAATGTTTGTGTGTAGCTTTGTTTAGTTTATGTGTGTGTGGTTTTGTTTATTTGAGTGTGTGTTCGTGGTTTTGCTTGGATTTTTACATGTGTGTTTAGTTTTATTTGTTTGCTTACGTACGTTCGTGTGTGTGTGTGTGTGTGTGTGTGTGTGTGTGTGTGTGTGTGTGTGTGTGTGTGTGTGAGTGTTTGGTTTTGTTTGTTTGTGTATGTGGTTTTATTTATTTGAGCGTGTGTTCGTGGTTTTGCTTGGATTTTTACATGTGTGTTTGGTCTTATTTGTTTGCTTACGTACGTTCGTGTGTGTGTGTGTGTGTGTGTGTGTGTGTGTGTGTGTGTGTGTGTGTGTGTGTGTGAGTGTTTGGTTTTGTTTGTTTGTGTGTGTGGTTTTATTTATTTGTGTGTGTGTGAGGTTTTGTTTGTTTTTTTTTTAAGTGTGTGTGCGTGTGTGTGTGTGTGTGTGTGTGTGTGGTTTTGTTTAATTGTTTGCGTATGTGGTTTTATTTGTTTGCGTGTGTGTTTGGTTTTGTTTGGTTGTTTACGTGTGTGTGTGTGTGTGTGTGTCTGTGTGTGTGTGTCTGTGTGTTTGTGTGTTTGTGTGAGTGTGGTTTGGTTTATTCGTTTGTGGATGTGGTTTTATTTGTTTGTTTGTGTGTGTGTGTGTGTGTGAGGTTTAGTTTGGTTGTTTACGTGTGTGTGTGTTTGTGTGTGTGGTTTGGTTTATTTGTTTTGTATGTGGTTTTATTTGTTTGCGTGTATGTGTGTGGTTTTGTCTATTTGCTTACGTTGTGTGTGATTGTGTGGGTTTTTTTTGTTTGTATATGTGTGTGTGGTTTTGTTTGTTTGTATATGTGTGTATATGTGTGTATATGTGTGTATGTGTGTTTCAGTTGGGGCAAAGAAAAATATCCTTCAGGCGTTTAGAAAGAAGGTTGTAATGCAATTCGTTTAAAATCATCACTATTAATTTTATTGATAATGATATCAATATGGATTAAGTGGTGATTTTTCCATGTATATTAAATCTAAGAAGGTGCCCCGGCTGTGTAACGGCGAAACTGTTTGACTGTAACATCGTTGGAAGCGAGTTCAAACTCTACTCTCGCGTTTACGTTCATTGTCACGCTAATACCCTTGTTAAAGGTATGGACCCCCTTATATCCCCAGTTCTGAGTTGAATAGTGTTGTGGCCCTGGAAAGGGTCACTGATGCAAACACAAACATTAGATAACAAATTATATTACACAAGAAAGATAGAGTTGCATAGAAAAGGTAAGAAGTCTCGTACAGTTCGGATAACACCGATATTGATGTGTGGTATTCCTTGCTCGCCCCACCTAACGGGTAAGTGTGGCACAAGGCCTTTTCTTAGGTGGGTCCGGGCGCAGGACCGGACCGAAGCCAACACGAACCCGGCATTCCCAAAAATGGCTACGGCCCCATCGGCATTCCCCTTATTAGGGGCGCCTGGCGATTAACCCAACCCCCCGAAGGGGGTAAAAGCCAGGGGAGTAAGGCCCCCTGAGGCCGAAAGAAATCTCCAGGTATCAAGACACACTCGGCCAGATCCGTGCCGCAGATAACACGGCCGGCCGAAGTGCTACCCGGCACCTGGAGAGGTACAGACCGATATTGATCTGCTTCCTGGCAGCAAAATCCCTAGTAATCATAATTGTGAGAAGAGTCCATTATGGTAAGATAGGTAAGGCTCCTACAACAAATAGCATCACTACTGTTCTTCTACAGGTATGGCTTTGGCATTAAATGATCCACAAAATTTTGATACGCTATTAAACAACGTAACCAAACCGATAAAAATCTTATTTTTTCGATATAAAAAAATTAAGGATATTCAATGGACAATAAAATGACACCATAAATCTTTTTTGTGGAGGTGCCCGTGGTGTAATGGTTATCGTCATAGGAAATGGACACGGCGACACGAGTTCAAATCCTGAACGAGACTGATTGCATTTCACATAGCACTAATACCCTTGGGAAAGGTATGAATCTAATTATTCCCCCTCCGGCTATGGGTAAATAGTAGAGCAGACTGGGTTCTTCAGCCTTGGTGAGACAACTAGTCTAGGAGAAGGAAAACTCTGAATTTAAACCCGTTAAACTCCGCTTAAAAATTGACCTTGTGTCATATCCTGCCCGAGCGGAGGGGTTGGTAAATATGATAAATCCTTTTTGTGGAGTGTCCTCGTACAGTAAAGGTTAAAGCATGGAACTACAGAATCGTAGTGAGTTCGAACTCCAGTCGCGCTATTACGTTCACTTTCGGACAAAGACCCTTGGGAACCCCCTTATCCTCCCGGCTATGGGTTAAATAGTACCACTGTTGCTGTTCTAGAATGATGTGTTTGGCAGTAAATAACCTTATAAGGTTGATAGGCCATTAAAGAAAGAAACCAACCAACCAACCATTGTAGATCTTTTTTATGATATAGGAGCGTCAATTTCACGACTCTTCTCCAAGAAAGGAAGTCACTTCTATTAAGAATACAACCCGTTGGCATAAAGTTTACAATGTCCCCACTGGTCTGGGAGACCTGGGTTCAATCCCTGGTGGAGCCATACCAAAGACTAGAAAAACGGTACTTGATACCTTCTTGCTTAACACTCAGCATTATAAGGTATGGCTCCAAGGGTAAATGGAGCAATCCAGGGAAAGGAGTAGCGCACTTTCGTACACCTCAATGTAGTAGCTATCGAAAAGGAAGCCTTTGGGTCACCGTCGTCTAAGGTCGCCAAATTAAAATAGTTGTCATCAGTTGAATATTGATGTAAGCAATTTGAAAATGTCACTTTTCGTCTAGGAACAATTGGTATGATATATATATATATATATATATATATATATATATATATATATATATATATATATATATAACAGTATTGGTTGTCACTAAATCACTTTGTGGGTATATGTCGAACTAACTGCAATATAATATGGAGAGTTATCAATATCTAGGTTAGAGCTAATATATATATATATATATATATATATATATATATATATATATATATATATATATCAGAGGAGACTTTGACTGTCTAATAGCATTTACTAGACGCCTGTTGATATTTGAATATTGATTTTATGGATGTTGGGCACATCACGTGTTTAATAGGTTAATTCAGCACCCCATATTTCTGGCCTTGTGCCACAACAAAGCTAATCTTAGTTTTATGAGTGCATCTAATTTACATACAATACTTCACTTCTCTGAACCAGGGAGTCTGTGAATGCCTTAGAATGCTTTTGATTATTCTAAGGGACCCGTGGGGTTTTTCTTTGTGTCTTTCTTGATTTCTTCTTACATCTAAAGTTGTTTTCCACGTCAGTCACTTTCTTTCATACTTTGTTCAATTTTATGTTTTTTATTTTTCTTGAACGGAATCTCCGATACCAATAACGTCCCGATATTTTTTGTCTTTTCCAAAAAACATTTTCGGTTGGTTGCTTGGGTTTTATGGCACACCAACCTTTGTAGGTTATTTAATGCCAAATCAATTTCCTATGAATAATCAGTTCTATTTCAAACCAGTTTAGCATGACTATACAGTTTTATTGTTAAAACCATTGCTATTTCAAGCTATTCAGTTTAGTCAAATAGTTTTAAATCAAACAATACAGTTTAGCGTAAATACTGTTTCTATATCAAAAACAGTTCTCGTAAGTACAGTTTTAAAGTCAAAATCAGCTCAATTTCAAACAAGTCCGTTCAACATAAGTACACCGTTTAAACATCAAAACAATTCTATTTCAAGCAATTTATTTTAATATAAGTATGCGGATTAGTTATATTTAACCCATACATAGGGCCCTATCAGGTGTTACCACGCTGGACCAGAGTGGACCTGGGAGCAATGGCACTGAAGAGGTGCTCTACGTTCCCCAAAGCTCCTTCATCACAGGAACCTCACCATCAGATTGTTTAGTGTCATATCGTGACACTCTATCGCGTGGTCTCCGCAGAGGTGAAATCGGTGTATTCTACAGCCGCAACCACTGAGCAATACACAGAGTTAAATGTAAAAACAGCTTTATTTCAGATAATTCGGATAATAAGTACGCAGTTTAGATGACAGAGCAATTCTCTTTCGAGCCTTTCAGTTTTGTATAAGTATGCAGTTTAAATGTCAAAACAATTCTTTTTTAAACAATTCAGTTTAGCATAAATACGCAGTTTAAATGCAAAAACAGTGAATTCTCGCAACCACTTTTTAGTTCTATTTGACCCATATATAGGACACTAATCAGGTGCTACCATTCCGACCCAGAGTTAACCTGGAAGCCATGAAAATAAAGGGGTACTCTGCATTCCCCAAAGCTCCAGCATTACTGAAACCTCAGTATCAGATTCTTTAGTGTCATATCCAGGACAATCGATGGGGGTTGTCTTACCCCTCTGCAGAGAATCAGATGGTGAATTCTAAAGCCCCTGCACACTCGGCAATTAAACTTTTTTCTATCGGTTGTAAAAATATGGTTCGAAGTTTTTATGTCAAAGGGCAAACAGGTCCACCTTAGTAAGCTTATCGATTTTTTATAGGATGATATCTTTAAATTTCTAGTCAAGTTTAATCTGGTTGTATGCTGACATGATATTAATTTTTGAGAAAATATTTCATTCTTCCTATTTTATTGTTCGATTCGTAGTTCCAATATTCGGCTATGAAATCGACTCTGAACATAGATGGTGATTGAATAAATCACCAGATATGTTCAGAGTTGATTGTAATCTTGTAATTTTCGTATAATCTTATATCCCTGTCACGCTTTCTAATTGCAACAATTGATTACACCCAAATGCTTCCATTTTGGTGAATTTTTCTAATTTTCTATACAGTATGATTTAAAAAAAAATCTAGCAGCTACCACAGGAAAAATTTGAATTGATTACTTTTTAGATTTCACATTGCTTGGGTGATGGTTTTCCTTTGAATGAACGCTCACCTACAAACCTCTTCATAATTCTGTGTTATTTTCTCATGCTTTTATAGAATGAATGATTTTTTTGGCTGCTCGGTTGTTTTATTTTAGGTCGTATTAAATTTTTTCGGATCATTTAACGCCGAATTGAATTTTAAAAAATGCAGTTTAGAATATGTTTTTTTTCAATCTGTTAAATTTCAAAACAGTTCTATTTTCAGTTTAACATAAGTACACAGTTTAGTTCTATTTAACCCACTGATATGACCCTATACGGCGCTATCACTACGGACCAGAGTTAACATGGGAAGGATGGTAATAAAGGATACTCCGCATTCCCCAAACCTCCAACATTACTGTAACCTCACCATCAGAGTGTTTATTGGCATATCCAGGATATTCGTTGATGGGGGAGTCTTATTTCTCAGCAGAGATGCAGTCGGTGTACTCTACAACCCCAGCCGACTGGGCAATGAGTTTTGTGGTATCCACTTCAATTTGTAAATGCCTTATAGACCCTGATTTTTATCATATGCTACTACTCTGATGGAAATCATTTCAAAGTGGCTTTTTATCTAAATATCCCTTCAAAAGTGTCCATTATTTTAATTAGATTTCCTTCGAATTGCAACTTTCTCAAATTCGCTTTGCCCATTTTCTTCTCGAATTTTATCTGGTGTTGATTTGCATGGCAAAACACAAGCTATTCAGTTTAATTTTTTCTCTGGTCTCGGTGGGCGTATTTATTGCAGATATTTCGGCATTATCAGTGACTACTACCCTTTCAATTATTTTTTCTAATAGCAGTTTTTGTAGTTTGAACATATTTTTCCTTGGGCTGGGCATTCATTTTTATTTCTCTCATGTTCCTTGCCAAAGTAAATGCATTTAATCACGTACCCAGTATTGCTGAAAAATTCTTGAAAATATATTTGTTCATTAAACTTTTTAATCAATTACAGTTGTTGAGAAAATTATCTACTTTCTTCTTAACTCATATTACTCATCGGTAAAATTTCATGTATTTTGTGTGTGTCATCATCATCATCATCATCATCATCATGTCGTGCGGCTAGCACGGATATCCCAGACCCTCTCTCTCCACGTCTCCCTATCATTCATTCCCTCTGGCAGGTCTTCAGGGTTACATCCCGTATCATCACATATCTGCTCTATGTATGTTCGAGCAGGTCTTTCTGCTTTTGATTGGCCATATGCGGGGGTCCACAGGAGTACCTCACTTACGAGCTCGTCCTTGCTTCTCCAACAGTGTCCTGCATGTCTGGTTCGTCTAGCTTGTATAGTTTTCGTGATGGGAGGTAGGTGGCCGTATAGTTGGTACCTTGTGGGGTGTTGCCGCCAGGACTTGTTCAATGTTGCTCGCAGCATTCTTGTGTAATTGCCGTCTAGCTTCTTCTCCAGCCGTTTAGTTAGCGTCCAAGTAGTGCATCCATACAGCAGTATCGATACGATCGCTGCCTGGAAGAAACTGCGTTTTGGATTCTTTCTTTAATGCCATATCAAGATTTATAGGTTATTAAATGCCATAAACATTCTAATAGAAAAAAGACATCGTATTATCTAACCTAGAGCTGTAGGGTTTCGGAGTTTCATAATTTTCCTAAGGGTATGTGTCAGAAATTAAACGAGTCTGGATTTTAAACTCGCTTACTACGATGTTTCAATCCAACACTGCTAGGTGACGTGGATCGGCTTATTGGCTTAGTGAGTAGAGTATTCGCCATTGGTCCGGGAAACCTGGGTTCAATCCCAGGTAACGTCATACCAAAGACTTTAAAAATGGAACCTGATACCTCCTTGCTTAACACTCAGCAATATAAGGTACGTATCAAAAGTAAAGTGAAGCAATCCAAAGAAAGGAGTAGCGCCCTCCTCTACACCTCAGTGTAGTAGCTATTGAAAACGGAGCCTTCTGGTCGTCTGCGACTACGGTCGCCAACTTTACTTATTGACTAACAAAGCATATCTATAAGCATTTAACGGTATACAAGCAAATGAGCCCTTGCCTATTTACAAATTATATCTACAAACTGTGCGTTTACAAATCATATATAATATAAATAAATAAGATTTTACATTAAATAACCAACGGTTATTGATATGCCATAAAACTCAACCAAACTAAACCTTACTCAACCCGGATGTTAAGAAGATATATTATCTTGATAACCTGCAGCTATCAAAGACACTACTGTCATTTGATTTTTGCAGACGTATTTGTTTAAATGGAAAATGTTTGCCGCCAAGGAAGGCATGTGAAAACCTCAGCACCGTTTTTTGTGGGGGAGGATGGTCGATTATGTTTTTCCAAACATTTGTACAAAGATGCATGATTGATGTGTTTGAAAAGATGGCTGTCGACAGACACTTGGCAAACATTCTCTCTTTTGTTTGTTCGCATCATAACGTGACATTTTGCCTCGAGGACATCAGCACTTGTGTCTTTTGTAGGTGCCCTGGTAAACGCTGCTCCAGTGTTTATTGGACTTGAAATGATGTTTTTGTCTTTTTCCTGTCTTCTTTTTTCCTTTGACATTTAAGTGTTTGTTTCCTGAAGGTTCGAAATTTAAAAAATAAGAAAAAGCAGATACCCAATTAAATATTCTGAAAAATGAAAACGAGGCAAAAATATGAAATTAAAAGATCGAAGAATATTTGTCTTAAAAATTCAAAAACATTGATTTTTTAGCCAAGAATGTTTTCTGAAATAGACTCCCAGAATTAAAAGATCTTTTAAGTTCTTTTATAAATACAAAGACTACTTGAAAACCAAAGTTTTACCAAGATAATATGACAGAGTAAAAAATTAAGAAATATATTTAGAAAATACATGAAAAGGTGAAAATGAAAATGTTCTCTGGAAAAAAATTTGGATAACTAACGAAAGTAAAAATTGAAATGTTTAACAATTTTTTTTTTTTAAGGAGAGAATTTGGAGAGAAAAGAAAGTAGAAACGTTGCGTGGAAAAGAAAGAAAACAAAATAAAACAAAAATCTAAATTTCTCAAACTTTGAACGCTTAAGAAAAATTCAAAGTTCAACATTCAAAAATTATAATTATAAAAAAGATGGCAGACAAATACAGCGGGACTGAAAAATGAAAGATGAAAAATAATTACAGGAAAAAAAAACCTGAAGAAATGTTTTTTGTGAAAAATTAATTTACACCAGTTGACGAAAAGTAAGCAAAGACCAAACCTGGAAAGATGGGAGTAAGAAAATAGAAAACAACAACATAAAAACCGCATTATTATAATAATCTATAACATTATTATAACAATAGCATTCGCACTCCCCTCTAGGGGAGGGCGAATAACTATTTAAAAGGGTTAATAGCTATCAAAACGGGCGAATAGCTATCGAAAAAGGAGCCTTCGGGTCACCCTCGACTAAGGTGGCCAACTTTACTTTACCTGCTTTTAGTTAAAACATTTTAATTCTAATTGTATTGTTTTAATTATTATTAAATTATTATTATATTACTATAAAGTTATTATAACAATGACATCATTATAACAATCAGAGATTGTGAATAGTTCTAAACGCAATAGAATACTGAGTGCACGGATTCTTTTCATTTTCTCTCTCACTCTCTTTTTCTCTGTACCCTCTCACTCTCTCTTTCTCTCTCTCCTATCTCTCTTTCTCTCTCTCTTTCTCTCTCTGTCTCTCTGTCTCTCTCTCTCTCTTGCCAAGTCCCTTACTAGGAATCGACTTACCGCTCAGACATACTGAATACAAGACTTTGCTGGTCAACCATAACAAGTGTGTCCTTGCGTAGGAGTTCAAAAGAGAACTTCGCTCATGAGTTCGTCTTAATTTCTTCAGCAGTTCTCAGGGTGTATTGCTCTTCTTTCTTGCATGATTTGCAAAATTGGATGTAAGTGGCTGTACAACTGTTGTTTTATAGGATACAGCTTCTATGATTTAATCAAAACAGCATGCGGCATCCTTGTGTTGTTCCTATCTAGCTTTTTTCTCCTGGCGTTTTCTTATAGTACCTACAAAAATAAAACTTGGTTGAATTCCCGTTTAATCATATCAGACATAACAGGTGTCCATATGGTCGATAAACTGTCAATAGCCGTGTATGATTTAACCTTCAATTGATGAGATATTGTAACCGAGGTATATGAATTTGGTCTATTTCCAATCCTCCTGGAAAGACATAGCCCTGGAGGTGCCAATGTCCTCTCTAAAGAGTACGGATGTAACTTGCAAGACACATTCAGGTTAATCGGCCGCGCAATTACCATGATTAATTAATTTGGCATTACCTGTGTGCGATGTGGACTGTGGGTCAATGGTAGAGTTTCAGCTTTGCGTTCTATGGTCGCTTGTTTGCTTTTCATTGAAGAGATCACTGCTGATGAGACCAAAACAGATGTCCAGTGTTTCTGTATGTCGTTTCATCAAGTGTTTGCCAGATTTCCTGGTCGTGGTAATTCAATTCACAATTTGACTCTTTATTTAAAAAAGAAAACTGAACATGTATATGAATTTGTCGTCTAAAAAAAGCAAGAAGCAGACGATATCCAACGGGAGGGATTAGTAATACTGACAAGGGAAATTATATAGCCTTTCTTGCAAATAATTTGAATAGCCCTGTTTGATAATAGACAATTTTTGAATAGCCTTGTTTGATAATAGACAATTTTTGAATAGCCTTGTTTAATAATAGACAATTTTTGAATAGCCTTGTTTGTATAATAGACAATTTTTGAATAGCCTTGTTTGATAATAGACAATTTTTGAATAGCCTTGTTTGATAATAGACAATTTTTGAATAGCCTTGTTTAATAATAGACAATTTTTGAATAGCCTTGTTTGTATAATAGACAATTTTTGAATAGCCTTGTTTGATAATAGACAATTTTTGAATAGCCTTGTTTGATAATAGACAATTTTTGAATAGCCTTGTTTAATAATAGACAATTTTTGAATAGCCTTGTTTGTATAATAGACAATTTTTGAATAGCCTTGTTTGATAATAGACAATTTTTGAATAGCCTTGTTTGTATAATAGACAATTTTTGAATAGCCTTGTTTGATAATAGACAATTTTTGAATAGCCTTGTTTGATAATAGACAATTTTTGAATAGCCTTGTTTGATAATAGACAATTTTTGAATAGCCTTGTTTGTATAATAGACAATTTTTGAATAGCCTTGTTTGATAATAGACAATTTTTGAATAGCCTTGTTTGATAATAGACAATTTTTGAATAGCCTTGTTTGATAATAGACAATTTTTGGTAAATTGTTTATTAAAACTTTAGTCTAGACCATAAATACCAAACTCTTAAGTGCCCACTTTTCCTTTTTTTTTTTTGTTTTTTTTTTTGTTTAATGTCATATCAACTATCGTGTGTTATTAAATGGCAAATTTATGATCGTAGAATACCAGTACTGTTATCAGTTGTCTAAATGCCTGAGACGAAAGCTGATGATTTTATTGTTCAGTTTGTTTTTTTTTTTATTTATTCTTCATCTTTTTTGTTAACTGTTTGCTATGTGTCCTGCTGGACATTTCATAGTGAACTTTTAGGACTAATGAATTAGCCGTTAGTTCCCTAAGCTTCTAAAGAAACAATCATCCGGGGGTTGCAGGTTCAGTCCTCACAGAAGGCGAGTAACAATACAGGAATACTTAGCACTTGTACTCGGGTATGGTTAACGGAATCAGAAAAAGCGAGCCTCGTGGATTAGATAAAAGACGTGGTTCAAAGTTCCCTGTAGGCTCCTAGAGTTCGACAAACACCTAAAGAAGGCCAGAGAACATATCAGCCGAAACATTGTGAATGTAACAATAAAGTTGAAAACAATAGTCGGAAAATCCTTAATGATAAAAATTAGTGTTATTATCTAATCCTTACCTGAGGATAATAGGGTGTGTATAATTTTTTCTAAAGGTGAACGCAATTGCGAGACTGGACTTCGAACTTGATAACTACATTGTTGCAATCCTAGACATTAGCGTGGACTTTCCGGGTTTCTTATTTACAGACCTTTTTTCTAGATTATAGATACGCGGTGTAATCAATAGTTTTCCAGATTTTTTTGGTATGGGCATGTAAAATTGTCGTAGACTCTTGAAAATTCACAATGTTATTGCTATACATCTTATGAGATGACTGATCATTTTTTTTTATGATTTCAGTTTCAAATGAACAGCAACAGTAGCAATTGGAATACACCCTACTAAACCCTGATTGTCACCGCTTGTGAATTTAAAAAATGCAATCTGGAAGAGAGGAAACTTTAGAAGAACGATATGCAATAAAATTCTGCTTTAAACTTGAAAACAAAAATGCTTCAGACTGCTTTTCGACCATTTTGCATGAATCAAGCATCAGTTTTTGAGTGGCATAAGAGATTCAAGCTAGGCAGGGAATCTGTGAGGGAAGATGAGATGTGTAGGAGGAGCAAGGAAGTCAATACACCTGAGGGGATTGGCCAAAGGGTTAGGGTTAGGGTTACTATGTTGAGCTTTTAAGGGACATCAGGAAGAGATTCCGTCGGAAGAGGCCAGCACTCTTCAAATCGGGGCTGTGGCATTTTCACTTGGACAATGCACCAGTACACAACTCCATCCTTGTCACGGACTATTTGACCACGATGGGCATAGAGACAGTTCCTCAGCTTCCCTATAGTCGAGACCTTGCTCCCTGTGACTTTTGTTTATTCCCTATGCTCAGAGGCTGTCGTTATGAGACAATTGAGGAGATGAAAGAGGCTGTGACGAAGGTCATTGACACGCTCACACAAGAGGAGTTCCATGGGGCCTTCCAGAAGTTGTTGGAACGGTACAACAAGTGAATTGCAGCCGAAGGAGATTAGAGTTTTATGTGTGTACTATCAACAAAAGTGCCCATTCGAAAAAGTCTGGAAACCTATTCAATCATCCTCGTATTTATTCAAGAGGCAGTGTGAGAAAAATAATCACTCAAAATAAAAATTCCGTTTACTTTTCTTCTGGATTAATTTATTGATTGGTGACTGCAGCAATAATATAAGCTGAGCTTCATAAAAAAAGAACATATCATGCATTCTTTTGGAAATGCATCAGCTCAAGTCGAATCATTGCGGCATAGACTGAAACAAGTAGGAAACGTATTGGTCCCAATGTGAACTCCGATAAAAGAGTCCATGTCTTTTAATCGTGACAGTGCCATCTCCTCGGTAAATGCTAAGTTTCTAAACATTAGGTTGGCAGTATTGCTTGCTCAACAAAGAGTTAATCATGAAATATTAATTTCTCAGCTACCTTTCGGTTTTTGCTCAGTCGGCTGAGGGTATAGAAAACACAGACTGTTTCTCTGCAGAGGGTCAAGACCTCCTAACGAGTGTCTTAGATATGACGGTAAAAAATCTGATGGTGAGGTTCCAGTAATGCTGTAGCTTTGGGGAATGCATCTTTAAAAAAATCCACTTTTTCTATTGAATGACACTTATATATATATATATATATATATATATATATATATATATATATATATTTGGTATGGGCTTCTAAAATTGTTGTTGATTCTTCATTCAGTATGTTATTGCTATACATCTTATGAGATGACTGACCATTTTATAATGACTTCAGATTCAAATGAAATGCTACAGCAGCAATTGGAATACACCCTAATATAGACTGATTGTCACAGCTGGTGAATTTCAAAAATGCTATCTGGACGTGAGGACAATTTAGAAGAACGATGTGCAATAAAATGCCACAGAAACATATGCAATGCTTCAGACTGCTTTTCAACCATCTTGCATGAATCGAGCATCAGATTTTGAGTGGCATAAGAAAAGGAAAGCAGGGAGTCTGTGAGGGATGATGAGATGTTGGTTGGTTGGTTTCTTTGTTTAATGGAATATCAACTCTTTTTAGGTTATTTAATGCCAAAGCCATTCTCCAGTAGTGGTACTATTTTACCCATAGCTGGGAGGGTAAGAGGGTTCATACCGTTCCCAAGGGTATTTGCCCGAAAGTGAACGTAATGGCATGACTGGAGTACGAAGTCGCGTACTACGATTCCGCAGTCCATCGCTTTAACCATTACACTACGAGGACACCCTTTATGATGAGTTTTGTAGGAGGAGTAAGGAAGTCAATACACCAGAGTTGATTGTATATATATATATATATATATATATATATATATACTTTAAGAAAAACAACGAAACCGGTCACATAGGATTATAAATTTATTTCAATCCTGTTACGCATTTTTGAGGTTTTCAAAAACACGAAAAAAACAGGACTTCTTCAGATCATTTTGGATAAAAAATTGAATAGACACGTGGGAGGGGATAGTATGAGGGAGTCGAAGAGGTGGGAGGGAGTCGAAGAGGGGTGAGGAGTTACCTCTTTATTAAGCCCGCTTCCGCTTTAAAATTTAACTTTCGGTTAGCAGTGTAGTAAATATTGTTTTTTTTGTTTTTATATTTAGACCTAAATTACAGGTTTTTTATTGACTAAGATTTAACCTTTAATTAAAATTCAAGTAAAGGTACCGTGTTAGATATATTAAAATTAAATTTAGGCAAATATTTACTTTCTTTACTATATTTTAACATTTCAAAATTATTTAGAAGGCATTATTAATTAATTAATTCGTTCCACTTTTTATGCGTAGTACATATGTATTATATTCTTTTTTACAATTTTCTATCTAACAATTTATTTTATTTATTCCCAAAATTAGCTCTATGTTGTTATAGAAAATTTTTTAAAAATTATTTACAGTTTAAATTTAGCCCTATGTCTACACCTAGCTATTAGTTCATTCCTCTTATTTAATAATTTTTTTGGCTCAGGAAAAAGCAAAATGTGGATTTTTTCTTCAAGGCACAGGTTGCACCTACTATCGAAAGATATTGGGGTACTAGATCTTTTCAATATGGACCACTGTATTTCCGGGGTTAACCCTTTAACTTTTAAACCCCAATAATGTTTAGATAGAGCAGTTTGATTTTTTTGATGCTCATGGGAGAAGGAGAACTTATGATTTCCATACCTAATCTTAAAATTAGTAGAAGAAACGCCAATATAATATTTCTTATCATTTATGTTCTCTTTAGGGTAAATAATAGCTTGATATACTACGTTATCTGAATTACACAAACCATTCATTGGACAATCACTTCGAGATTTACAGTTACATTCTGTTTTTTTATTATTATTGTTATTATTATTGTTATTTACTCGGTTACGAAATTTATTAATTAATTCGTTATCATGACTATTTATTATTTGAGAAATATTTTTTGTGCAAGAATAACTTATTTTCAAGGTTTTCCTGTTAAATATTTTATGTAATACATTATCTTGTTTAAAATGTTTATCTATCAGTCTCAAAAAATATTTACCTACATCTATATTGGCTAGTTTACAAAAAGGGGGGTTAAACCATATAATTTTCCTTTTTCTATTTTTATTTTTATTTTTTTGATCGTAATTATTATTTTCTTTAGTAGTTTCATTTGTTATATTTTCATTTAAATACCTAAAATCCTCATTAAAACCACTATGTTTAAGGGCATTTATATATCTCTTACTACTCTCTTTGAAAATCTTTTCATTTGCAGATAGCTTACCTATCCTTAAATTTACCGCTTTTGGGATTTGCTTAATTATGTTTTTAGGGTGATTAGAATTAACATTAATGTACGTAGGGTTCTGATTGTTTTTTATGAAAGGTTTATAGGAATTATTTGACAGATCTAAAGTCACATCCAAGAAATTGACTATTTTAATATTAGATGAGATTTCTATCCTAAAACCCAAAAACTTAAAGGCCCTTATAATCCTCTTTTGTATGCTAGAGCTAAGAGGGCCATTACTATTTGGGATATATATTAACCCATCATCACGGTACAGACCCGCTTGTTGATAACTAATAATTCTCGTAAGCATATCTAATGTATATAATCCTACAAGGTCTGCTATTTGGGAGGAATCACACCCTCCCATAGGAACGTCGAAATTTTCTAATCCATTTTTTACCCAAGTTGAATCATTATTTTTTATAACTACTAATGAACCTCATTTAAGAAATCCAGCAATAATATCAAAGTCTATGTCTCCATCCGATGAGCAAACTTGGACTTCCGTGTTTCAATAGAACATACTGATCTACCCGATATCATAAAATGGGATTTTTTTCAGAACAAGCTTTGGTGTCATTACTACTCTATGGATGCACCATATGTACGCTGAAAGATGCATTGTGAAAAAGCTACATGGGAATTGCACAATAACGCTACGACGATTAATAAATAAATTCCCTAAACAACAGCTGTACAGCCACTTAGCTAGGGAGGTTCTCCTGTGGACCCTCAACATAGTTGAGCCAGTGTTGGTTGACTAATAAGAACTTCGCTACAACAGCAATGCACGGACTCTGGAAGACATACCGGGAGCGATGGATGATAGGGAAACTTGGAGAATGGGGAGAGAATCATAGTAATCCATACAAGTAGCGCTACTTGATGATATTAATGACATATATATATATATATATATATATCTTTAAGAAAAAAACCAAAGACCGGTTAATTTAGGATTATAAATTCATTTCCATAATGTTTTTCAGTTTCTGGTGTAAACCAAAAACACGAAGAAAAATATAACAGGACTTCTTCAGATCCAATGGATAAATAAAACAGAATAGACACGTGGGGTGTAGGGGGAGGGGGAAGAGATTAAGGAGTTACCTCCTCGTTTTATTGAATTTCCGTTTTTTTACCTATTTATTTTATTTTCAAATTTCGTCAGTTATAATTACGGTAATTGAACTTTTTGATTTATTTTTTTAATTTATTTTCTTTTCATGTTAAGTTTGATAATTAACTTTTAAGAGAAATATTAATACTTATATAAATTTCGATACCATTTATTTAGCTACCTGTTTTTCCTAGTATGTATGTTGGATACATTTTTTTTTCCGGTTTCACTATTTATTTCTACGTTTTTAAATTTCTTGTCTATAGTTGAAATTTAGTCTTATGTTCAGCTCCTGAATTATTTTCTTGTCCTGAAGGAATTACTCCCAACTCTGGTTTAACTGGACCGAATAATACATACATATATATATATATATATATATATATATATATATATATATATATATATATATGTTGTTCCCCAAAAATTATATCATTTGATATATACAGTGTTTTAGAAATAATGATAAACTTTCGTTATCGACCAATCCTTGTAGCAAAGTTCCCAAATTTTGACAGAATGTGTCGAAACGCTCACAATTCCATGTTTCACATTTAATGTTTATTTTTTTCAAAATAAAGAAATTCCATTCACAGGAAAAGAAATGTCATTTTTTGTGATGGAATAGAAAAAAATTCTATAACATGCAATTTGTGAAAAATTTTGCTAAAAATGTACAAAATTTTCAATTGGCATGCTATATATATATATATATATATATATATATATATATATATATATATCTGAACTCCCATATATATATATATATATATATATGTGTGTGTGTGTGTGTGTGTGTGTGTATATTGGAGTTCCTGTGGCGTATTACTGGGCTTCGTCATCAAAGTGGGATCGAATCCCAGCCGCGCTAATATATTCACTTTTAGACTAATATACTTGGGAGAAATATAAATACCCTAATCTCCCACCCCAAGCTATGGGTTAAGTAGTGTCACATCTGCTTTTCTACTGGAATTGCTTTAATATTTCATGAGATTTGAAGGGTGATATGGTATTATACAAAAAAAAAATTAAAATATGTATATATGTAGTGGGTTTAATTTTTTTCATTGGTCCAACGAGAAAGAAGCAAATATTTTGAAATATATAGTGTCACGTGGTCTGCCACTGAGAGGAGAGAGGTGAGATCCATTTCCCAATACTCCTCCGTGTTTGAATTGACGGACCTCAAAGATTGACCGTTAAAAGAGGAATAAGGAATGTAGGTCAACTTCTCGGTCTGCCTGTTAATTGGAAGTAACGAATCAAGGTCAGAATGAAAGCCAGGAGCTGCTTACACTCTGTAACCGGTTGGACAGAGAAGGGGACATAGAGGTCAGTATAGTAGCCCGAATGGATTGCATGACAGGGTGAGGAAGAAGAAAGAGGCCAAATGATTGGCCAGAACCCTAAAGCCGGAAGTAGCACCCTTTTCGTCAGCGGAAATAGGAATAACGAATTCAGTTTTTAGGACGGAGGTCATCATGAAAGGACGTGCGAATCTCATGCCAAAACTCGGGGCGAAGAAACAGAAATAGAGTTCTTGGATTGGAGATAAGAGATGCCTTCAAGCTGAGCTCTACAGAATCCCACTAGATCGTTAAAGAAAATACTCCGTGAAGAAACCCGTCGAAAAGCTAAGTAAACCTTAAAACCGTTTTCTCCCTCCACCCTTTCTAAGTATTGCAATTGTATGCTCTCTCTCTCTCTCTCTCTCTCAATTCAAAGAAAGAAGCATATAGAGAATTATATGCATTAAGATAAGAAGAGAAATGGAATGAAAAGATACATTTAATAAACTATGAACATATGAGTAGACTTTGCTGCCTTTTCAAGGTTTAAGAGAAAAGATAGAAAAGTAGAAAGAAAAGAAAAAAGAAGAAAGAGACATTTATGTTGGAGACTGTTTACTGGGAAACATAGCCGACCCCTATAAATATTTGTTTGGACCTTGGCTATTAAAACCTTGTTATATTCTAAATGTCCCCTCGTGTCGAAATTTATTCGTTGTATTGTTTACCTATCGAGTTGCCTTCTTTTGCTCCAATTTACTCTCGCTCAATGTTCTAATCGCCTTTAAAAATATTACACAGGAAATTGGAATTGTCGACTATGATAAATAATAATATTTTATCTAAACCTAGGGGCCCATATCTTCCATTATCCTAGGGGTAAGAAGACGAAGTGGTCTGGTGGGTGTGTGTAAAGTGAAAAATGGAAACCCCTTTCAGTCTAGCCCCAAATTAACCCCCACATTATCTGCCAGTTCGCATGTGCCCGAAGAAGGAATCTTTAACTGGGACTTATTTTGCGAGGGATTAAGTGCCAGACTGCCCCGACTTCACATGTGCGAAAAATAAACTCCCGTCCTGGGATAAATATTTTATGCCACGTCACACAATAGGTACACAAATAGATTTTAAAGTTTTACTTAAGGTCTTTAATTTATATGATCTACAGTGAAAATTATATATATATATATATTTGCAAAATTGTTTGAGTGTTCGCCAATGGCCCAGGTGACCGGGGTTGAATCACAGGTCGAGCCATACCAAAGACTCAGAAAAGGGTGGTTGATCCTTCGCTACTTACCACTCAACATTATATGGTACGTATCAAGAATAAAGTGAAGCAATCCAGGGAATCGGTATTGTAGCAATTGAAACGGGAGCCTTCGGGTCGCCCACGACTACGGTTACCAAATTTACTCACACACACACACACACACACACACACACACACACATATATATATATATATATATATATATGTATTGAATATTCATGCGTAATATATCTAATATTTACAAGGGAAGGAGTAGCGCCACCCTACAACTTGGTGTAGTAGCTATCGAAAAGGGAGCCTTTGGGTGACCCTTGACTACGGTCGCCAACTTTACTTACTTCTGTATATGTACATCATATATAATATAAAATTGTGTTTTATATATATATATATATATATATATATATAAAATACAATTCTACATTATATATGATATCCATATACATATCACATACATAATAAATTAATATATATATATATATATATATGCATACAAATATATATAATGCAATCTTAAATGATATATGATATACATATACATATTACATATATAATACATGAATGATATATATATATATATATATATATATGTGTGTGTGTGTGTGTGTGTGTGTGTAGGATTATATACATACGCGCGTGCGCACGTGTGTGTGTGTGTGTGTGTTTCGTACAAAGGTAAACCTGAAAAAATGAATATATACACTCCGATTTTTTAGAACTTTTTTGATGGAATTGTATATATCTTATAATCTTCATTATTGATCCCCAAATCATAATCAGCTAAAGTCAAAACATTTCTTTGGTTGTTCTTGTTTCTTTTACACAATCGATGTGTGTAACTTTTTCAGTCCACCTTATCTGAATCTGTTTTCTCGAGAAGCTGGCATTAATTAAAAATTACTCATTAGACTAAACCAGCATCTTGCTACAAGGTCTTTCTTTGCAAACCCAATACCAAAAGCCATATTTATTCGATAGTTGTGCCGCTTCGTTGAGATGCCAAAGGCTTCCTAAACATGTATCGTGTTTTATCTCGTAATAAACTTAATTAAAACCGACATGTTCTGAAGCTAAGGGGTACTGTGTACAGAAAAAGGGGAAATTGTCGGGTAGTTGATGATGACGAAGACGACGATGACAAAGTGATTTGGATGAAAGAATCATGTCGTGATTGTATGAGCACAAGGAAATAAAATTTGAATTAAAGGTTACTGGAGTGAACGAGACGAGAAAGAGGAAAAAGTGTAGGGTAGAGGAGACATTAACTGAATCAATTAAAGAAAGAGGACAACAAATGACTTGAAGCTGACTCATGTACACCAGACGGTACTGTTTATAACAAGATCCGCCTCTTCCCTTCTTTAAAATTACACTCATGCAAAGAGACAAGACGCATACAATTCTAGCTCAAATGAAAAAGGACCCTTCCAATATTATACCATCTTATTTTAGATAAAAGGGAACAAAATAACGCTCTTAGATAGAGCATGTCTCCATTTATTTTTTGTTTGTTTGTTTGTTGTTTTTTATGCCAATGATTTAATGTGTGGAAAATTCTTCTGGGTGTGTTGCAGTTCCAGTGCTACTATATGGTTGCACCACTTAAACTGTTACAAAAAACGCTGAAAGAAAAAGAAACAGTTGATACGAACTTCGCAAGGATGTCGCTTGCTGTTTTTTAACAGATCCTGGACGTACGAGGATCATTAAATAAGTTTCCAGACTTTTTTTCGTATGGGCACTTTTATTGATAATAAACACATGAAACTCTGGTCCCCTTCGAAGTAATCTCCTCTAGCTCCAATACACTTGTTGTACCGTTCCAACAACTTCTGGAAGGCCCCATCAAAGTCCTCTTGTGTGAGTGTGTCAAAGACCTTCGTCATAGCCTCTTTCATCTCTTCAGTTTTCTCATAGCGACAGCCTCTGAGCATAGGGAATAACCAAAAGTCACAGGGAGCAAGGTCTCGACTATAGGGAAGCTGAGAAATTGTCTCGATGCCCATCGTGGTCAAATAGTCCGTGACAAGGATGGAGTTGTGGACAGGTGTATTGTCTTGGCGGAAATGCCACTGAGCCGATTTGAAGAGTGCTGGTCTCTTCCGACGGAATCTCTTCCTTAACTCCCTTAAAAGCTCAACATAGTAACCCTAACTCTAACCCTTCAGCCAATCAACTCTGGTGTATTGACTTCCTTACTCCCCCCACACCTCTCATCATCCCACACAGACTCTCTGCCTTCCTTGAATCTCTTATGCCACTCAAAAACCGATGCTCAATTCATTCAAGATGCTCGAAAAGCAGTCTTAAGCATTGCATACGTTTCTGTGGCATTTTTTTCCAAGTTGAAAGCAGAATTTTATTGCATATCATTCTTCTAAAGTGTCTTCAAGTCCAGATTGCATTTTTGAAATTCACCAACTGTAACAATCAGACTTTTGTAGGGTGTATTCCAATTTCTTGCTTTAGCTCTTCATTTGAAGCTGAAATCATAAAAATTGATCAGTCATCTCAAAAGATGTATAGCAATAACATAGTGAATTTTCAAGGGCTCACAACAATTTTAAATACCCATACAAAAAAAAGTCTAGAAAGTTATTGAATACATCACATAACACACCACCAAACCCTTATCTCACAGAGCATCTAAATAAGACGATTACATTTCATAATAGTTTTATTTTTAAGCCTCAACATATTTGATATATCTTTCCGGAGAATTTCCCCTAACGTTACGTTTTATCCGCTTGACGGCAAAATCTTAATAATGAATGCAACCCGCTGTCATGACGATGACTTTTGGGAAATATCCTGCAGGCTATATTTTTTTCCTCAACACATATCACAGAAAGTTTAATAAGCCATTAAAGAAAGAAACGAAATCAAACCTTCCGTCAACACATTACTAGAATCTTCCCAGGTGGTTGCCGTAGAATCAGTTCTGGTTGTAGCATATCCAGATATGGATATGTGAAATAGACATATTCATACCGGTACGCAAAATGTTCATAACATATATACATAGAACATAGGAATCTACAAACACGAAAAACACTTATGACTTCTTATTACCTTTGAGTTTAAAGGTTTTTCGACATAAGAAGAGAGAGGCACAATCTTCCTATTCCGGCCTTTTCATCTGCCCACCCCCATCTCGCGCGACACCTGCCCAAGGCCTCCGCGAGTAAGCGAAAGTCAACCGTCTCGTCTGGTGTCTAGTCTCAACTCTACTAACTTACTTCAAATCCCCCAAATCATCCGCGCGCTTCCGGTGCGTGACGTCACCCACACTCTGTAACCCCGTTTCCCATCTCGGGCTATTGTGGCATCTCTGAGTGACACGTCCGCGCGCGCGAACACCTGTGTTAATATTGCACCTAAGTAAAACATGTGTTGTCTGGCCCAGTTAAAGCCCAGGTCAAGTGTTGCAAGTCACTTAACGACTTTGGTTGACGGGTTAAAGACTACTTAGACACCAGGATCATATTCTTAATCATTACAGGTCGTCATCCACGGTCAATAGGTAGTTTAATGAGGCGAGTCTTACTCTGATGCAATGGGCATATTCTACCGTCCACCCGACAGAACGGATGTGTTTAAGAGTTTTTTTTTTGTTTTTTTAATCTTTTTGCATAGTTACTTAAAATCAAAATTCCTATGTACACCAATAAAAAGTACACTAATGTATATTTTCAAATATTTCTCATATTAATAATTGCATTGTTTCAAATATTTATTCTATTCGATTAATTTTTTGTTTGCACAGAATTGTGTGGTTTCAAGTAACTTTTCTTAATACGAATAATCTATGGTTATATGATATTGTTATATCGCGCAAAATACGATATCAACAATGAGATAAGTCATAGTGGAAAACTTATACGAACCCGCATGGTATATCAATAACAGGTTTATTGCACGAAAGGTACAAGTAGAATTTACACACGGTTGCCGATACGGGAAATGGGAGCGTAGGGACTTTCCTTATGTTATTCTTATTTTCCTTACGTTCTGGTATTTGTCATACACCCCACCAAGTGTACAAGTGTGGCACAAGGCCGTTTATTTTGGTGGGTCCGGGTGCAAGACCGTAGCCCATACGCGTCCAGCAGTTCCAAAAATACCTTGGGGCCTGTCGGCATTCCCCTAAAAAGGAGCACTTCAGGTGCCCGGCGATAAACCTAACCCCTCCGAAGACGGCCCCCTGAGACTCGAGGATGCCTGTTATTACCGACTACCACCCGAGCAAGGACACACCCGGTCGGACCGTGACTCGCTAACACGACCGACTAAAATGAGTCCCAGTCGAGTAGCATAACGTAATACTCTTACGTTCTGGTATTTGTCATACACCCCACCAAGCGTACAATTGTGTCACAAAGCCGTTCTTTTTTTAGTCGGGTCCGGGCGCAAGACCGTAGCCCATACGCGTCCGGCAGTTCCAAAAGTACCTCGGGCCCTATCGGCATTCCCCCTTAACAGGGGTACCTCATGTGCCCGGCGATAAACCTAACCCCTCAGATGATGGTTAAAACCTGGTGGGACGGCCCCCTGAGACTCGAGGATGCTGGTTATTACCGACTACCACCCGAGCAAGGACACACCCGGTCGGACCGTGATTCGCCAACACGGCCGAACAAAATGTGTCCCAGTCGAGTAGCATAACGTTATACTCTTACGTTCTGGTATTTGTCATACGCCCCACCAAGCGTACAATTGTGTCACAAGGCCGTTTATTTAGGTAGGTCCGGGTGAAAAACCGTAGCCCACACGCGTCCAGCTGTTCCAAAAATGCTTCAGGCCCCGTCAGCATTCCCCTAAAGAGTGGCGCCTCAGGTGCCCGGCGATAAATCTAACCCTAGTGGGAATCAATTATCCAACTCTATCTTATCTTAAAAAGGGGTTTGAGGGTCAATTACAGCAATATCTGAAACCATGTAACCTGTGCAAACTAATAATACATTATTAGTGTTCTCATGTCGCATATCAAACCGCTGAACAAACAACGAATAACTCATAGCTATATGAAAATATAATTTATATTTTCATTCTTTGACGGTGACGTTTGTGTGAAGTAGAAATACATGCAGAGAGAGTTGGCACATATCTTTCTTCAATGGCGAGGACTCTTTGTGTGAAGTAGTGCGACGGCCGGAGAACACACACGGGGAAGCCGACAGTTTTGCTTGAGTGACCAGCAGATCTCCCCCTTCGCTTGAGCGGCCAGCGGGTCTCTGTGTTCAATCCAAAATTACAGACTTTATATTGTCTTTCAAGTCCCACGTATTTTCTGTTTATGGCTGGTTATTGGAACATACATACATTCGTTTTTTTCCGGTAATTTTTTTATCTTATCTGCGAACGGAAATATCTGTTATTCTATCCACAGGCAAAATTATATTCCCGCCATGACCCTTATTTTTCTCTTTCCTTTGAAACCACTTTGTTGATGTTATCTTGCGACCGCATTGAATCTAAGTTCATCCCAGGCACTCAGTCGCCAGCTAAGCTAGTATACTACTCTCACACAACTAATTTAAAAATAATTAACTGTTCGCACACAATTATATATATATATATATAAACATGATTTGGCATGAGATAACCTATTAGGGTCGTTAAAACACTAACCAGCCTCTAACGAAAAATCTTAAACAAATGCACAAAGACTGTTAATGCCAATGTATAATGAATGCATTTCCCAAACAACTCGGCATAAAATGACCCAAGATGCGTTGACATGCAGTAAAAATTAATCATCCTATATTCTATTTTATTTTGTTCTTTATAGGTTGTAGTTTCAGTGGAATTAAGATGGATTCTATTCTTCTGTCGGGTCCTTTAAAGATTAAACTAGATTCCAATGCATATTCTCTCTCGTCTTCATTACAATTTTATACCAAGAAAAAGGAATTTTCGCTAATAGATCGATATATTTACATTCCATCTAATACAGAAACTAAAATACCATTTGATAATGGAGATTATGGGTCTCTAACTGAAACTACGTCTCCACGAACTTCACAATTCCCTTAGTTATTTACGTTTTATTCTTAAAGAATATAAAACAATCATTATTTAATCTTAATTTACATCTTATTTATGAGCGATATTCCCCTTGAAGTCTCGCTGAATAAGAATTGCCTTTCTTGGAATAAGGTTTGCCTCAGAATTAGATTTGCATTGGAATAGCTCATGTTATGAGATTTATCATGTTTCCCACTAATTAAGATTTGAAAACATGTCATTTTATAGATAGAATCCCCCCCACGCGTGGAGATTCATGAATGGCCGTCACAAAAAATATTTAATATCCTAACATTCCCGATGTTGGATCGCCTTAGGCGCCAAGCAGCAAACTCGACTAATAAATCTACCAAGCAGGCATTGCTTTCAGAGAAGTTCTGATATTCTATTTTCTTGTAACTTTCATTTAAGATTATTTTGTTTAACCAAGGAATATGTTTTAAGAGAATGGTGAATATAATATATTTTGTTTTAGATGGTTGGTTGGTTTGGTGGGTTTTATGGCATATCACTCTTTGTAGGTTATTTAATGCCAAATTCATTTCTTGGAAAATATTCAGTTCCATTTCAAACAATTCAGTTTAGCATGAGTAAACAGTTTTAATTCTGCTAATTCAGTTTTGTATAAGTACAGAAGTTCTATATTAAACAATTCAGTTAAGTCTAAGTACAGTTTCAATGTCAAAAACAGTTCCATTTCAAACAGTTCAGTTTAGCATAAGCACGCAGTTTAAATGTAAGTACACAGTTTAATTGTCAAAAACATTTCGGTTTCAAGCTATTCAGTTGCAAAAATCAGTATAGTGAGGGTTAGCCCGGTTTAGTTCTATTTAGCACATAGATAGGACCCTTATCAGGTGCTATCATTCCGGGCCAGAGTGGACCTGGGAGCAATGGCAATAAAGGGGTACTCAACATTTCCCAAAGCTCTAGCATTTCTGGAACCTCACCATCAGATTGTTTAGTGTCAAACAGGACACTCGTTGCGGGGTGGGTTCTTACCCTGCTGCAGAGAAGCAGTCGATGTATTCTACGGCCCCAGCCTATCTGAATTGTTTGAAATAGAACTGCTTATGATATTGAAATTTTACTTTTGCTAAACTGAAACGTTCGAACCAAACTGAATTGCTTGAAAAAGGACTGTTTTGACACATAAATTGCGTACTTATGCTAAACTGAATTGTTTGAAATAGAACTGTTTTTGTATGCTAAAATGAATTTTTTTAAGTAGAACTGTTCGGGCATTTAACCGTGTGTAAACAAAAAAAAATACTTATACTAAACTGACTTGTTTGAGTTAGAATTGTTTGAATAAATTGAGTAGCTTGAAATAGAGCTGTTCTTGACAATATAACTATTTTTTTTTTTAATGGAAGTGTTTATTTGTATAAAAATGGATTTGGCATTAAGTAACCTACACTGGTTGATATGCATTCAAATCCAAACAAACAAACCAACAAACAAATAAAGTCATCCAAAAACTCATTAAAGTTACGAGAACCTTCTCCTTTGTGAGAGCCTTTTTTTTCTCGTAAGGACTTTTTCAATAAATTAGACAGTTGCTTTACTTAAACCTTTTTTATTTAAATAGAACATCACCAAGGGAAGCTTTTTGAGTTTTCATAATGCTGCTATGTTTAACTTCACCTCAAATAGGAAATTTAATAGCTTTGAATCACTATTCCAGGAAAAAACGAAAGGCCATCTACAGAGAAAAGCAAAGCGAACATCACCTCAATTATTAATGTATATTATAAGCTCTTTCTTCGCGGTGAAAACTCTCTTCATTTTTCAGGGTTTTTTCCTTGTCCTGACCCCTTACTCCAGCCCAATGTCAGTATATCATATTTACTCTACCCCTCCGCCGAGCACGATATGACACAAGGTCAATCTTTTTAAGCGGAGTTTAACAGGTTTGAATTCAGAGTTTTCCTTCTCCTAGACTGATTGTCTCACCAAGGCTGAAGAAACGAGTCTGTCCTACTATTTAACCATAGCTGGAGGGAGAATAATTGGATTCATACCTTTCCCAAGGGTATTAGTGCTATGTAAAATGCAACAAGTCTCGTCCAAGATGTGAACTCGTGTCAGTATATCCGAATAAAGATGAACTAGGTAAATTACCTTTATAAAATTAACAAAACCCCATTAATATGTTCAGTAGAACTACTAGTAATCTTCTACATGAAGGGATTTGGCATTGAATGACCACCAAATGTCGATATACCATGAAACAATGAAACTAAGAAAGAGGTTTTTACTTAAGCTTTATTTAAGTTAAAACGTAACTTTAGTCCAGTTAAGGAGGAGACTCTTTAGTATTTATAATGTGTGGCTCAATAATGTCCATATATATATGTAGATCAGTACGTTTTAAGTAGCCGACAGAGTGAAAAGGATTCTTATCTTCAACATCTTTTAAGAAGTGTCAAATTTCTGGAAGGTCTTTCTTTGTCTATTTTGGCATAAAGACCACACAAAGAGCTGGTCCTGCGTGAACCTGCGAGACCGGAAGTAGGGAGAGGCAATGACTAAGGATTAACGAGTCGAGTCCAGGATGCAGAACCGGGTAATTGAGGTTAGGACGCTTAGCCTAGTAGTCAAGCCTAAAAGGCGGTACCAAATAGAAGCCTTGCAGTCAAGTCAACAGCACTTCTCAGTCAACTGACCAGATTAGTCAGCGTTTTTGGTTGCTGTTTAGGATTTTCGCTAAGCAACCGCAAAAGCCACACGCACTCACACACACATACACACTCTGAGAATTAATTTTTTATTTATTGCGGACTTTTTGTCCTCATCTTGGTATTTTTTGTGTTGTTCTTCACTACGTTTCGGCCAAATTTCATCTCTGGCCATCTTCAGGTGATTAACCACGACCTCGGATAGGAATGCTGAGTCTTGAAACCATATCCCCAGTAATTACTGCCTTCCATAGTTGTTGACTATCGCACCAGGTTTTTTTTTTAACCAAGTAAACATCTAGCTGGTTTGGGTAGGAATTGAATCCGCTATCTTCTGACAATGCTCACCTGGAACCGTAGAGACTCAACGCCTCTATCCGCAGCGCCACAACACAACACAAAAACTACCAAGATGAGGACAAAAAGTCCGCAATAACTAAAAAAAAAAAAAAATTCTCAGATTAAGAAGCCTCATCTCAAAATGCTTCCAATTAAAGACAACATCTGCCAAAAAGCTCACAAACCTCGACTTCTAATGTTGTGCTGTCTCAAATCCCCGTTTTGTCTTTTTTCCTTCCTTCCTCTCTTTTTTGTAGGTTTTTTTTTTTTATTTTTTTATTCAACTCGTGAATTGCTCACTCAGCCACGTGTGAGAAGTAATAACGCGTTCCTCACTAGGTGGACGAACGATTAACGGCCAACCCGACGCGTGGGTACATTTCATAAATGGCTGAAAAGCTAAATTAGCGTTTACCAGAGAAACAGAAATCTATCTACGTATGACATAGAGAAAAATTCATCTCAATTATCATGATAGATTATTAGAACCTTATCGTTGAAATCCATCTTTCCAATTATTTTAGTTTTATGGATATCAACCATTGTGGGTAATTTAATGCCAAATAGAGTTTATCTATATATATCAAATATATATGATTATATATACACATTACATTGATAAATATTACGATTGCCCAGTCAGCTGGGGCTGTAGAATACACTGACTGCACCTCTACAGAGGTGTAAGACCCCCCTAACAAGTGTCCTGGATATGACACTAAACAATCTGATGGTGAGGTTCCAGCAATGCTGGAGCTTTGGGGAATGCGGAGTACCCCTTCATTGCCATCGCTCCCAGGTCCACTCTGGCCCGGAGTGGTAGCACCTGATAGGGCCCTATCTATGGGTTAAATAGAACTAACAGCATATTTATGCTAAAATGAATTGAGTAAACTGAATAGCTTAAAATAGAAATGTTTTTGACAATTAAACCATGCTTACACTTAAACTGCGTGCTTATGGTTAACTGAATTATTTCAAATATAACTGTTTTTCGACATTAAAACTGTATTTACACTTAACTGAATTATTACATATAACTGCTTAAATAGTTTGAAATGGAAATGTTTTTAACGATTAAACTGTGTATTTATGCTAAATTGAATTGTTTGAAATAGAACAGATTATTTACATAAAAATGGATTTGGCGTTAAATAACCTACAAAGGTTGATATGCCATAAAACCAAACAAACCAAACCAAAACTAAATATTACGAATTAACCCAGACTTTGATAGAGTGCTTTGGTCTAAATTCTTTAGGTTTGTTGGATTTATTTTTTTATTCTTTAGCATTTTAAAATTTTTTTATTGGTTTTGCTTTCGGGTTTGAATAAGATCGATAAACCCGATATTGCTTGTAGAAATAATTTGATTTAGTTACCATCGGATAGAATATAAGAATCTCAAATCGAGTAGGAAGCAAAATATTACACATTACACTGTAAAATATATATTACATTACCTTGATAAAAGGCAAAATATACACATTACCTTGATAAAAGTTTTTAACAAGCCTGAGCTCATTTTTCTTTACACACAGTTAAAAGGTTTCAAGTATTTTTATGAAACAGTAACAATTTAACATCTGTCATTTTCTTGCACACGTTTAAATAGATATACTTGATATGTAAGAGATTAGTTTATCGGTGATTTTATTTTAAAATGAGTTAAAACTAATTTATTTGCACTCTGTTCTTTCCTCTCATTTAAATGTTTTCTCTTATTGCTATGTAGAGAAAAACTGATAGCAAGGTAAAACTAGAGGAAGGAGAGATTTATTGAGAAGCAAAGTTGACACTATAGCGTTTCGGTTAAATGAACAATCACCAGGACATTCAGGTATGATTGTAGTGATGTTACGTCAACAATGGATAAATAAAAATACAAAATACAAAAACCCAGGGAAAACATGTATATCAAGAAAGTGGTTATTTAGTGAATCAGCGTTTGTTTTTATTTTAGATTATGTAATTTGACTCATTAGGAATATTGTATAGAATTTATGTTCTGTTTGTTTGTCTAACAGTTATAATTCTATTCAATATTAATCATTTGTTTGCACACAGTGAAGTAGTAACAAGTATTGCTATTTAACACTAACTATTCTAGCCAACATTACTAATTTATTTGTGCGTAGTTAAATGATTCTAAGTATTTCAACGTATCACTAACAATTCAATAAAACACCAGTCATTTGTTTATGAAGTTAAATGATCAAACACTTCTAATTCAATCAATTCAAATAGGCATAAGTTATATGTTTGCACTCAGTTTAAATGTGAAACAGTTCTATTTGACCCATAGGTAGGACCCAATCAAATGCTACCTTTCTGAGCCAGAGTGAACCTGGGAGTAACGGCAATGAAGCGGTATGTCTCCGGAGATCGAATAAATCAACTCGCAAATTTATTGGAGATCCAGGTCATGATTGACAACAATCCCAGCAAGTCGATCCGGTCCATAGCCCGGGACGTAGTCTAAATTTCTTATCAGGCAGGTAGTGAATGAAAATCTTCAGAATTTATCATAAGATGTGAAATGATATAAGATATTAATATTTTATCATATATATATATATATATATATATATTTAGTAGTCACGCTGTTTAAAAAAAGTGCGCAGAATCGCCTGGTCAGTGATGTTCTTGGGGTCCTTACAAGTTTCGTGTCTTCCAACATCATACTTGAGCATTACAGGAACTACACTATCAGATTTTGACCACCAGATCAACGACAGTGAGGCATTAGATGTAATCTTCAGCGCCAGTCAACTTGGCTGCTTTCCTCTTGAGAATTTTTACTTGCGTCGATAAAGTCCAATAAATATACATACCAAAATCAATAGCTCCACAAACTTTTTAAAACCGTATCAACAAAACAAATATCAAAAAACTCTCAGTTCGAAATAGAGATTTTATATAACAAGTGAGAAACTCTGAAGAGGGCAATGACGCGCGCGTTTGTGGCATTGGCAATAATTTTTGATTTTGCTTTCAGCGTTCGAATATGTCTCGTATAAAATCCATAACGTATAAAATAAAGACCGGTGTGTTTAATTAATTTGTATATTCATAGAGCATAAGAAAAATATTCTGGCTTTCCTTCTTGGCGAAACTTTGCTGTTTGTTTTTAATTTAAAGAGAGGTCCTAAAATATTCATCAGTTCGTAAAAATGGATTATATATCATGCTGTAAACTTTTCCAAGATTAATTGCCTCAAACTTTTCCATATGAATTTTTATTCGTTTTGCCAAGTTTATGATATTATTTTCCTTCTTAAAATGAGACTTTTTTTGGCAGTCTAATAGATATTGTATAATTTGGTTTGGTATCTATGTTTAATGGCATATCAACCTTTGTAGGTTATTTAATGCCAAAGCCATTCTCCGAGAAGAGCAGTAGTAGTACTATTTAACCCATAGCTTGGAGGATAAGGGGATTCATACCTTTCCCAAGGGTATTTGCCGGAATGTGAACGTAACAGCGCGACTGGAATACGAACTCGCTTACTACGATTCCGCAGTCCATCGCTTTAACCATTGCGCTACTCTAGATATTGTATTTGTTGGTTTTCTCTGGATGATTGAAATTTCTGATTTAAAGGCGCAATTTAATGAGGCATCGACTTTTCATTAAAACGATTTTTGTGGGGGAAAAAGATTTTTGGCCGAATAAATTAGCAGGATTTAATGGGATATTCATATTTTTAATTTACGGCTATAAAAGAAAAGAAAAAATGATAACCCACTCATTGAAAGAGAGTTGAGATGTTTTCTTTAAGTTTGTTGTATTTATTTTTTTTTTGTTCCTTCGCTTTTTAACATTCTTTTTATAGGTTTTGCTTTCGGGATTGAATAATATCGATAAAGTTGAAATGATTTGATTTAGTTATCAATATATAAAATATAAGAATCCCAAGGAAGTAGAAAAAAATGGAGAGACGGTAAATTAAAACTAAGGTGAGGAAAAAAATGCAGCATTTTGTACGTGGTAGTTTACGCAAAGTCATCGTGTGACCGAAGTAGTTCATGGTCTCTTTTCTTTGTTTAATGGCATATCAATCTTAAAGGGTTATTTAATGCCAAGGCCATCCTTGTTGAAAAGCAGTAGTGGAACTATCTAACCATTTGCTGTAGGGATAGGAAGATTCATGCCTTTCTCAAAGGAATTATTTTGAAAGTGAACGTAATATCACGACAGGAATGGTTTAGTTAATTTCTTTGTTTAACGGCATATCAACCTTAGCAGGTAATTTAATGCCAAATCTATCCTTGTAGAAAAACATAAGTAGTAGTAACAAATAGCTGTGGGTGGGGAGAAGAGCTTCACTCCTTTCATAACGGTATTATTTTGAAACTGGAGTGGTTTACTTATTTTCTTTGTTTAATGACATATCAACCTTCGTGGGTTATTTAATGCAAAAGGCAATCCTTGTATAAAAACAGTAGCGGTACTATCTAACCGATAGCTGAGGGTATATGAGGGTTCATGTCTTTCCCAAAGGAATTAGTTTGAGAGTGGAGCTATTTAAACGAGAAAGGAAGATCTTTATTTTATTACATATAAATCCTTGACCGAGCCGGATGTTCAGCTATGTAAACAAAGTGAATGCAGGATGAATCTGTGTAAACAGGAAGATTACGATGCTTAGTTGTAAGCAGCTTACGTGGGTTGAACCGGAAAATGCGTTATGAAAATATATATATATACACAGGCATACACAGAGCACAGTCAGTCTCAGTCTTACAGCGAGAAGAGATTTGGTTTGTCGTGGAGAGCCGCCACAAGGGACCGTCCAGGGGTGGAGGTGACAGTCCACGCCAGTTACAGTCAGTCGTCAATCGTTAGTCGTTTCTTCAGTCTGCGGTCTTGAGTCTTGAAGTTCCAGTGTGGATCCAAGGGTTGAGATAAGTAGAGAACGTCTCAACAAAGAAAGAAAAGGCACCCGAGTGTGGCATAGTGTGGTTAATAAGAAGTGTTAAATAAAGCCTTGCGTATGGTGCGACGCGGATAAGAAAAGATGATTGTCAATATAGCAGTGTCGAAGACCTTCAAGTCGTCCTTGCGTCTTCGTCTCTCTGTCCCTGTTTCTCTATCTCACACTTACAGTATTTTTCATTCCTTTATGAAAGTAATAAAAAGAGATACATTTTTTAAAAACGAAATTCTCATAATTCCTTCAGTCATCATTTTGCCGGTAGGGTATACAACACTAATTTTGCCTTTGGAATAAACAATAAAAAAATGTACAATAACAATCTATATAATTCTTAATTCAATCACCATTTGTTTTATTTAATTCAACTGAAGCTTCAAGATAGATACATATATCTCTCGTAAATTAAATTAGTCAACATTCCACAATGGTAAACGGATATTTAGACTTGTTTAAAACAAAAGAATTATATTGGTTTATATAAGATACTAGCTATGAACTTGTGGGAAATAGATTCAATAAAGCTATATTAGATCAGTTGTTATTTTTTCAAATAATGAATGAATAATTGGAAAAGTTAGCTAAAGCCACTATTGGTTAAATCTGATCTTCCACTTATTAAAATAAAAGTGAAAGTGAAACCAGATTTTAAATATCTAACCAGAAAACTAAGAAACTGCTATAAATTCTCAGAAAAGTTATAATCAGAAAAAGGAGATAATATTGATTGAAATTACTTAATGTAAGCAGAATGAATATGAAAAATTGGAAGTCTATGAAAAATGGAAAAATAAAAATACAATTTGTAAAAATATCAGATACAATTGTATACCACAACTCATATATTTTAGATCAAAAAGTAAAATTCACAAAAAACCTGAGTAAAGTAAAAATAAGACAGGTGAATTAACAGACACATTAGTTGAAACAGCATGTGTAAAAGCCTGGAACCAGATGAAATACATCGTAAAATATTAAACTACTTATCAAATGAAAGCTTTATCAATGCAATAGAATTTAGAAATATAGAGAATATGAAACGATTTCTTATATTTGGAAAACAGCTATTGTTATACCATTGCATTAAAAATGTTTTGATGTATTTGAAAAGCAACTACCAACCAGATTCTTTAACACGTATATTGTGCAAATATTTTAATAAATCGATTAGAAATCACATATTGAATTTTATAAGGGATAAATTGTAATCAACGTTGTTTGATCAATCATATTCATATTTACCAACCCCTTCGCTCGGGCAGGATATGACACAAGGTCAATTTTTAAGCGGAGTTTAACAGGTTTGAATTCAGAGTTTTCCTTCTCCTAGACTAGTTGCCTCACCAAGGCTGAAGAACCTAGTCTGCCCTACTATTTACCCATAGCTGGAGGGAGATTATTTGGATTCATACCTTTCCCAAGGGTAATAGTGCTATGTGAAATGCAATCAGCCACGTCCTGGATTTGAAATCGTGTCGCCGTGTCCATATCCTGTTACGATAACCATTACACCACGGGCACCTCGTTGTTTGATCAATAGTAAATAAGCATTATCTCATATTTCGGAAAGTATTGATGATATACATAAGAAGGATGTGACACAAGGTCAATATTTTAGCGGAATATAATATCTTTGAATGCAAAGTTCTCTTCTCCACTATCAAAGTTAAAGAAACTTGCTACCCTGCTATTAACCCATAACGTGTTGGGAATAACTCGGTGCATACCTTTCCCAAGGGTAATAACACTATAGGAAATAGTCTTAAGCAGGATTTGAACTCTTTTCGCCTTAACCATTTCCACTGATGATATCGATTACACCAGGAGCACCTCTTCAATTGACAGATATTATAAATGTATATTCAATGGAAGAGAATGATGCTGACATTGTATATGGGTGGGTTTTAGGAAGGCATACCGTATCGCAATATTGCTTACTAGTGAAAATAAAAACTTTGTATTTTGAAAAAAGTAAAATATGAAATATTGTAGGATATATTTTGGCAGATAGAACTTCGCAAGTAAAAACTACTAACAATAATCCTGAAACACTGAAAGTATCCTCCAGTGTTTTCCAAGGTCCAGTACTGATACCTTTGTTGCTTTTTTTTTAATTCATAAATGCTTTGCCTTCATATATAAAATCAGCCATTAAACCATATGTTTAGGATGTTAAACTACTTTTTAGACCTTTATTAAAAGAAACAAGAGGAATCGAGCAAAATAAATTTTCTTATTAAAAGTTACTTAACGTAATGTGGAATAGAGTTTCATGTGTTTACTTAATGTAAGGTACTTCATATTGGAGGGCAAGGCTAGAAGAATATTCCACTTGGCTACGGGGAGATTATGTATATGAGTGTTGTACACTACATATACGTATGCAGGCGGACTCTGTCGTTTCAGATAGGAACGGGTTTATTAACTTCTGACTTCGGTCCATGGCAACACGAGGAGATAGACACAATTCTTAAACGTCTTTGCTAACCATACAAAGCTGACTCCACCCCAACGTGCGGCGCATCTTGTGATGTTTAAGATCTCAATTCATCGCTGCCGGTCGATATCCGAAAAAACTCAACTGCCGCTGCAACGGTAGAAAACTCAACTCTCGTCTTCAACGGTAGAAAACCCAACTCTCGTCTTCAACGGTAGAAAACTCAACTCTCGTTTTCAACGGTCGAATACCCAACTACATCTTTCAACGGTCAAAATCCAACTCATCTTTCAACTGTCAAAATCCAACTAACGTCTTTTCAAAATCCTCAAATTCTCTTCTGGGCATCCACAATACAGCCCCATTTCCCGTCTGGGGGTTTTTTATGAAAAATGGTGATTGCCATATCCTTTGTACCCAATGACTCTAAAAGTTGAAAGCCTTACCAAACTGAATGAAAAATTACAATCAACGAAAAATGATTAATATAAAAAATCTTTCCTTAATTATATAACATGAGTATAGCATGATTAGTTTGGTTTTAAGGCATATCACCCATGGTTGGTTATTTAATGTCAAACCCTTTATATATATATATATATATATATATATATATATATATATATATTTACTTACCTACTATCTACCAGTATTCACGGTTACCAGAAAAAAAGAAAAAAACCCGCCAGGAACAAGAGATAAAAATATCTCGAATCACTGCCCGGGGGAAAAAGAAAAAATATCATAGGACAAAAAGAAAGAAAAGGCCAACCCCGTCACACCAGTTAAAAAAACCAAGAGATATGCAGTCAGTTGGTCAAAAGAAAAATAAAACCCACCGTAAAACGCTGCAATGCTACAATTACAAGAGTTCTCAACACGAGTGGAGCCAATTATAAAATTAACCTAAATCGCGAGTCGGAATTCTCCTACTAAACGGATCATCAGGGAGTCTCGCATCGAGACTCCCTGATGATCCGTTGAGGTGAATCCTTAGTATGAGAATTACGACTCGTTATCTAGGTTAATTATATATATATATATATATATATATTGAATATTTGATTTCAAAACACATTTTTAAATAACAGTTTTAAACGAGCCAAAGCTCGTTCTTTAGCACACAGTTAATTGGTTTCACGGATTTCTACCTAACATGAACAATTCTATTTACTATTAATCATTTGTTTGCACACAGTTAAATGGTTCTAAGTATTGCTATATACATCAAACAAATCAATTAAACATCAATCATTGTTTTACATACAGTTAAATGATCAAACAGGTCGATTTCAAACAAGTCAGTTTAGCATGTCAACGAAGTTAAACGGTTGCAAGTATTGGTACGTATTATTAACAATTTAATTAATTTTTTTCTCACAGTTAAATGATTAAACCGTTCTTGTTCAGGCAACGCGGCTTCATTTGCTTGCAGTCAGTTTAGATATCAAAGTACAAAGTTTAAATGTCAAACACTTTTTTGGCCCATACATAAGACACAAACAAATACAACCACTCCGAGTCGGAGTGGTCTTGGGAGCGATGGAAACGAAGGAATACTCCGCATTACCAAAAGCTCCAGCATGACTGGAGCCTCAGTAACAGACTGTATAGTGTCATATCTATTACATTGGTTGGGACAGGGTTACCCCTCTGCAGAGATGAAATATGCATTCTACAACTCCGCCTCCAGCCCACGAGGCCAGGTATAGCGTGAGAAGCAGAATTGTAATATATTCTTTTAGATTTTTGAAAGGGTTTATAATTTAAGGGTCATAAAGGTTCTGTTCACTTACTTATAAATCATGATAAAATTTACTGCTTATCACGAAAAGAAAATTTGATATCAATAAAGATATTTTACTTTTCGTATATTTGCCAAAGAAGCGATATCTGTTTATTCAGAGAGGGACGTTACGCACGGAAAGAAATAATTTTTTACATTACCATGAGAAACTATCGATGGAGCATTGAGAAGAAAGTGTAATTTAATTTCTATTATGTTAGAAGTTTCCAAAAAAGAATCCCCAGGATAATGGAAGGTGATATTTCAACCCATATAGGACGACTCATATTTATTAACGGCTATAAAAGCTAACACTTACTTGAACACGTGTTATATACTCACATAATAAATATGCTTATATACACATATACATGTTCATGCAGGATACATACAGACGCTATAAATTAATCAGATGCAGTAATAAACGACACAGGAAGACTTCTTTAACAATATTTTTACCTCTCACTTTATTTGTAAGGGTTCGAAAAGGTTGTGTGGGGTTCTACTGTAACAGGAAGCCGGAGACCGAACATAACTGAAATATTTTGACCCCAAACTTATAGCCGTCAGCGTTGTGTCTTTCTCGTTCTCCAGGGCTGCTCAACCAGAGGCCCAGGGCCCACCCTGCTGAAGGATGACTTTCTTAAATGCATCTTATCAGCATCTTCTCTGGACCCCAAACTCCATCGGGGTTTCCTAGCCCCCCCCCGGCTGGGTGTGGCTTTCCCTACCACATCCCTCTCCAACTGGCTGTAACTCAACTGGCCCTCAACTGAGTTATATAATCGTTCGACGCCCACTCGAACTTTGAAATCGAATGTTTAATCGTCATCAAGCGGAAATTACTGTCATGCAGTTCAGAGGTCACTCTCTTCCGGTGCATCACTCTTTAGTGGCACAGTGGGACCTTCACCTTGTCCCATATTATCAGCCTTAATTCGCCCACGCGATCCCTTTCGATTACTGGCCATTGGAATGTGTCACTTCCTTCCGGTGCATCACCTTGGAATAGCATTTTTGGGCCGGGTAAAGTTCAAAATATAACTCACGTAAATAAGCAGATATCTATTGCCAAACAAAGGCTTATCTAAACTGAAAAACAAGTTATACCTTCATGGGCCATTCTAAAATGAGGGCAAATTTTTGTTAAGGTTTTGTTCGGCTTTGTTCCTTTCCTCAATACTATATCAATCTTCATGGGTTATTTTGTTGCATAGCCATATACACGAATATGGCCATGTGCGAAATGGGTGAAATGGACATCGAATGTTGATTACGATAGAACATATAAATCTCTGAATTCGAAAACACGTAACGACTTCTTGTTCAGGCACGAAACCTTTTTATTAACCTTGAGCCAAAGGTTCCGACGTAAGGAGGAGAGTCACAATCTTCTGTGCTGTCCTATTCATTTGGCCCCTATCTCGAGCAGCCCCCATCTCGAGCGGTCCCCATAGGGCGCACGTTCGCCTCGCGTCTGCTAGCTCCAAAAGTCGATCCTTCTCGTTTGGTGTCTCGTACTCGACTCTATAACTTTGTTCAAATCTCCACAAACCTCTGCGCGCTTCCGGTGCGTGACGTCACTTGCACTCCGTCACCCGTTTTGTCTCGGAATATTGTGACATCTGAGTGACACCTCCATCCGCGTTAACACCTGCCTCAATGTTGCATCCAACTAACCCATGCACCGAGCCGAAAGGTTCTCAGCCCAACTAAACTCAAAGGCATGGACCGAAATCCCTCTGTTATTATACAACAATTTAATGCCAAAGCTACCGTTGTGTAAGGACATCAGTAGTAATATTTAACCGATTGCTGGTGAGATAAGATAGTTCATATTTTTCCTAAGGGTATTAATCTGAAAGTGGGTGTAATAGAATGATTTTATTTCGAACACGCTTATTACAATGTTAATATCCTGAATGCTAGCCACTACAAACGGGGAGAGTCAGAATTTTACTTAGGGTGTGAGTAATAAGAAGGACTGTTTAAAGTTGAGACCCTTTTTAATGGAAATCATTTGTGATGGGTTCTTTTAATGTACCTAAAACTGTCAGCATTACCTTATTAACTGCTGCGTGGGTATGTTTTATTTATTGTGAGTTTTGACGCGAAGGATTGGGTTTTCAACTCCAATGTTTAGCCCATTTTAAATACACGTGCTTCAACGTGTACATCATACTTTTTTCTGTATAATCCACATGATTTGTAATTCTCAACCAGCAATGATTGGAATACAGGGCTCTGTTCAAGCCTGAAGTACTTGGTTTGAATTTTCACTATTTGGAATAGCCGCAAAACAAATATTTTTGCAAGATTAAAATGATTTTTTTTCTGTCAACCAATTCGAAATCATATAGATTCAACATTTATAAAAAAAAAAAAAGTTCGGAAAATGCTAAATATATTCAGTTTTATTAACATTCCACTTATTGATTGAATGAGCATCACACACACACACACACATATATATATATATATATATGAGGAATTATATATATGAGGAATTCAAATTTTCGGCAGATACCGACAAAAAGAAAGGAGGGAAGGAAAAAAATTGCCGTAATCCTGCAGGGTTAGCGTGGGTAATATATATATATATATATATATATATCAGGGGCGGAGACGGGACTAGTGCTACTCGTGCCCGGCACGACCAATAACTCGGTCAATGTTATTCAAAATGGATTAAAAATCATCTCATGTTAGAGGAATACGCTTTTGGCTGTAGCCGATAGCTAGAGCAACCCAAACACTGTGCTCAAAAATCTTAGCACGTGTGACTGCTGATAGATGTATTGGGAAGAGGGCGAAGGACCGAGAGAGAGAGAGAGAGAGAGAGAGTGTGTGTGTGTGTGAGAGAGAGAGAGAGAGAGAGAGAGAGAGAGAGGGGGATAGCAGTTTAGAGCCGTCGCCGACGTCATCATCATTGCTATGGTAAATGTTGGTTAAACGGCGTGTTTTAATTCGTTTTTTCACTAACAGATCTCTATTTCTTTAATGAATGTTGCATATATTACATTCTGTAACTAAAATTTGTTTATTTGAATACATTTTCAACAAATAATCTTTATTTTCAGCGAAATTGAAACTACTAGCTGTGTCTGTGTATATTGTCATCAGTTTCTTTATTCTAATAAACATATTTTTCTCGTCATAGTAATGAACATCTTCTCTTTTCTTCTATACTTTTGAAAGGAAAAAAAATTATCTTATCTACTGTATTAACAAGACTACAAATTATATAGTATCTTGATTGTTTACAAAAAAACCACCATGCAAGGTACGTTAGTCAATCTGTGCTATACAATGGAGAATCACGCAATAGCAACTATGATGACTTACTTTGGGTCCACGGACCACGGGTTGGGAACTGAAGTTGACAGAGGGCGGTGGGGCACGAGCAGCAAAAATAGGCTAGAGTCGCCACTGATATATATAGATAGATAGATAGATAGATATGTGTGTGTATATTTGTGTGAGCGTATGGGTGTGTGTGAGTGTGCGCGTGCATGAAGGAAAGAGTTATTATATGAGTGAGATGAAGCGTATATTATTTTTATGTTTTACTAAGTTTGTTTCATTACACGGTACGTACATAATGTAAATTTTCTCAGTCGGTTGGGGCTGTAGAATACACCGACTGCAACTCTGCAGAGGGATAACGAGTGTCCTGGATATGACACTAAACAATCTGATAGTTAGGTTAAAGTAATGCTGGAGCTTTTTGGAATGCAGAGTACCCTTTTATTGTCATCGCTCCCTGGTCAACTCTGGCCCGAAGTGGTAGCACCTGATAGGGCCCTATCTATGGGTTAAATAGAACCAACGGTATACTTGTGCTAAAATGGGTGAGGTTTCAGTTATGGTGGAACCTTGCAGAATGCGGAGAACCCCTTCATTGCCATTGCTCTGAGATCCACTCTGGCAAGATATGATAGGGCTCTATATATAGATTAAATATAAATAACTGCGTGCATAATAGCACCTGGTACTATTTACCAACCCCTCCGCTCGGGCAGGATATGACACAAGGTCAATTTTTAAGCGGAGTTTAACAGGTTTGAATTCAGAGTTTTCCTTCTCCTAGACTAGTTGCCTAACCAAGGCTGAAGAACCTAGTCTATCCTACTATTTACCCATAGCTGGAGGGAGAATAATTGGATTCATACCTTTCCCAAGGGTATTAGTGCTATGTGAAATGCAATCAGTTTCGTCCAGGATTTGAACTCGTATCGCCGTGTTCATTTCCTACGGCGATAACGACTACACCACGGGCACCTCCACAATAGCTCCAGCATTACTTTAACCTATCAGATTGTTTAGTGTCATATCCATAATAGCACCTGGTAGGGCCCTATATATGGATTAAATATAAATAACTGCGTGCTTATCCTAAACTGAATTGCTTGAAATAGAACTGTTTTTTTACATTGAAAATCTTCTTAGATTAAACTGAATTGTTTGAAATAGAACTGTGGAGACATTCAACTGTGAGTAAACAAAATGTATACTAATAATATACTGAATTAGCTGAATTAGAACTGTCTGACAAAATTGTAATAGAAACGTTTTTGTCAATTAAACAGTGTACTCATGCTAAACTGAATTGTTTTAAATAGAACTGATTATTTGCATAAAATGGATTTGGTGTTAAATAGCCTACACAGATTTATATGCCATAAAAAAACCAACCAACCAATCAACCAAAATAATGTAAGTACTTCCCGTATAATATCCTCAAAATAAATTTTCTGATAAGAACTGGAGCCTCGACATTACGAACTACAAACCACATACACTTTCAGAAGAGCTCGAGTCATTGAAATATGATGTATGGGGGGGATAAGAAAAATATACAAGTGATTTAATGACAAAAGAGTATTGATGCTTTCTAATTGTTTTGAATTGAATGATTTATCGACCCTATCAGGGAAATCTTGCGGTGTCTTCAACATTTTCGAGTTATCTTGGTATGTTTGGTGTTTCTGTTGAAATTTATCTGAATTATCTGACAGGAGAGCAAGATTAGTTTTAGTGAATTCAACATGAATATCATGTTTGAAACAGAATCTTTCATTTAGTGTTTTAGTAAATCGTTCTAAAGTCCATGTTTTATCTTGCTCCATCCAGTAACGTATCTTTTGGCTGAATTATCTACGCTATTTTATCATCGTAATTTCTATAAAATAAGCAGTTGACCGTTTAGATGTATCTACATGCAGTGAGTAGATAGAATATCATAGCGGAAACGTGTATTCTGATGTGAAACGTGTGTCTATTTAAATCATATATGCAATTAACTATCATCGATAGTCAATGGTTGCTTTGGTCTGGTTTTATGGCATATCAACTATTATAGGTTATTTAATGCCAAATCCTTCATATATATATATATATATATATAATATATATGATTTGATTTGGTTGGGTGTTATGGCATATCAACAATTAAGGCTTATTTAATACCAAATTCTCTTTATGCACATATATTAAATATATATGATTTGCTTTGGTTTGGTTTTATGGCATATCCACAACTGTCGGTTATTTAATTCCAAATCTGCTTTTTACATATATATTTAACCTATGATTTGTAAACACTTTTTGTAGATGCACACAGTTAAATAATCAAACAGATCTATTTCTATCGATTCAATTTAGCATAAGTTAACAAAATTAAATGGTTCCAAATAGTTGCTGTCAATCAACAACAACTCAGTCATTTGCTTACACAAAGTTAAGTAATCAGACGACTCTATTTCAAACAATTGAATTTGGCTTAAGACATTTATTTCCCTTCAGGTTAAAGGTTAAACAGATGTAGATACGGCCCTGTCAGATTTTACCACTCTGAGTCTGAATGGACAGGGAGCGATAACAATGAAGGGGTAATCCCTTCTCTCCAAAGGCTGGAGCCTCATCATCAGGTAAATTCGCGTCATACCCAGAATTGTAGTCAGTGGGGGGTTATCCCTCTGCAGACATGCAGTCGGAGTATTCTGCAGCACCAGTCGACAGAACACAAACGTCAGTGTTGTAAGTAATGAGCACCAATATGCGTATGTATATGTTTGAGTATATATATATATATATATATATATATGTATATATATATATATATATATAAACGTGTGTGTGTGTGTGTGTGTGTATAAAAAAATGTAAACAAAGGCTGCTGCTGCAGCTGCTGTTTCTAAAAATAAAAATACCTTAAAATTCCCTTAGCCAACGTGGTCCGCTTGGTGGACGAGTGGTCTGAAACACAGTCTAACGTAAAGGTGGACTGGTATCGATCCCGGCTTCGAGCGTCCTACGTGTCTAGCCATACTGAAGAGTTCTGATAGAACGAAACAGTCTGTCTGTGGATGACTATATATATATATATATATACGAGTATCATTAAATGAGCTTCCAGACTTTTTTCGTATGCCCACTTTTATTGATAGTTCACACATAAACCTCTCCTGAATTATGGGCGAGCACTCTACCAACAAGGTAATATATATGTATATATATATATATATATATATATATATAAGGGGTATACGAAAAGTTACCAGACTTTTTTCGTATGGACACTTTTATTGATAGTAAACACATGAAACTCTAGTCCACTTCGAAGTAATCTTCTCCAGCTGCAATGCACTTGTTGTACTGTTCCAACAACTTTTGGAAGGTCCCATGGAAATCTTCTTGTGTGAGCGTGTCAATGACCTTAGTCATAGCCTCTTTCATCTGCTCAATTGTCTCTTAAAGACAGCCTTTGAGCTTAGGGAATAACCAAAAGTCACAGGGACCAAGATTTGAACTTTAGGTAGACTGAGGAACTGTCTTGATGCCCATCTTGGTCAAATAGTCTGTGATAAGGATGGAAGTGTGGACTGGCGCATTGTCCTGGTGGAAATGCCAATGACCCAATTTGAAGAATGCCGGCCACTTCCGACGGAATCTCTACCTGAACTCCCTTAAAACCTCAACATTGTAACCCTAACCCTAACCCTTTGGCCAATCAACTCTGGCGTATTGACTTCCTTACTCCTCTCACACCTCTCAGCATCCCTTCCAGACTCATTGCCTTCCTTGAATCTCTTATGCCACTCAAAAACTGATGCTCGATGCATGCAAGATGGTCTAAAAAAAGTCTGAAGCATTCCGTACGTTTCTGTGGCATTTTTTTTTTTTCAAGTTTAACACATTATTTTTTAGCAAAGCATTCTTCTAAAGTGTCATCTGGTCCAGATTGCATTTTTGAAATTCACCAGCTGTGGCAACATGGCTGTAGTAGGGTGTATTCCAATTCCTACTGTAGGTGTTCATTTGAACCTAAAATCATAAAAATTAGTCAATCATCTCATAATTTGGATAGCAATAACATAGTGAATTCTCAAGAGTCTAGGACAATTTTAAATGCCTGTACAAAAAAAGTCTGGGAACTTATTCAAGGCAAAACGTATATATATATATATATATATATTTCATTTTTTTATTTTTTAAGTAGAGGAATTATATATATATATGTGTATATATATATATATATATATAAAGTCGCAAACTTTACTTACTTATATATATATATATATATATGTAAAGATCTTGTAGTACATACAGAAAATATATATTACTTTTAAAAGCGAGTGGGTTGTGTTAAGAACGTACTAAATTCATAAAAACGAATTAAAATCCTTTAAAAGGAGACCCATTCTTTCGGTCAGTTCTCTTATGTCTCCATCCCATTCTTACTTACTCTTTCATAAAATCAATTGTCATTGAAAATTCTTTGACAATTTTAGAACGTTATTAACACCAAGCTTTCGATATTTATATAAGTAGGACTGCAATCAATTTTAAATTTGATATTTAGGTTTTTGTTTTTTTCTTATATACATAGTCATCCTCGGACAAACACTTTCGTTGTATCGCGACTCTTCAGTGTAGCTAGACACCCCTGACGCTCCAAGCCGGGATTCGAAACTTGCCTAATATTTTCGTCAGGCTAATGACATATGAGATACATACGTCTCTATACCCACATAAGCTACGAGGATCATTAAATAAGTTTCCAGACTTTTTTGTATGGGCACTTTTATTGATAGTAAACACATGAAACTCTAGTCCCATTCGACGTAATCTTCTCCGGTTGCAATGATCTTGTTGTGCCGTTCCAGTAACTTCTAGAAGGCCTCATGGAAGTCCTCTTGTGTCAGCGAGTCAATGACCTTCGTCACAGCCTCTTTCATCTCTTCAGTTGTCTCACAACGATAGCTTCTGAGCTTAGGGAATAAGCAAAAGTCACAGGGAGCAAGGTCTCGGCTATAGGGAGGTTGAGGAACTGGGTTGATGCCCATCTTGGTCAAATAGTCTGTGACAAGGATGGAGTTGAAGACTGGTGCATTGTTCTGGTGGAAATGCCACTGACCCGATTTGAAGAGTGCTGGCCTCTTCCTTTGGAATCTCTTCCTGAATCTCAACATTGTAACCCTAACCTTAAGCCTTTGGCCAATCAACTGTGGTGTATTGACTTCCTTACTCCTCCCACACCCCTCATCATCCCTCAAAGACACCCTGCCTTCCTTGAATCTCTTATGCCAATCAAAAGCTGATGCTCGATTCAAGCAAGATGCTCCAAAAGTAGTCTGAAGCATTCCATACGTTTCTGTGGCATTTTTTAAAACAATTTTATTGCATATCGTTATTCTAATGTGTCAGATTGCATTTTTGAAAATCACCAGCAGTGATAATCAGCTTTAGTAGGGTGTATTACAATCGTTGCTGTAGCTGTTCATTTGAACGAGAAATGATAAAAATTGGTCAGTCACCTGTATAGCAAAAACATACCGGTCAGTCATCTGTATACCAAAAACATACTGAATTTTCAAGAGTGTACGACAATTTTCAATGCCCATACAAAAAAGGCTGGAAAACTATCGTATGTACCTCATACAACTCGACTAAGTCTGTGAATCAATGTTAGCTTGGAATTAACTCATATATATCATGATACCGGAGTGCTCAGTTCGTTAGATGAACTTTCTATTATGCGAGTGGTACTATTTACCAACCCCTCCGCTCGGGCAGGATATGACACAAGGTCAATTTTTAAGCGGAGTTTAACAGGTTTGAATTCAGAGTTTTCCTTCTCCTAGACTAGTTGCCACACCAAGGCTGAAGAACCTAGTCCGTCCTACTATTTATCCATAGCTGGAGGGAGAATAAGGGGGTTCATACCTTTCCCAAGGGTATTTGCCCGAAAGTGAACGTAATAGCGCGACTGGAGTACAAACTCGCGTACTACGATTCCGCAGTTCATCGCTTTAACCATTACACCACAAGGACACTATTATGCGAGTGGTAACTGTTATATTCCGTCGCTAAAGTACTCAACCCCACCACCGGTGGGTAGGGTATACATTGTCATCCACTGTCAGGCTGTTTCGTTTTATCACAATGTATATGTATATATATATGATTCATGGAATTTAGACTTCGACCGTGGGTTTCATGGAGTTTTTTTTGCAAAACAACAATCAACAGGAAGTTAAGAAAATGAAATGAATCGAAAATCGAAAAAATACAATAAAAAAACTGTTGGGATTTTGTAGGAATCTTTATGTGTTGTTGTAAGTGAGTGAGTGTGTGGGGTGTATGCTTATAGATGCGTATAAATGTGTGTATGTATGCGTGTGATTGAATGTATAAAACGCAGAACGTTGTATTAGCCGGATATAAAGTCGGTGGTGTATCTTAATTTTTTGCTACATTATTTTATATCAGTGCCCGTGGTGTAATTGTCATCGTCGTAGGAAATGAACACGGCAACACGAGTTCAAATCCTGGACGAGACTGATTGCATTTCACATAGCACTAATACCCTTGGGAAAGGTATGAATCCAATTATTCTCCCTCCAGCTATTGGTAAATAGTACGACAGATTAGGTTCTTCAGCCTTGGTTAGGCAACTAGTCTAGGAGAAGGAAAACTCTGAAGTCAAACCTGTTAAACTCCGCTTAAAAATTGACCTTGTGTCATATCCTGCCTGAGCGGAGGGGTTGGTAAATAGGATTATTTTATATCAGTATCTGTCGGTGACTATAGCCAAAGAAGAAAACATCATTATTATATGTCGAGGTGACTGAATAAAGATTTGATTTGTAAGTGTATTTAAACAGATATATTATGTTAGACCATAATCACAATGGGTACGCAGCAAACCCAGAAAGTAATTTCGTGACAACCAACACTTATATATATATATATATATATATATATCATATTTACCAACCCCTCCGCTCGGACAGGATATGACACAAGGTAATTTTTTAAACGGAGTTTAACAGGTTTGAATTCAGAGTTTTCCTTCTCCTAGACTAGTTGCCTCACCAAGACTTAAGAACCTAGTCTGTCCTACTATTTACCCATAGCTGGAGGGAGAATAATTGGATTCATTCCTTTCCCATGGTTATTAGTGCAATGTGAAATGCAATCAGTTTCGTCCAGGATTTGAACTCGTGTCGCCGTGTCCATTTCCTGCGAGGATAACCATTACACACCACGGGTGCCTATATATATATATATATATATATAAATCATTATCATCGTGTCGTGCCGCTAGCACGGTTATCCTTGACCCTCTCTTTCCACTTCTCCCTGTCGTTCATCGCCTCTTGCAAGGTCTTCAAGGCTACATCCCGTATCCTCACATAACTGCTGAATGTATGTTCTTGCTGGTCGTCTTGCTTTTGCCCGGTCATATGTCGGGGTCAATAAGAGTACATCACTTATGAGCTCGTCCCTGCTTCTCCAGCAGTGTCCTGCATGTCTGGTTCGCCTAACTCAGATAGTTATCGTGATGGGAGGCAGGTAGTCGTTTTAGTCTTATGGGGTGTTGCGTCCAGGACTTGTTCAATATTGCTCGCGGCATTCTTGTGTAATTGCCGTCTAGCTTCTTCTGCCATTTTGTTAGTGTCCATGTAGTGCATCCATACAGTTGTATCGATACGACAGCTGCCTTGAAGAAACTGCTTTTCATTTTATCGGTTAGGTCTGATATCCATATGATCGATAAACTATTGATAGCTGTCCATGCCTTCGTTAGCCGCGTGTTGATGTCCTTTTCGGTTGATGATCCGCTGTTTTGTATGTAAGGGAATTTGTGTACTTGTTTAAGAGGGGTTCCGTCTAGTGTGGAGATGTCACCTGTTTGATTATAGCACATATATTTCGTTTTGTGTGCATTGATATGGAGGCCATAAGAGATTAAAAGACATAAGAGTTTCAAGGAAAGCAGGGAGTCTGTGAGAGATGATGAGAGGTGTGGGAGGAGTAAGGAAGTTAATACACCAGAGTTGATTGCCTAAATTAACAATTTCATGGATAAGGAGCGTTGTGTGTCTATAGAGACAATAAGTGCACAGTTTGACGTCAGTGTGGGAAATGTACACACAATTATTCGCCAGGAACTGAAGATTCGGAAGATTTGGACGAAGTTTGTCCCAAGGGTGCTCAGACAAGATCAGAAACAAAGACATTGTTATGACAGCAGAGAGATGGTCGTGCTGATCAAGTCAGATCCCACAATTCTTGATTCTCTGGTGACATCCGATGAAAGCTGTATCCCTGAAACCAAGAGACAGTGTTCCCAATTGAAGCATGCTGGCTCTCCCAGACCCAAGAAGACTAGACAGAGAAAATCCACCCACAAACTTTTAATGAGCCCTTTTTGACAGCACTGACATAATCTACATGCACTGGTTTCATACTGGATAGATAATCAATATGGAATACTATGTTGAAGTTTTAAGTGAGTTCGGGAAGAGATTCCGTCGGAAGAGGCAAGCACTCTTCAAATCGGATAAGTGGCATTTCCACCAGCACAATGCACCAGTCCTCAACTCAATCCTTGTCACAGATTATTTGACCAAGGTGGACATCAAGACAGTTTCTCAGCCTCCTTATAGTCCAGAACTTGTTCTCTGTGACTTTTGGTTATTCTCTAAGCTCAGAGGGTGTCGTTATGAGACAATTGAAGAGATGAAAGAGGCTGTGACGAAGGTCATTGACACGCTCACACAAGAGGACTTCCATGGGTCCTTGAAGAAGTTGTTGGAACAGTACAACAAGTGCATTGCAGCCGGAGGAATTAACCTCGAAGGAGACTAGAGTTTCATGTGTGTGCTATCAATAAAAGTGCATATACGAAAAAGTATGAAAACTTATTTTAGGCTCTTCGTACATACGATAGAAAAACTTAGTAACCCTCACCCTCAGCTTTGTTTCGATTTGTAAGACACACGTATACACGCACACACTAAGTCTAGGTTATAGTTAGGCTGGTTTCGATCCCAGTTTGAAGCATCCTATGTGTCTAGCCACACTTAAACAGTCTGTCTGTGGATGAGAGTATATATGTTGAGCACTCGGACGAAAGAATTAACGACTGCCTCCCGCGTAATGCAGAGCTCTTCTAACGAATAAAGTAACTGGTATGCGATATTGCAAAATGTAAACTAATGACGACTCTTAAAAACCCGTTATATTTCCTGAACTGACTTAAGTTACCTGAGTGGTAAGATATGAAGTCTGGCGTAAAGTTAGGCGGGTTTCAATCCCAGCACGAAACGACCTGCGTGTTTAGCAACACTGAAAAGTTGTGATTCAACAGTTTGTCTGTGGTTGACAATATATATATATATATATATAGACATTGTCAACCACATACAGAATGTGGCTGGACACGTGAGATGCTTCAAGCTGAGTTTGGAAGCCGGCTGATTTTACGTAAGTTCGATAACTTACGCCAGAGTTATCGTCATTCTCTTCATTAGTGAAGGAATTTTTTGTGTGTATTTTTTTAAAA
>OY757941.1:13411050-13473550 GCA_963585895.1 Sepioteuthis lessoniana
TCCATTAAATATGAAGAAGTCCTGTTATTTTTGGTGTTTTGGATTTATATCAAAACCCATAACAGGATGGAAATAAATTGATAATCCTAATGTGACTGTTTTTTGTTTTTTCTCAAAGAAATATATATATATATATATATATATATATATATATATATATATAAGTAAAGTAACGTTGGCGACCTTAGTCGAGGGTGACCCGAAGGTTCCTTTTCAATAGCTACCACGCCGAGGTGTAGGGGAGGGCGCGACTCCGTTCCCTGGATTGTTTCACTTTACCCTTGATTCTCTCCTTACTGTGCTGAGTGCTAAGCAAGGCGGCATCCAGTCTTAGGTATAACTCGACATAGGATTGAACGCTGGTCTCCCGGAACATTGGTGAACACTCTACTCAATAAGCGAATGGCCCGATATATATGATATGTGTGTGTGTGTGTGTGTTTGATTTGTTGGTAAATATTTTGTCTACAGAATGGTTTTAAACGTTCCTTGTTAATACTAATAATAACATTTGATATCAATCATGTTGGTCACAGTAAAATGCTTTCATGTTTAGTTCTCTTATACTTAAAATTCTATTTATTTGTTTGGAGACAGTAAAATGTTTTCAAGTTTGCCACTTAACACGAATAGTACTATTTTCTCACAGTTAAGGGATTTCAAGTATTGATATTTAATATTCTAGTTAGTATCAATCGTTTGATTAGACACAGTTAAATCCCATCAAGTATGGCTTTCTAATACTAATTATTCTATTTAAAAATAATCATTTTTTTTTACTGTTAAATGCTTTCAAAATGGTGATCTAATATTAATTATTCTATTTAAAAATACTCATTTTTTTGACTGTTAAATGCTTTCAAAATGGTGATCTAATATTAATTATTCTATTTAAAAATACTCATTTTTTTGACTGTTAAATGCTTTCAAAATGGTGATCTAATATTAATTATTCTATTTAAAAATAATCATTTTTTTTACTGTTAAATGCTTTCAAAATGGCTTTCTAATATTAATTATTCTATTTAAAAATAATTATTTTTTTTACTGTTAAATGCTTTCAAAATGGCTTTCTAATATTAGTTATTCTATTTAAAAATACTCATTTTTTTGACTGTTAAATGCTTTCAAAATGGTGATCTAGTATTAATTATTCTATTTAAAAATAATCATTTTTTTTACTGTTAAATGCTTTCAAAATGGCTTTCTAATATTAATTATTCTATTTAAAAATAATCATTTTTTTGACTGTTAAATGCTTTCAAAATGGTGATCTAATATTAATTATTCTATTTAAAAATAATCCTTTTTTTGACTGTTAAATGCTTTCAAAATGGTGATCTAATATTAATTATTCTATTTAAAAATAATCCTTTTTTTGACTGTTAAATGCTTTCAAAATGGTGATCTAATATTAATTAATATATGTAAAGATAATCGTTTTTTGACTGTTAAATGCTTTCAAAATGGTGATCTAATATTAATTATTCTATTTAAAAATAATCATTTTTTTTTACTGTTAAATGCTTTCAAAATGGCTTTCTAATATTAATTATTCTATTTAAAAATAATCATTTTTTGACTGTTAAATGCTTTTAAAATGGCTATTTAGAAATAATTATTTGTTTGGACACAGTTAAATGTCTTTAAGTATTGCAACCGAATACGAATAGTACTATTATCTCACAGTCTATGGATTTCAAGCATTACGATCAAATACTAATAATTCTATGTAATATCAATCATTTGTTTCCTCTCAATTAAATGGTTTCAGATTAAGTAAATGAATGAAAATTTAGATTTGAATCATAGATCGGGCCCAAAAATGTACAACCACCCTGGGTTAGAGTGAACCAGGAATAAGGGAAAATAAGGTGCTCTCTACATTTCCCAAAGCTCCAGGACTTGAGCCTGATCATTAGATTATTTAGTGTCATATCCAAAACACTCGCTGAGGGGAGCTTTACTCCTTTTATAGATATGTAGTCGACGTTTTCTGCAGCCACATCCGACTGTGCTCTAATATTTTGATAGCATGAAGCACAATTCGATAACTTTAGATACTTTCGCTGAAGTTGTGAATGTGGCTAATCACATTGAACTTTGAGATGCCGAGTTCGACTGATACTCTTCGAGTGAAAACCCACGGATTTTACCTCTCATGGTTTCGAGCGTCTTCACTTTTCCTGATCGATAAAGTTCTTGTAACCTGATACGAAATTGCTTAAAACATCTGATTACTATACGGTAATCACCTGCGTCTTTACGTTTCACACAACCTGTTTGTGTTTTTTCTTGCTTTTTGATTGGTTCTGTAACGTCTTTACCAAGTTCGAACTTGTAAAATATAAGTGAAGGAATTAGACTTCGTTATATGTTCATATGTTTGGCTTTCTTATCACACTAGGAGTACTTGAAACCAAGAAACATAGTTGCCACTAAATTCTCTCTTTAAAATATTATTTTTTAAAGAGTCCTTGGAGTTTACAACTGCGTTTGTGATAGTGTCCTTGAAGTTTGAGTCTGTTTGTATCGGTGTGTGTGCGTGTGGTTGAAGTAGGGCTTTGTTTACTGTAGGTTTAAATTTATCTTTTAATTTTTTTTTAATTTAAAGTAACAATTAGTCATCAGTCTGGTATATTGGCATTAATTTAAAATACTATGGCAGCGTTCTTAAAGTGTTATGATAAATAGAGTTTTCTGTTTTCTGGTAATTTAATTTTGCTTTCATGTAAAGAGGCTCTGTTTTTCAAAGCCTGAACGCAGCTTATATAAACGTTTTTACAGTCATTCATGGAGACAGCAATTTTTTAATCGCAACTCTGATTTTTATTAATTATGAATCTTGCTTTGCGTTTTTGAAGGTTTACGATTTTCTTTCTATGATTATACTAAGTTTCAATAGCTACTACACCGAGGTGTAGGGGAGGACGCTATTCCATCCCCTGGATTGTTCCACTTTACCCTTGATCCTTACTTTATAATACTGAATTTCAAGCAAGGCGGCATCAAGTACTATTTTTTGAGTTTTGAGGATGACTCGACATGGGATTTAACCCCGGTTTTCTGGGCCATTGGCGAATAATGATTATACTACGTATTCCATATCTTTCATTTTTATATTTTGATGCTTAATGTAAGGCGTATTTGATAGATCTAGATAATGTTAGCGTGTTTTTTAGTGTTTTCTTTTTAATTTAATAATTTTCATTGTCTTTTATGTTTTTTTATTCTCTCATTGTTTTTAAGTTGTTCTAGATTCTTTGTTATTTCTGTGCTCTGTTCTGTTTTGAGCTATATGCTAAGAGTTGTTACTTACTATGTTTTCTCGCAGGGAGGTCTTTTTGTTGTACTCCCATCATAATGGACTGGTACTACTTCATAAATACACGTCAACGGAGCGTCATATTGTATTCAACTCGATACTTGGCCTACTCAGCAGGTGATTGTAGCCCAACGTACGTGCTTATTCCTTTAGACGTCTAATCCTCCAATGTTCAGCCCTATCAATTATTTCAACTGTATCCCATAAGGGCAGGTGGTTTCCCTTTTCCTTCCACATATGGTCCGCCATACCCGACTATTCAAACAGCTGAAGAAGGCCAGAGGACATATATGCCGAAACGTTGTGGAAATAACAATAAAGATGAAGACAATAGTCCGAAAAACCTTAATGATAAAAAGTCATCAAGCTTCGTCTAAGAAATTTAGACAACAAACCCCTGAAGAAGGCCGAAGGACGTATCGGCCGAAACGTTAGGAAATAACAATAAAGATGAAGACAATAGTCCCAAAAACCTTAATGATAAAAAATCATCAAGCTTCGTCAAAGAAATTTAGACAATAAACACCTGAAGAAGGCCGTAGGACGTATCGGCCGAAAAGTTGTAGAAATAACAATAAAGATGAAGACCATTGTTCGAAAAACCTTAACGTTAAAAAATCATCAAGCTTTGTCTCTGAAATTTAGACAACTATGCTAAGAGTTATTACTTACTATGTTTTCTCGCAGGGGTGGGGGTCTTTTTGCTGTACTCCCTTCAAAATGGACTCGCTCTCCTCCATGAATACACATAAACAGAGCGTCGGAGGGAGTTGACCAAACCCACGTGACACAATCACGTGTGATACCACTTGCGCAATAGACGGATAGTGGCTACCCCACTGGACTCTCAGTTTCCTATCAACTAACAACTGTTTAACCAGGTTCACTTGTATCTTGTTTCTGTTACTTGAATATATATGTTTTTCAATCGACCTTTTTGTATTCCTCATGTCTTTCTTTCGCCAGCATCACAACACTGTTAATGGCATTTTTCAGCTAATTCGAATCTTTTATTTATTTCATAAATACCTCGTTGATCCGATTATCTTTCATTTTGTTTTACAAACACTAGGCTCTAGCGTAAGTCAAATATTTTACAATATTTAAAAATGTGCTACTTGTTTACGGCGCCTAACGAAGAAGTTCACGACGTTTGGGTACCCACTGTTATTTGTGGTGTGATAGATATTCGTGTGTTGACTCATAATCCATTGTTCTCCTGTTGGTGTGATTTAAAAGCCGCACAGATTAATGTGCAAAGTAGTCTAATTCAAGAACCTGTACTTTACGATTTCGAACTGCGTCATAAAGCCGCGGGAAATTAAAGACATTTTTTGTGAAAAAAAGTTATCAAAGTACAGTAAGCAGATAGTTTAGGAGATCTCGTTCGGATTACAAGGAACTCAACGATTGAGTCTGGTCAGGGAAACTTCAAATCGTGGATTCAAAGGCTGTGCTACAATCTTTAGAGATAAATCTAGTGTGAATTATACCCTTCCCGAAATCCAGTGTGGATCATCACCTTCACGAAATCCAGTGTGGATCATCACCTTGTGGAGGACTAAGTACCTTCTGTAGTTTACGTGAGTTACTTTCAGGTTTCGTTTCAACAATTACAACACAAATTTTACAAGCACGTAAATAAATGAAACAAGCAATTTAATAATCATAATAGCAAACAAAACAAATATATTTAAGATACAATGTTCATTTTATGTGCGTGTGTGTGTGTGTATGAAGAAAATACAGATATGGCCAGTTTAATAAAAAAAAATGATTAGTTCCCCCATATGTGGGTGTGTGTACATGTTGGGAAAATATATTGAATCAAGGTGTCCATGATTGCCGAAATAAAAAGGATGAAAATTTACTTTATTTACATACATGAGTATACGTGTGTATATATATGTATGTGACCGTAAGTATGGGCCTTTCATTCTCTTAAGTCAACATGTGCTATTTTTCTGGGGGTTTATGATCTTTGGTGACAATGTACCGCGTTTCAGTAGTTGGCAAAGGAACCTCGCATGTTTCTTCGCTCTGTTTCCTTTGTTGCTTTCTGTTGTCTGTAGTCTTTGCCTCTCTCTGTCTAGTTGTGGTATGTCTTAGTTAACAAAATTCTTTGTTAGTTATACTTTTTTGTTGAACTAAAATGGATCAAAAATTGGATTTTGATAAGTTTTATTGAGAGTCCTAAAATTCAAGCGCGCCGACATTTCTTGACCTATAAGATTCGTATGATTAATTATTTATTTTGGAGCCTAAATATTTTTCTGAGCCGAATTTTCAAGAATGTTCTTATTTTGTGTTTTTTAGCTGGTGTAATATAATTGCGGAGGGATTTCGTTTTATATATCTTGCCTTTCGGTTTAGTTAGGCTGAGAACCTTTCGGTTAGTTAGGTGCACACATTGAGTGCAGGTGTTCACGCGCGCGGGGCGGATGTGACAATCAGAGATGTCACAATAAAAACCCCAGAAAGAAATAAGGCCGGGGACATGAATGACATCATGCCCGGAAGCGACGAGCTGAGGATTTTGGGATTTGAAAAGAAGCAGTTAGTTGAGATTTAAACTCCGAACGAGTTAGTTGAGATTCGAGTCTAGAAGAAGGTAGTCGATTTTTGGGGTCTATGAAATATGCCGCGCGATTGTTGAAGAAATTGTGTCGCTCTCTCCTCATGTCGAAAAACCTTAAACTCAAAAAGGTAAATAAAAGTTTCGTACCTGAACCAATTTCGAGGGTTTTCGTATTCCTATATGCGTATGAACATTCTATGAACATTTGTGAACGTTTTCCGTATTTCTATGGATACGTCTATTTCACGTGTTCGTATCTGGGTTGTATATTTTTGGACGTGGACCTATGTAACACTGATTAGTTGAAAAATATAAACGTGTAACTTCAATGTTAAAGCGATTTTGATCCGAAAGTTCTTATCTATGTTTTGGGGGTTAATTATTTTAAGGCTAAATAATTTGTATTTTATAACCTGGAGAAAATAGGCAAAAGTATGTAGGGATGTCGATTTTTACGCCACTTTATCAAAATATTGCAAAACTTTTGAATCACCCTGTATTTCTTTGATTAGATGAGTTCTGCAAATTAAGCATTCAGATCACATCTGGCAATTCTTGCAGAAAAGCTGAGCAAAACGATCTTCAGTCTAACTCCAGTCTTTGGAAGAAAGAATGCCGAGTATCTGTAAAGTAATGATGGCCGCCAAAGGGGCTAATCTTGATGAATGAAAAATTTAAGAAGTTTTTGGTGATTTTTAAGTTAACTTGTTTAAATTTTGCCCAGGAAGACTTGTATTTAGTTTGATCAATAAACCCAAACAAAGATTCTTGAGGGTGGCCGAATACTTTTGACTGTTACTATATATATATATATATATATATTTGCCCAGTTGGCTGGGGCTGTTTAATACACCGACTGCACTTCTGCAGGGAGGTAAGACCCCCCCAATGAGTATCATGGATATGACACTCAACCATCTGATCATGAGGTTCCAGTACTCCTGGGGCTTTGGGGAATTCAGATCACCCCTTCATTGCCATTGCTCCCAGGTACATTTGTGCCCGGAATGGTAGCACCTGGTAGGGCCCTATCTATGGGAAAACCGCAGTAGAAGTAAACTGCGTAATTATGCTAAACTGAATTGTTTGGAAAGGAACTGTTTTTGACATTTTGACTGTACTTATGATAAATTGATTTGTTAAATATTGAACTGTTTTGACATTTAACTGTCGATAAATAAAATCTATACTTATACTAAATTAATTTGCTTGAATTAGAACTGCTTAAATAAACTGAATTGCTTGATATAGAAATGTTTTTGACAATTAAACTGAGTACTCATGTTAAACTGAATTGTTTGAAATAGAACTGATAATTTGTGTAAAGTGGATTTGGCATTAAATAACATGCAAAGCATGATATGCCATAAAACTCAAACAACAACCATATATATATATATATATATTCATGTGCTGCTTGCATGGTTTTCCCTGACTCTCTCGCCATTTGTGTCAATCATCCATCACTTCCGGTGGATCTTTTAGACTCCGTCCCGTGTCCATACAAAGCTGTTGTTGATGAGTTCTAGTTGGTCGTCCAGCACTTGCACGTCTGTGTGAAGGCGTCCATAAAAGAACGGGAGGTGCCCGTGGTGTAATGGTTATCGCCATAGGAAATAGACACGGTGACATGAGTTGAAATCCTTGCATTTCACATATAACTAGCTATGTGAAATGCCATCAGTCTCGTCATACATTGGGAAAGGTATGAATCCAATTATTCTCCCTCCAGCTATGGGTAAATAGTAAGGAAGTCTGTGTTCTTCAGCCTTGGTGAGGCACTAGTCTAGGAGGAGGAAAACTCTGAATTCAAACCTGTTAAACTCCGCTTAAAATTGGCCTTGTGTCATATACTGCCCGTGCGAAGGGGTTGGTAAATATGATAAATGAACGTTGCTTACCAAGTAGAAATATAGAAAACCATACGCTTTAAATGGTTCACACAGTATCAATTTCCGTTTCTAAATCGATTGAAATGTTCGTGTAGACGGGTATATAATAAACTACAAAAACTTATATATTTGAAATAACGTAATAACAAGACTAGGTTTATGCATCCCAAAATTTACTCTTCGTTTATCTGGAGGTTCCAGGTTCAATCCCTACTACAGCTAAGATAAAAGAAAATAATACTTTTTATTGCTTTATACTTGTACCCGATCATCGTTAACGGAATAAGAACAATCTATCAGCGTAGATTAAATAAAGTTTTCAGTTCGAAGTTCTGTGTAGGCTTCCGAGTTCGACATAACACAACTTGTTATATAGTCATGTACCGTATCATAACGACTCAATAATAGTAAAGACAGACGCACACAGAAAGACGCATGAAGAAAGGAAGCAGGAAGGAAGACACAGGAAGACTTCTTTACAATTATATTTACCTCTCACTTTATTGCAAGGGTTCGAAAGGGTTGTTCAAGGTTTAGCATGTGAGAGGGTGCCGGAGACCGAACATAAACTTCATATTTTGATCCCACTGTTATGACCGTCACGTTGTGTCTTTCTTGTTCTCCTGATTCTGGGGTCCACTCCATCGGGGCTTCCGAGGACCCCTCGGTCGGGTGTGGCCTTCCCTACCACATCTGGTCTCTAGCTGTCTGGAATTCTGCTGGCAACTGCTCTGGGACCCAAACTCAACTGAGTTAAATAATAACTCAACGCCCACACGATCGCCTACTGGATCTTCGAAATCGAATGTTTAATCGTCAAGCGGAAATAACTGTCATGCAGTTCAGAGGTTACTCTCTTCCGGTGCATGACTGTAATGGCACAATGGGACATTCACCTTGTCCCATATCATAAGCCTTAATCCGCCCACGCGATCTCTTTCGATTACTGGCCGTTGGAATGTGTCACTTCCTTCCGGTGTATTACCTTGGAATAGGATTTTTGGGCCGGGTCGAAGGTCAAAATATAACAAACTGAAGAAGGCCGAATAACATCTCAGCCGATACATTGTGAGTATAACAATGAAAAGGAAGATGATAGTCCGAATAGTCTTTGTAAAAAAAAATTCTTAGACGATATAATTCCGATGTAAATATCATTGGGGAACGATTACCAAAACGTGACTGTTAACCAAAACTATCTATCTTTATCACATGTAAAAAAAAAAGTGTCACTATTTTCTAAGATCTTATTATTCCGATGCTGGTATCATTGGGGAACGAGAGAAGCTTGGCCTGTTTATCGAAATTTACATCTTTAAAAAACGCATATTTGGATGAGTATACGAAAAATAGTTACTATTTTCATCAAGGTATTTTTTGTTAGATTTTAGCCGTGTAATCAACAAAAAGGCGTCTGTAGTTTAATGATTATCATAGTGTAACTGTATAGGGGGGGGCGATTTCAAGTCCTGGAAGAGTCTGCTTGCATATCACGTATCACAAGTACCTTGGGAAAGATATGAATCCAGCCAGTGTCTCTTGAGCTATAGGTGAATATCAAGGATGACTGGGCTCTTTAATCCTAGTTTGTCAACCGGTCTAGGAGAAGGAAAACTTTGAAATCAAATCTTTTACACGATTGTTGCTGAGGACTTTCTTCAGACACCAATCCCCACGAAACTCTTCCCATTAATACACGTGTGGAACCAGCTTAACCAATATTGGGTAAATAACGACATACAGACAGACAGACACACACACACACACACACACACACACACACACACACACACACACACACAAAACGCATCAATATTTGGCTATAGAATGTCAAAAATTATCAAAACTGATTTGTCAATGTTTTAAAAGATTTTTTCTTCAATTTATATATATATATATATATATATATATATATGTGTGTGTGTGTGTGTGTGTGTGTGTGTGTGTGTGTGTGTGTGTGTATATATATATATATATATATATATATTTATATAAATTGCGAAATGAACAATAAAATGGCGAAGCGAATTCCGGTAAATGTATATTTATTGATAAAAGAAAAGTTTCCAAGAGATTCTTTTAAAAAAATATGCAAAACATCTTAGAATTTTTTTCTGCTTAGAAATTCTCAATAAATGTTGAACATCGTCTAGCCTTTCCAGCTGAGATCCCATTAACTGCTTAGTGTCCGTACTTGTCATCTGTTAAGATAATTCAAAAAAGATAATTCGATTGAATTAGCGATTCATTTTAAGAAAAAATAACTAATGTCGACTGATTTCTTCAGCATAATCTCGAAGACACCGGTGCTTTCAGGAAACAATGATTAGCAACAACAGCGCATGCCAACAGCAGAAATACCGTTCCCTCTCACTGTCTTTTTCTGTCTCTCTCTCCCTGTTTCTCTACCTCTATCCGTCTTTATTGGCCATTGCTCTTTTGAAGTCCACTAGATTGCATCCAGTGTCTGCGCAGATTTGTTATAGGTAAGGTTTTGCCGTTAATGTATAAAAATAGTATTCAAAAGAGGTCGACTACTGAACTTGAAGTAAGCAGGATCGAATTCCTGTAGTGGGGGTGTCTTCGTGGTGTAATGGTTAAAGCGATGGACTACGGAATCGTAATACGCGAGTTCGTACTCCAGTCGCGCTATAACGTTCACTTTCGAGCAAATACCCTTGGGAAAGGTATGAACCCCATTATCCTCCCAGCTATGGGTTAAATAGTACCACAACTGTTCTTCTAGGAGAATGGCTTTGGTATTAAATAACCAACAAAGGGTGATATGCCAATAAACAAAGAAACCAAACCATTCCAGTGGTGCTATACCGTTCACTTTCTGTCAATTGCTCTAAGGAATGTTATGAACACTTCTATATCCCAGCTCTGAATACAATAGCATCAGTTCTCCTACAGTAGTTTCACTGCTCTTTTTCTACAAGAATTGATTCTAAAAGGATTACATATCACCCCAAAAGGTTGATAAGCCATTAAACAAAGAAACCGACAAAGGCGATACGGTTCCCCAAAATCAAATTATCACATACGATAGAGCATTTGTGGAAACGGTGAAAGAATAATTAGTCTTCCCCTAAAATTTAAACCAGCGGAACATAAGAAATCTGTAATTGGAACACATTATATCTTATATAAGATTGATCTAGTAGGTAGAGTGTTAGCCAATGGTCCGGGAGACCTGTGTTCAATCCCAGGTCACGTTATACCAAAGACTTTAAAAATGGTACTTGATACCTCCTTGCTTAACACTCAGCAATATACGGTACGAATCAAGTGTAAAGTGGAGCAATCCAGAGAAAGGAGTAGCACCCTCCCCTACACCCCGGTGTTGTAGCTATTGAAAAGAGAGCATTCTGGTCGCCCTCGACAACGGTCGCCAACTTTACTTTTATTTTATATTAGTGGTAAAATAGTGGTAAAATAGTCGGACGCTGATACTTATAGAAAGATGTTCGATTATAAAACAGAAACCTTATCGAATGAAATAATTTAAGGAAAAGGTCTAAATAATATGCTTGGCTGGTTCCATCATGAACGAGAGCATCGATATATATATATATATATATATATATAACTTTTTAACATTTCTCATTGCGAAATCGATATCATATGAACTTAAAATTTGTCCATCGTTGTCAGAAAAACTGTCAATTGTTCAGTTTAACAAGTGACAAAACAGTCATCTTGTTTTGTACAAAAGTCGACAATTTTGCAAGTTCTCTTTTTTTTTGGTTCATTACTATAAGGTCTGGTCTTCTGGCCGAGCTTAGGAGATCCGTTTGTATTATTATTATTATTATTATTATTATTTACTGCTTTAGATTTTTTCACATCAGCGTTAGCTATTGGTCTTTCACAGGAATTTGAGTGTCAGCAAGTCTCCACAACTCCTCTCAGTATTCTGTCAGTTCTCAATAATGCTGTCTTTTGGATGGTCTCCAGACTCCCGCTAACTTCCAAGTTGTCCAGTCTCTTTATTAATAATCCTTTATTACACAAGAATGCTGCGTGCAATCCTGAACAAGTCCTGGCAGCAACACCCCACAAGACACCAACTGTACGGCCACCTGCCCCCTATCACGAAAACTATTCAAGTTAGGCGAACCAGACATGCAGGACATTGCTGGAGAAGCAGAGATGAACTCATAAGAGATGTACTCTTATGGATCCCCACACACGGCCGCGCAAAAGCAGGACGACCAGCACGAACGTACATTCAGCAGCTATGTGAGGATACAGGTTGTTGTCCTGAAGACCTGCCTAGGGCGATGAACGATAGGGAGGAGTGGCGAGAGAGGGTCAGGGATATCCGTGCTGCCAGCACGATATGATGATGATGATTAATATACCAAAAACACCAATCACAATTGGTATAATTGTCACCTTCATGTTGCATAGTTTGTTTGTTTTTTTCAATTCGCTAGCAAGGTCGATGTACTTATCCGTCTTTTCACATTCTTTCAGTTTTATTCTGTAGACAACCGGAACTGCAAAATCTACAGTTTTGCATGTTCTCTTTTTTCTTTTTTTCTTTATTTTTTTTTGTTCATTACTATAATGTCTGGTCTTCTGGCCGAGGTTAGATGATCCGTTTATATGTCAAAGTCCTATAGGATTTTGTGTGTGTCATTTTCTCAGGACATCTGCTATTATTATTATTATTATTATTATTTACTCCTTTAGAGTTTTTCACATCAGCGTCAGCTGATGGTTTTTCACTGAATTTTGAGTGACAGTCAAGTCTCCACAAATCCTCTCAGTATTCTGTCATTTCTCAAAAATTGCTGTCTTTTGGATGGTCTCAACACTCCTGCTAACTTCCAAGTACTACAGTTCTTTTAATAATCCTTTTGTAATGTACCGAAAACACCAATCACAATTGGTATAATTGTCACCTTCATGTTCCATATTTTTTTTTTAAATCTCTTGCAAGGTCGATGTACTTATCCTTCTTTTCACATTTTTTCAGTTTTATTCTGGGGACAAATTGGACAGCAAAATCTACAATTTTGCAAGTTCTCTTTTTTTTTTTTTTTTGGTTGATTTCTATAAGGTCTGGTCTTCTGGCCGAGCTTAGGTGATCCGTTTGTATCATTATTATTATTATTTAACCCTTTAGATTTTTTCACATCAGCTTTAGCTGATGGCCTTTCACTGGAATTTGAGTGCCAGCAAGTCTCCTCAAGTCTCCACAATTCTTATCAGTATTCTGGCCGTTCTCAAAATTGCTGCTTTTGGATGATCTCCACACTACCACCAACTTCCAAATCCACCAGTCCCTTTAATAATCCTTTAGTTACTCTACCAAAAGCACCAATCACAATTGGTATAATTATCACCATGTTCCATAGTTTGTTTTTTCAATTCTCTAGCAAGGTCGTTGTATTTATCCTTCTTTTCACATTCTTTCGATTTTTGTTCTGTGGTTAGCTGGGACAGCAAAGTCGACAATATTATTATGTATTTTTAAAAATCTTTTTATTTATTTATTTATTTATTTTTGTTTATTTCTAGTTCTTTTTTTAAAATCTTATTTGTTTTTTATTTATTCAAGATATATTTCTTTGTTTCATTTCTAATTACTTATTTATATTTGAGTTGTTGGAGTTTTAATTTGAACATAGACGACGAACGAAAACCAAAATAACAATCAATTACTTTGCATGAACAAAGCAAAAACATACAAAGCAACAAACAATAAAACACAAGAAATAAACCAACAATCAAGTAAGTGTTCCTTTATTTCTTCTTCCTTTTTTTTATTCAGTAAATTTTCTGTTATGTTTTTAACGTAAAAGACATATGAATAAATAAATGAAAGTTCCGCTAAGTGCAATTCTTTTGTATTTCATATTGGGTGGGAAAATCATGTTAATGTGCTAATCTGTCTATTTATTGATTAAGGTTCCAACTATTTATTGCACGGTGGTAAATAATAATAATAATAAAATAAAGTAACCTATTCTCCCTCCAGCTATAGTTAAATAGTAGAACAGACTGAATTCTTCAGCCTTGGTGAGGCAACTAGTCCAGGAGAAGGAAAACTCTTAATTCAAACCTGTTAAACACCGCTTAAAAATTGACCTTGTGTTATATCCTGCCCGAGCGGTAAATAGGACAAAGTTAAGTAAAGTTGTCTCCCTTTAGTCGAGAGCGACCAGAAGGCTGCTCCCTTTTCAACATCGACTACACAGAGATGTAGGGGAGGGCGCAACTCCTTCCCCTGGATTGCTCCACTTTACCCTTGATACGTACCTTATATTGCTGAGTGTTAAGCAAAGAAGTATCAAGTACGATTTTTAAAGTCTTTGGTGTGACGTGACCAGGGATTGAACCCCGGTCTCCAGGACCATTGCCGAATATTACCAACTTGGCAAAAGCAAATTAAGCATTATAGAATAAATGAATTAATAAATCGCAAAATAGTTACGACATAACAACGTAGATTGGTCAAATCTTTAAAATTTCTATTATTGTTTCAAGTTAACTCCCGGCATCGTTCACGCCGGTTATATAAATGAGATGTCGAAAGCAATAAAAGAATATTTGCCCAAGAGAAGAAAGAACAACAAAAGAGATTCCATCTCTTTTGTTGTTCTTTCTTCTCTTGGGCAAATATCGACCAACGCTTATTTGGGCTTAGTTTCTTTATTTTATGGCATATCAGAATTCGTGCTTTATTTACTGTCAAAGCCATCCTTGAAGAAGAAAAGTAGTTCTATCATTTAACTCATACTTTAAGATATGATGAAGTTAGTTGCTTTCCCAAGGTTATTCCTCCGAAATTAAATATAATGGCACGAATCAAATTAGAGCCCGCTTACTACGAGGTCGCAGTACACGCCTTAACCCCAACCCTGGAAGACTCCCATTTTGACCAAATGTAACATACCCATGATACGGATATGCGAAATCGACATAGGGAATCTAAAAACACGAAACTTTACGAAATTGGTTCTGGTACGATACTTTTTATTAGCTTTGAGTTAAAGGTTTTTCGTCATGAGGAGAGAGAGACACAATCTTTCTATGCTGACTGCTTTTACATCTTCAGCGCGGCGCCCGTAGCGCACAACGTCGTCTGGCCTCGCCCATCTCTGAATGTCAACTTTTTTTTTTCTGAGGCGGGAACTCAACTCACAGCTTTTCCGCAAATCTCAGCCCATGCTTCCGGTGCGTGACATCACCTAAGTACCCTGGTCTCAATTCCTATCTGGAATTTTTATTTTGACATCTCTGAATGACACATCCTCTCCGTGCGCGCGTGAACACCTGCGTTAACGTTGCACCTAACTAACCCATGCACAAAGCGAAAGGTTCTCATCCTAACTAAACCGAAAGGCAAGATATATAAAACGAAATCCCTCCGCCATTATATTACACAAAGTCAGTAGTACGTGTTATTTTATGTCAAAGTTCCAGATGTTTTCCAATATCTATTTCTGTGTCCAGATTATAATAGAATAAGTAAATGTAATTTAGATCTTTGACTGATATTTTAATAATTATGATCACTGAGGCATTAGTCAGAAGACATGTTTTTCTTTTTATAGTACTTAGCCTGTATATCTGGTCTATCGGTCATTATTTTTGCCATCATTTGGAATTGCAAAAGTTGACTTGTAATACTCTGAAGAGGATTATGTCTCTTATATGTTTATGATACCAGACATTGGCATGATGGTTAGAGTGTTAGCCAATGGCCCGAGAGACCTGGGTTCATTCCCTGGTTGAGTTATACCAAAGACGTAAAAAATGGTACTTGATACCTCCTTGCTTAACATTCAGGATTATGAGGTACAGATCAAGGCTAAAGTGGAGCAATCCAGAAAAAGGACTAGTGCCCTGTGTTGTATTTTGACCTTCGGCCCGAGCAAACATGCCATTACAAAGTGATGCGCCTGTGAACTGCATGACAGTTATTTCCGTTGGATTACGATCAATCATGCCATTCCAAAGATCAAGTGGGCGATCGAGAAGGCGTTGAACTATTATATAACTCAGTCAAGACAGAAGTCATGTGACAGTTCGAGTTCCAGGGAGATCGGACGGAGTTATAGACGTGTTGTGGTAAGGAAAACCACACCCGGCCGAAGGGGCCCTCGGGAACCCCGATGGAGTTTGGAAACTAGAGAAGTTGCTGATAAGATGCAGTAAAGAAAACCACCACCCAGCAGAGTGGGCCCAGGGCCTCCGCTTGAGCATCAGGAGAACGAGAAAGACACAATGTTGACTGCCATAAGAGTAGGGATCAAAATGTTTCAGTTCTGTTCGGTCTCCAACTCCCTCTCGAACGCAAACCTTGAGTAACCCTTTTCGAACCCTTACAATAAAGTGAGAGGTACATATATTTATAAAGAAGGCTTCCTGCGTCTGTCTTTGTTATTGTGTCGTTATGATACGGCACATGAGAATATAACACCTGCCCTACACATTGGTGTAGTAGCTATCGAAAAGAAAACCTTCGAGTCACCCTCGACAAAGGTCACCAACTTTGCTTTACTCATATGTTTATAAGGACCCTACGAGACTAATAGCGTTCGAATGAACCAATGATTAAAAGAATCAAAGGATGCTTTTTTCCTTTCTTTCAGTAAAATTTTTTTTTTTCTTTAATCAATACTGGCAAAAAAAAGACTGATGACCACATAAAACCCTTAGCAAAAACCTCTTTTGATAAAACTAAGCTACCAATTAAAAAATTCAGAAATAATCGTTCATATAAATTTGATAAACCGAAAATAAATAAATCCAGACGATTTACATGGCCCTTCCTGTTTACTTTACGAAAGGGCTGCACTACCTGAGAGGCCTTAAACGCAACTTTTTTGGCATTTTCACTGGGGAAGAACCTCTGTACTTTTAACTTTAGCAAACAAGTACACTTCCTGTTATACCATCAACGCAACATATGCGGTATGTCATTGGGATCTTCCAGTCACTATTCAAAATTCCTCACCATTCTATTTTTCAAAAGGAACATCTGCAAACCTTTTCTCAGAACTTTCTTCCGTCTCTCTCTCTCTCTCTCTCTCTCTCTCTCTCTCTCTCTCTCTCTCTCTCTTTCTCCCCAACTCAAAGTCTAGTGTCTCAAAAATAAAAAAGCAACAATAACAAAATAAAACAATCATGAAAACACTTTGACGAAGTCTTTGCAGTTCATTACAGATATCTCGCTAATATAAAGTCGTAACAGAAACAGTTCCTTTTTCTTTAAAAAATAAGAATATAATCAGCATTTTTTCTAATATAAAGCTCAGCAGGAATACAACTATTGCTTTTCTGCAAAGAGGTAAGACACTCGACTACAACAAATGGAAATTTACTAAGCTTTTTGCTTAAATGTGACACAAGGCCTTATGAAAGGGGCACCCAATGAGGCTTGAACTTACTCGTGTAGGTTTGCTAGTCGAGCTTGCTAACCATTACCCACCAGAGGGGCCTCTCGACTACAACAAATGTCCTAGATATGACATCTAACCATCTGATGGCGAGGCCCTAGCCTTGGAGTTTTGGAGAATGTGGACTAACCCTTCATTGCCATGACTCTCCCGTCCCCATTGACCCAAAGTAGTAGAACCTGATAGGGTCCAATCTATGACCACAACAAGCTGTTTTTTTCTGTGTGGGTAAAAGAATTACTTATTGAATTGTTAGTAGTTAATAACAATACTTGAAGCCATTTAACTGTGTGCAAAAAAATGAGTAATAATGGATATAAACAACTAAAGTCGGCGACCGTAGGCGAGAGCGACCAGAAGGCTCCCTTTTCAATTTCTACTACCCCGAGGGGTAGGGGAGGGTGCTACTCCTTTCCCTGGCTTACTCCACTTTACCCTTAATACGTTCTTTATATTGCTGAGTGGTAAGCAAGGAGGTATCAAGTACCATTTTTAAAGTCTTTGGTATGACGCGACCTTGGATTGAACCCAGGTCTCCCAATCCATTGGCGAATTTTAAACTTTTTAACTGAATGCTTAAATTGAATTTTTAGTATCATTTAGCAATACTTGGAACCATTATGTGCGCAAATTAGTGAATATAGTCAAATAAAATTACTAGAGTTAAATAGTAGAACTTGTAATCACTTCATTGTCTGAAAACAAGATTAAAATTGAATAGAATTATTCGTGTTAGATAGCAATAATTGAAAAACAAATAACTAAGTTGAAAAAAAACAAGAACATTAATGTATAAACAAATTAGTTCTTACTCATTTAGAAATGACAACACCGACAAACGATAATTCACTTTGAAATCATATGAACATCCATTAAAATGCGTTGAAACGAATGTTAAATTGTTACTGTAACTTAGTAATATTTAAAACACTTTAACTATATGCCAAAATGTGCTCAGTCACGCTTCAAAATGCTCTCTGTAAATTCTGTTTACAAATCATATATTTGATATATATGTATAAGGAGGATTTGGCATTGAATAAACTAAAATTGTTGATATGACATAAAAACGAACCGAACAAAATGATATATATTTGATATATATGTATAAACCTGATCTGACATTAGATAACCTACAATGGTCGATATAACATAAAACCCAACCAAACCAAATATATATATATATATATATATATATATATATATATATATATTTATGGTGGATTTGGCATTAAATAAACTAAAATTGTTGATATGACATAAAACCCGACCAAACCAAATGATATATATTCAATATATATATATATATATAAACAGGATCTGGCATTAAATAACCTACAATGGTTGATATGACATAAAACCTAACGAAACCAAATCATATATATTTAGTATATATGTATAAATATGATCTGGCATTAATTAACCTACTATAGTTGATATGACATAGAACCTAACCAAACCAAATTATATATATTTGATATATATATGAATATATATGTATAAACCTGATCTGGCATTAAATAACCTACAATGGTTGATATGATATAAAACCTATGCAAATCAAATCATATATATTTAATAAACATGTATAAACATGATCTGGCATTAATTAACCTACTATAGTTGATATGCAATGAAACCCAACCAAACCAAATTATATATATTTGATATATATGTATATGGAGGATTTGGCATTAAATAACCGACAATCGTTGATATGCCATAAAACTAAACCAACCCACACCGAAAAGTATATAAATGAAATAAAAGAATTAAAATTATCATCATCATCATCATCATCATCCTGCAGGCAGGGATATCCCTGACCCACTCTCGCCATTTCTCCCTATCATTCATCGCCTCCGACAGGTCCTCAGGGCTACATCCCTTATCCTCACAGAGCTGCTGAATGTATGTTCGAGCTGGTCGTCCTGCTTTTGCCCGGCCATATGTGGGCTCCATAGGAGTTCATTACTTATGAGCTCGTCCCTGCTTCTCCAGCTGTGTCCTGCATGTCTGACCCGACTAACTTGGATAGTTTTCGAGATGGGAGGCATGTTGCCGTATAATTGGTGCCTTGTGGGGTGTTGCCGTCAGGACTTATTCAGTATTGCTCGCAGCATTCCTGTGTAATTGCCGTCCAGCTTCTTCTCCAGCCGTTTTGTTAGCGTCCAAGTAGTGCATCCATACAGCAGTATCGATACGACCGCTGCCTGGAATAAACTGTGTTTTATTTTATCGGTCAGGTCTGATTTCCATATGATCGATAGCCTATCGATAGCTGTCCATGCCTTCCTTAGCCGTGTGTCGATGTTTTTTCGGTTGATGAGACACTGCTTCCTAGGTAGGTGAATTTGTCAACCAGTTTTAGAGAGGTTCCGTCTGGTGTGGGGATGTCGCCTGTTTGATTATAGCACATATATTCAGTTTTGTGTACATTGACATGGTAGCCAAAGCCTGCTGCGGCTCGTTCCAAACTATGCAGTAGTGATTCGGGTTGGTTGGGCGTATTTGCTAGTATCGCTATGTCATCGACGTAGTCGGCGTCGGTAATTGTTTTTGCGGGGTACCTTCTGCTTCTTTTCTTTGTCAGCTCGAAGCCGTTCTCTCGCATTTTATCAATCGATGTTCTAAGCACGTAGTCTAGACAGATGATAAAGAGGCATGGGGCTAGCGTGTCCCCTTTTAGTACTCCTGCTATAATGTCGAAGTATTCTGTGTCTCCATCTGGTGAACCTACTTTCACTTTGGTGTTTCTATAGAGAATCGTTATTGCTGCTACGGTTTCTTTTGGTAGGCCGTATGCTAGAAGGATTTGTTCCATCTTCTGTCTGTGAATGGAATCGAAGGCCTTGGTAAAGTCGACAAATATAAAAAATTATATCGGGAGAGAAAAATGTCAAACTAAGCGAAACCTGTTGTTTCTTTTGTTTTCTCTATTGCATATTTGGCCTGGTAAAAAGGGTCACTGGGAAGCGCAGAGAAAACATTCACAAGTAAACATTTTGAAAAAAAAGTATAGGGAGGAATGTTGGATACTGACTGGAAGACCCCTTTGATATTCGCTGATGCAGTTGCATAATTGTGAGCCTGGTTGAACGAAATCAACAGGCAATGCACCAGTTACCTAAAGTAAACAGGACGCAGATATTCTAAGCGGAAATGCAGCGAAAATAGTGTGGATGGCACGCTAGAAGGAGACGTGTCCACGTGCTTTGTGTTGGTGGCAGGCGGAAGGAGATGTGATCGCCTTATTTTGCGAGAGTGACATGCTGGATACAAGCATAGACACATTTATTGTGAGTGGGTCCGGGATATTATGTAACCAGGAAGATAGAGGTTCAGCGAAGATCCGTGACCGTCGGTCCCTGTACGTGCAGCTCAAACGTTATTGATCTTCTTTTACTTTAACCCTCTGTTCATTTAGAAAAGAAGAAACAAATTATTTATTATTCATGGGTGTCATTTATCTCTGTTGTGCAACAAAACGCTAGAAATGATCTAACAGATAAGTACCAGATCCTATTTACCCAACCCCTCCGCTCATTTTTCCTTCTCTTAGACTAGTTGCCTCGCCAAGGCCGAAGAACCTAGTCTGTCCTACTATTTACTCATAGCTGGAGGGAGAATAATTGGATTCATACCTTTCCCAAAAGTATTAGTGCTATGTGAAATGCAATCAGTCTCGTCCCGGATTTGAACTCGTATCGCCGTGTCCATTTCCCACGACGATAACAATTACACCACGGGCGCCTCAATGGCATATCAACCATTGTTTGTAATTTCATGACAAATCCAGTTTATTCATATATATCAAATATATACACATGATTTGTAAACAAATGAAAACATTCTCAAAAGAGCTTGAACTCTTTCTTTGCACACAGTTAAATGGTTTCAAGTATTGCTATACATATTTACCCAACCCCTCCGCTCGGGCAGGATATGACACACGGTCAATTTTTAAGTGGAGTTTGACAGGTTTGAATTCAGAGTTTTCCTTCTAGACCAGTTACCTCACCAAGGCTGAAGAACCTAGTATGTCCTACTATTTACCCATAGCTGGAGGGAGAATAATTGGATTCATACCTTTCCCAAGGGTATTAGTGCTATGTGAAATGCAATCAGTCTCGTCTAGGATTTGAACTCATGTCGCCGTGTCCAATTCCTACGACGATAACCATTACACCACGGGCACAGATAAGTACCAGATAGGCTGTAGACTGTTACTCTAATATAAAACATAAAGAAAACTGCGTATTTATACAACTACATAGATAAAACAAATAGAACTAAAAAGAAAAGAAAAAAAGAAAGCACAAGACAACAGAAAAGGAGAAGAGTAAAGGAGTAAACCGAGGAGAAGATAAAGATTTGAAAGAGGTAGAAAAAAATGAAAGAGAAAACGATCAAGAGAAGAAAGGGGAAAATGTGGAAGGGAGAAGAAAGAAGATAGAATAAGGAAAGAGAGAGGAAAAAAAAAAAAAAAGAAACGGAAAGAGAAATAAAAATTAAAGGATAAAAAAAGAAGGTGATTGAGAATTGCATCATCGCCATACGTGGATATTGAAATATACATAGAATGTTCATATATATATATATATATATATATATATATATATATACATAGAACATAGGAATCCCGAAACACGAAAATCACTTACGACTTCTTAGTTCAGGTACGAAACTTTTTTATTACCTTTGAGTTTAAAGGTTTTTCGACATAAGGAGAGAGAGGCACAATCTTTCTATGCTGGCTTTTCCATCTGCCCCCCCCCGCAAAAAAAAACCACGTGTGGCACCCGCCACAAGGCCACTGTGAGCTAGCGAAAGTCACCCTTCTTCTTCGGACAACAAGACTCAACTAACTGACTTTCTTCAAAATCCCGAAAATCCTCCGCGCGCGCTTCCGGTGCATGACGTCATTCACATCCCCAAGTCACAATTTTCCATCTGAGATTTTTATTTTGACATCTGTGAACGACACATCCTCCCCGCACGCGCGGGCGGTAACACCTGCACTCAAGTTTGCACCTAAATAACCCATGAGCTGAGCCGAAACGTTCTCAGCCTAACTAAACGCAAAGGCAAGATATATATAACGAAATATATTAATATTACAGAATGAGGTAAACGAATGAAAGGAAAATGTTGAAAAAATTTCGAGTCTGGAAGAGAGGAGGAAAAGAGAAATAAAGAACATGTACAGTAACAATGAAAGAAAGAGTGAAAGAATGAAAAAAAAAAGTCGGGGAGGACAAAGATAAAAAGAAAATAAGAAAAACAATACGAAGAAAACAGGGAAAGAAGCAGAAATGAGTCTAGGTGAAAAATGAGAAAAATAGTTGATGTACTCGTAGTAATATTAGAAAATAAGAAAATAAAAAAGTCAAGCAAACAAAAGAAAAGGAATAAAAGTTAAAAGTTAAAGAAAGGAAAGATGATAAAAAAGACTTCAATGGTAGGAGGAATGAAAGATGAGAAAAAACTTCAAAAGAATAAAGAATGAAAGATGAAAAAAAGACGTCAAAGGGAGGAGGAATGAAAGATGAGAAAAAACTTCAAAAGAATAAAGAATGAAAGATGAAAAAAAGACGTCAAAGGGAGGAGGAATGAAAGATGAGAAAAAACTTCAAAAGAATAAAGAATGAAAGATGAAAAAAAGACGTCAAAGGGAGGAGGAATGAAAGATGAGAAAAAACTTCAAAAGAATAAAGAATGAAAGATGAAAAAAAGACTTCAATGGTAGGAGGAATGAAAGATGAGAAAAAACTTCAAAAGAATAAAGAATGAAAGATGAAAAAAAGACGTCAAAGGGAGGAGGAATGAAAGATGAGAAAAAGACTTCAATGGTAGGAGGAATGAAAGATGAGAAAAAAACTTCAAAAGGATGAAGAATGAAAAATTGGGAAAAGACTTCAAAGGAAGGAGGAATGAAAGATGAGAAAAAACTTCAAAAGGATGAAGAATGAAAAATTGGGAAAAGACTTCAAAGGAAGGAGGAATGAAAGATGAGAAAAAACTTTAAAAGGGGGAAGAATGAAAAATTAGGAAAAGACTTCAAAGGGAGGAGGAATGAAAGATAAGAAAAAGACTTCAATGGTACGAAGAATGAAAGATGAGAAAAAACTTCAAAAGGATGAAGAATGAAAAATTAGCAAAAGACTTCAAAGAGAGGAGGAATGAAAGATGAGAAAAATACTTCATAGGGAGGAGGAATGAAAAATTAGAAAAAGACTTCAAAGGGAAGAGGAATGAAAGATAAGAAAAATAATTCTAAAGGAAGAGGAATGAAAGATGCGAAAAAGACTTCAAAGAGGGGAGGAATGAAAAATAAGAAAAAGAATTCAAAAGGAAGAGTAATGAAAGATGCGAAAAAGACTTCAAAGGGAGGAGGAATGAAAAATAAGAAAAAGACTTCCAAGGGAGGAGGAATGAAAAATAAGAAAAAGACTTCCAAGGGAGGAGGAATGAAAAATGAGAAAATGACTTCAAAGGGAGGAGGAATGAAAGATGAGAAAAAGACTTCAAAGGTAGGAGGAATGAAAGATGAGAAAATACTTAACAGAAAAAGGAGTGAAGGATAAGAAAAATACTTGAAAAGGAGGAGGAATGAAAGATGAGAAAAAGAATTCAAAGAGAGGAGGAATGAAAGATAAAAAAAAATATTTTAAAGGAAGAAGAATGAAAGATTAGGAAAAGACTTCAAAATGAAAGGGGAAGGAATGATGAGAAAAATCCTTCAAGAGAGAAGGAATGAAAGATATGAAAAAGACTTTAAATGAAGGAGGAATGAAAGATGAGAAAGGAAAAAGAGGAATGAAGTTTCTGGGTCTATTATCGAGGAAGCCCTAAGTTTAGCTAAAAATTACATAAAATTAACAAACGATCAATTCAATATCATCAAATATGGCCGAAAATTACTATTTTTGACAACGAAACAACATGAGTAAATATGGGGACACAAGACAACTTTGATGTTACGATGGGCAGCAATGATGGGGCAAAACTTTTTGATCAAATAGAATTTAGCGGCTGTAAAATTGTTATTATTTTTAGCGTGGAAAAGTTGTAAGCTGCGTGTGTATGTTTGGCTACTTCCTCGCTACGCTTTAAAAGTAAATTAAGGAGAAGGTGGAGGAGTAAGAATACGAACAAGCCCTTAGCTTTTACATGAAGGTTTTAATGGCAGCATGGAATATTTAGTTTGCGTTTGTGCTGCAAGCCTCGTAGGAAAGGAAATAAGTAAAGAGAGTGAATGGAGTTATGGGAGAGTGGAGAAGGTATTTTTGCAGCTAAAGGCCTATGCGAAAAGTGTAGTTATTTTATAGGCATTGTTGCATATGTGAGGGAGTTATGTTCGCCGTATGGAGCAAAAGTCAGGTTTGCTGTTTGAGGGAACAAACTTTGAAGTAGCCGTGATTTTTGTGTGTCTGGTGGTTTTGGGGAGAGGCGTGCGAGTCTCCATTAATGTTGCCCAGAGGTGAAATTAGAGCAAGGTGCCGGAGCGAGATTAGGCATCGCATCGACATAGCCAATTTTGGGGCTGGTATAAAGTTGTTCATGTATGTGGCGTATTGAATGTATCAAACTCATATTCAACTAGGATCCCTTGGTTTAAAAGAAATAGACGCAAGGGATCCATAAATAAGATAGGTACCCTCATGTGCCCATGCTGCTGCTGCTATTGAAGAACCGCCAGGGAGACGTCTGCACTGGACGGAGTTGTTCAGCCAGAGACTGTTTGGCAGCTTCCCAATTTCTGCTGCCCGGAAAGGAGATAAGGGTTGAATAGGATAAGTCATCCTGATTGGGTAAAATTATGCGTCAAATTAAGTTACACGCCAAAGCAAAATACGAAATTTCCTTCCGCTACAGAATCATCCATATAAGTTGCATTAGCGCATACCCTAAATAGATACATGGGTTTGCACAAGGAGGATGGACTAATAATCCTGAGAATCTGCAATGGACCTAAATTTGATAGAATTAGAAAACAAGCACTAAAAAAGTTCAGATATTGAATTCGTTATCAATATAAAAACTAATCTAAACGAAATATACTTCTTAGATGTAACATTTTACCTAAAAAAAGAAACGTATCCACCGTTCAAAGAACCAGACGAAACTCCCATTGATGTACACACCTCCTCCAACCTTCCACCCAGTATGATGAATAAAAATCCGACAATCCATCAGTCACAGACAATCTCATTAAACGAAACTACTTTCAATAAAAGAAAACAATTGAAACAGCACTGAAACAGTAGATTATCGGACAATCTAATATACACCCCTAACAGAACAAAAAATGAAGTAGAAATAGAGGGATTATTTTGTTCAAGCCACCATAAAATAGAAATGTAAAATCATGTAGAAAAATATCTATAAAACTAATGAACAAACTCTTCATCATACAAACTGTAATATATATTGAAAATGAATACAGTAAGATTTAGAGACATTTACTTTGAAAAAATACAATAAATAATATAAAACACACAAAAAAAAGAAATCTATGATACACAGCAAACAGCTACAAAAACTGTAATTACAAAATAAAACGCGAATGTCCTCATAATGGAAACCGTCTCTAAACAAGCGTTGTTTACGAAGCCACGATAAGATCAAAAGAATACAGTAAAATATATATTGACTTGAAAGGAGACCACTGGAAACAGAGGAGCTACATAGACAAAACATGATTTAATAATAAGAATTCCGAACCATTTCGATTATAGATCCAATGACACTTTCTAGACACGTATGATATCTCAAAAAATCAAACCAATATATACAAAAAATTATCCGAAAAATGAGAAAAATAGTACTAGCTCACTACGACTACACAGGACACTGTAAACTGTGCCAATGAAAAATAGCTATAAACACCTTCCCAGAACAAAATTCCTAAACAAGTAACCAGAACATATATCCGAATATAAGCAAGAAAACAAATACCCACGAATCCACCAAACAACTAACGACTGTAAAGACATAATAAAAAAATTTAAACAAAACAATTGAATAGAACGAAATAAAAATTAAATAAACACGAAGGAGAACTGATTACAGCCATCAGAAACGGTACTGACAACTCGATAGACAACAGAATGACAAAAACTAGGAATAAAAAATGGTAAAAACAACTCTATGGCTGCTTTAAACGACTAATAAACACCATCTCACACCAGAAAACCTGGACCTAGCTAAGAAAAGGAAAACCTTAAGATAGAAACGGAATCTCTCCTAATAGCAGTACAGGACAAAGCCAAAAGAACCAATCATATCAAAGCGAAAATAGATTAAACAAAACAGTAAAAGTAGGTTATGCGGTGACAGAGAGAAACGATCAATCACATAAGAGAATGCAGCAAATTAGCACAGAAGGAGTATAAGACGAGACACGACTGGGTCGGCAAGGTGATCCACTGGGAAATGTGCAAGAAACCCTAATTTGACCATATCAAAAAATGGTATATGCACAACCCAACACCTGTCCTAGAAAATGACACACATAAACTCATATGGGACTTTGATGTACACACTGATCACCTACACGCAGTCGGATGAACAGACCTTATAATAATCAACAACAAAAAAGAGAACTTCCAAAATTGTGGACTTTGTTGTCCCAGCTGATCACAGAGTAAAACTGAAAGAATGTGAAAAGAACGATAAGTACCTCGCCCTTGCTAGAGAATGAAAAGGCTGTGGAATATGAAAGTGACGATTGTACCAATTGTGATTGATGCTTTTGGCACAGTAACTAAAGGATTATTAAAGGGCCCAGAGGTCTTGGAAGTTGGTGGTCGAGTGGAGACTATCCAAATGACAGAATTATTGAGAACGGCCAGAATACTGAGAAGAGTCCTGGAGACTTGAGGAGATTTTAGGAGATTTGCTGTCACTCAAACTCCAGTGAAAAACCATCAACTAACACTAATGTAAAAAAACTCTAAAGGAGTAAATAATAAGAAGAAGAACAAGAACAAGAAGAGTACCTGGACCACCGACTCATAGGAAATTCCGGATCATTCTTGAAGTGGACGAGGGAAGAACTTAAACAAATAGACGTCTCTCAAATGGAACGATATACATAAGAAGGTTGTTATCTAAGCTTATGCCACCACCTCCTCGAACGTCTTAATGGCTGTATCGCATCGTCTTAAGTAGTAGTCGGACCCTGTGGTAACCCCCACCGTTTGAAAAGTTAACGAACACGCAAATTTCCCTCTTAGTTCAATAACATAAATCTTTATTCGCTACTACACTTTTTAAGTAGCCTTTGGGAGAAAGAAAGAGAGTATGAGAACTGAGTAAACTCATTTAGCAGGGCATAGAGAAACGAAATGTCACAATGAGAAACGGAGAAAGTAGACGCAGACCTTGAATTTTCATCCTGGTTTTCTGTTGTAGTTCTACGTGGTTGTTCGCTGGTTTCGTTTCTACATGTTCACGTCTACTGTTCGGAGCCCATCACCAAAATGGGAGCACGTAATTTTCGTCACTTTATATCTTCGTGGCTTGTATTTAACTGACGTTTTTTTCCTCTTCGCGTCTGGCTACAAACTCTCTTTCAAACTGAAGTCGTACGTTTAATTTCACATGTTGGTGGAGAGAGAACCTATCCGTTTTAGGTGCTTCTATACAAGCACAGATAATTTGGAAACACCGGTTGTTTTTCATGTCTTTTTTAATTACCATTGTCTCTGTGTCTGCTCTTATCATTATTTTCTTCTCTCTCTCCTTCCCCTAAAATTAGCTTTTCGTTCTCATTATAATTTCATGTCACGCTGCTAAGGACCAACCACTATCGTTCATCATTTCCGGCAGGTCTTCCAGGCTACATCCTGTATCGGCATAGAGCTGTTGTATATAGGTTCTAGCTGGTCGTCCTACATTTGCTCGTCGATGTGAAAGGGAGCACAGGAGTATATCCCTTATGAGTTCGTCCTTACTTCTCCAGTAGTGTCCTGCATGTCTGGTTCGTCTAACTTGGATAGTTTTCGTGATGAGTGGTAGGTGTCCATACAGCTGCTGTTTTGTTGGGTGCTGTATCCAGAACTTGTTCAGTATGGCTCGCAGCATTCTTGTATAGTTGCCGTCAAGCTTGTTTTCCATACGTTCAGTTAGCATCCATATACCAGTATAGACACGACTGCTGCTTGGAAAAAGCGTTTTATTTTATTGTTCAGGTCTAACTTCAATATGACCGAAAGCTGTTCATGTGTTTGCTAATGTTTATAGTTCGGGCATATAAACCTATCCATTCAGTCTTTCTGCTATTTTCTTTCCGTTCTCATGTTTTATTTTCCAAACTCTTTTGTTTTTTTTTGTATCTGTATGGTCTTTCTGCTCTTTTTTTTTTTGTATCCGTATGGTCTTTCTGCTCTTTTTTTTGTATCCGTATGGTCTTTCTGCTCTTTTTTTGTATCTGTATGGTCTTTCTGCTCTTTTTTTTTTTGTATCTGTATGGTCTTTCTGCTCTTTTTTTTTGTATCTGTATGGTCTTTCTGCTCTTTTTTTTTGTATCCGTATGGTCTTTCTGCTCTTTTTTTTTGTATCCGTATGGTCTTTCTGCTCTTTTTTTTGTATCTGTATGGTCTTTCTGCTCTTTTTTTTGTATCCGTAAGGTCTTTCTGCTCTTTTTTTTTTTGTATCCGTATGGTCTTTCTGCTCTTTTTTTTGTATCCGTATGGTCTTTCTGCTCTTTTTTTTTGTATCCGTATGGTCTTTCTGCTCTTTTTTTGTATCCGTATGGTCTTTCTTCTCTTTTTTTTTTGTATCCGTATGGTCTTTCTGCTCTTTTTTTTGTATCTGTATGGTCTTTCTGCTCTTTTTTTGTATCCGTATGGTCTTTCTTCTCTTTTTTTTGTATCCGTATGGTCTTTCTGCTCTTTTTTTGTATCCGTATGGTCTTTCTGCTTTTTTTTGGGATCCGTATGGTCTTTCTGCTCTTTTTTTGTATCCGTATGGTCTTTCTGCTCTTTTTTTTGTATCTATATGGTCTTTCTGCTCTTTTTTTTTTTGTATCCTTATGGTCTTTCTGCTCTTTTTTTTGTATCCGTATGGTCTTTCTGCTCTTTTTTTTTGTATCTGTATGGTGTTTCTGCTCTTTTTTTTGTATCCGTATGGTCTCTCTGCTCTTTTTTTGTATCCGTATGGTCTTTCTGCTCTTTTTTTTGTATCTGTATGGTCTTTCTGCTCTTTTTTTTGTATCCGTATGGTCTTTCTGCTCTTTTTTTTTGTATCTGTATGGTCTTTCTGCTCTTTTTTTTTTTTTGTATCTGAATGGTCTTTCGGCTCTTTTTTTTTTTGTATCTGTATGGTCTTTCTGCTCTTTTTTTTTTGTATCTGTATGGTATTTCTGCTCTTTGTTTTTTTGTATCTGTATGTTCTTTCTGCTCTTTTTTTTGTATCCGTATGGTCTTTTTGCTCTTTTTTTTGTATCTGTATGGTCTTTCTGCTCTTTTTTTTGTATCCGTATGGTCTTTCTGCTCTTTTTTTTTGTATCTGTATGGTCTTTCTGCTCTTTTTTTTTTTTTGTATCTGTATGGTCTTTTTGATCTTTTTTTTTTTTGTATCTGTATGGTCTTTCTGCTCTTTTTTTTTTGTATCTGTATGGTATTTCTGCTCTTTGTTTTTTTGTATCTGTATGTTCTTTCTGCTCTTTTTTTTGTATCCGTATGGTCTTTTTGCTCTTTTTTTTGTATCTGTATGGTCTTTCTGCTCTTTTTTTTTTGTATCTGTATGGTCTTTCTGCTCTTTTTTTTGTATCCGTATGGTCTTTCTGCTCTTTTTTTTGTATCCGTATGGTCTTTCTGCTTTTTTTTTTTTATCTGTATGGTCTTTCTGCTTTTTTCATTGACTTTCTGCTCTTTTTTTGTATCTGTATGGTCTTTCTGCTCTTTTTTTTGTATCTGTATGGTCTTTCTGCTCTTTTTTTTTTGTATCCGTATGGTCTTTCTGCTCTTTTTTTTGTATCTGTATGGTCTTTCTGCTCTTTTTTTTTGTATCTGTATGGTCTTTCTGCTCTTTTCATTAAATTTTCGGTCGATTTTTCTTTCATATTTTGGAAGGACCTGTGTTGTTTCTATTGCTTTACCAAGTCCCGTTTCTTTTGTGTTTTGTTTCTTTTATCAATATATTTTGATTTATTTCATCCCGTTGTATTGTCAGACTTTTCTGCTTGTCTGTTTTCTTTTCTTTTCTTCAAAATATATTCCCCTGCATTTTTCTGTAGTTAACATTTTCGCTTCAAGTCGCAATCTCTTTCTTTGTCCTTCTAACCTCATTTTCCATTCAGCTTTTGTATTTCTGTTTGGATTCTTTTGAGAGATACCAAAATTATCACTGACAAGTTTTGCTCCTACATAATTTAGCTCGTTTAGTTCGATGATGTTGTCCATTGGGATATTCGGTAATATTTTATTTACCTTTTCAGTTCATGCCATGACTCTTTTTCCAGTCTTGTTTCCTGAAGATGTTAATGGAGTTTTCTTTTCAGTCATGCTTTTCGTTATTAACGCTACAGTCTTCGAGTCAATATTGACGTTGCGCAAGAGTCTGAGGTGTTTTGCTTTTTTTACATTTATGCGTTTCAGTTCGTATAGGGGACCCTTCTTGAGCCCATTCTTCTCCACTTACCTGTCTGCACATTTCTTGTATAACTCTGTTTGAAAACTGTTCTGATGCTGGCAAAAGACACGGGAAACACAAAAAGGTTGATAGAAAAAAAATATATTCAAGTAACAGAAACAAGATAAAAGTGAACCTTGTTAAACAGTAGTTAGATAATAGGAAGCAGAGAGTTTTTGTTTTAAACTTGGAAAAAGTTCCACAGAAACGTATGGAATGCTTCAGACTGAATTTGGACCATCTTTCCTGAATAGAGTATCAATTTTTGAGTGGCATAAGATATTCTAGGAAGGCATGGAATCTGTGAGGGATGATGAGAGGTGTGGGAGGAGTAAAGAATTCAATACACCAGAGTTGATTGGCTAAAGAGTTAGGGTTAGGGTTACTATGTTGAGGTTTTAAGTGAGTTCAGGAAGAGATTCATTCGGAAGACATCAGCAGGACAATGCAACAATATGCCATAAAATTATGTTTTAAACTTGTAAAAAATGCCCGAGGGACGTGTGGAATGCCGCAGACTACTTTTCGACCATCTTGAATGAAATAGCATCAGTTTTTGAGTGGCTTAAGAGATTCAAGGAAGGCAGGAAGTCTGTGAGGGATGATGAGAGGTGTGGGAGGAGTAAGGAAGTCAATTTACCAGAGTTGATTGACCAAAGGGTTAGAATTAGGTTTAGGGTTAAGGTTACTATGTTGAGGTCTTAAGGGAGTTCAGGAAGAGATTCCGTCGGAAGAGACCAGCACTCTTCAAATCGGGCATTTCCACCCAGACAATGCACCAGTCCACAACTCCATCCTTGTCACAGACTATTTGACCAAGATGGGCATCAACACAATTCCCCACCATCCCTGTAGTCCAGACCTTGCCCCCTCGTTACTTCTGGTTATTCCCTAAGCTCAGAGAATGTCGTTATGAGACAAATGGGGAGATGAATGAGGCTGTGACGAAGGTCATTGACACGCTCACACAAGAGAACTTCAATAGGGCCTTGAATTAGTTGTAACGCTACAACAACTGTATTGCAGCCGAAGGAGATTACTTCAAAGTGGACGAGAGTTTCATGTGTGTACTATCAATAAATGTGCCCATACGAAAAAAGTCTGGAAACTTATTCAATGATCCTCGTATATATATATATATATATATATATATATATATATATGTGTGTGTGTGTGTGTGTCTTATTTGATAAATTGCACTACTATCATTTGCTACTGCGTAAGTATTTATTTAACAGTCGCTTACAGCTAATATGTAACGAAATATCGAGAGGTATTAAAAAAGTTTATGAATGCTTATTGGATGATGTTGAGAGTGGACAGTTCTGCATGTGACTGAGTGTCTTAAGATACGTTTATGTCTTCAAATGAGATAAAGGAAAGTAATTACCTTTATAAGGCTTGTAAACAACTTCCTAACTGCTTCCAGTACAAGGTTGCTTGTCGCCGATTTCGTGAATTATTTTTCTTTCATGTTATAACAGTAACTCTTATGTATTTATAATATATTTTACAGTCGTCTGCATGTACGTTTTGACTTTGTCATTTCTTTATCTATGGGTCTACTTATGTATATATATAACTTACGTCTCTGTCTCTGTCACTCTCTCTCTCTCTCTCTCTCTCTCACTCACTCTCTCTGTCTTTATATTTCTCCCTCCCACTTTCACTTTCTCTTTCGCTCTCTGGCTCTCTCTCTCTCTCTCTCTCTCTCTATATATATATATATATATATATATATATATATAAATCACCCTGATTACATTGCCCAGTCGGCTGGAGCTGTAGAATACACTGAGTGCACCTCTGCATAGGGCCCTCTCTATGGATTAAATAGAACTAACTACATACTTATGTTACACAGAATTATTTGACTATACAGAATAGCTTGAAATAGAAATGCTTTTGACGATTAAACTGTACTTACATTTAAACTGCGTGCTTATGCTAAACTGAAATATTCGAAATAGAACTGTTTTTGACATTGAAACTGTTTTTACATTAAACTGAATTGGCCTAATTAGTTGAGTGTTCGCCAATGGTCCAGGAGACCAAGGTACAATCCCAGGTGGAGTCATACCAAAGACTCAAAAATGGCACTTGATGCCTCCTTGCTTAACACTCAGCATTGTAAGGTAAGGGTCAAGGCTAAAGTCAAGCAATCCAGAGAAAGGAGTTGCGCCTTCCCCTACACTTTAGTGTAGTAACTATGGAAAAGGAGGCTTCTTGTCACCCTCGACTACGGTCGCCAACTTATATATATATATATATATATATATATATACACCTTCAGTCCTAGAATTTCAGGGAATGTGGAGTACCCCTTCATTATCATTACTCCCATGCCCATGTACTTAGTATGATCTAATCATTTACTATATTTGAAACTATATATATATATATATATATACCCTACAGTGTGATTGTACCTGTTCGTGAAAATGTATTCATGCAGCACTATATTACTCGATATAGATATAAATCACATCACACACTAAAAGAACATATGTTTCTCCACATCGATACACATACAGAGACACAGACTCATGCAAACAGAACTAGAGATTCCTCCAAGAATTCGGCCGTTCCATAATTCTTCCCAAATAATAAACTACTGTATTAACCATCTTTTTCAGATTGGCAATCGAATTTCTGATTTATGTGATCGAAGTCAAGAGTCAGCAGGAATCATTTTCTTTTTGTTTTGTTTTTTATTGAGAAACCAATTGTCGTTCGGAGAATTCGTTTCCAATGTCGGGAAACAAATTTACAAAAGAAGTTTGTTTCTCTTGACTATAATAAAGATTTTAACAGAAATACAAAAAAAAAAGTATCAACGTATCTGTCCATTGATGATGACAAATAACAGCTGCAAAACAATGACAAGCAAACGTTTACTTATTCCCACACGCCTTCCTTCACATGCGCCATTCACACGAAACCTCCCGCGCATATGCCCGCATCCAGATGTGTTCATATTCTCTCGCATCTACACAGGCTTACGTAAATATATTTATGTATTCCTTTGATGACGTATTGAATTGAATTCAAAGGAAATAGACTTTCTGTTGTGTAAATGAATCTATTAACAGATGATGTTAAACTACTTGTTATTCAATTACCAAAGGAAATTATACAGATGGATCTAATGAAAATAGTCATGTTGGGAAGATATTTGGAAATTAAAATTTAATATTAAAACTTTTAAGAACTACATGAATATTAAGTAAAGGAGTAATGTGATCTGATATTGTCTTTGATGATACATTTAAAGCTGAAAATGAAATTTTGTCGATTGTATTAATGGCAAATTGAATGCATGCTTGGATGTGTAGAAATGTTATTTCATCAACGGCAATTGGTGATTTGAAAACATGTAAAATCCAATAAGGACTTCATAGAGAATATTTTATTATGGATTTGACTCGATTGTCGAGATATGCAAACTGGATCATAATGGTGATTTGGAGTGGTTGGGTTTTATAGCATATCAAACAATGTCGGTAATTTAATTTTAAATTCTGTTTATACATTAAGTATATATGATTAGTAAATATATTTTATTGATAATATTCTTAAACTAACCTGAGCCCTTTTTTCACAGATTTAAACGTTTCCAAGTGTAGCTATACAATGGTCGCAATTTAACATCTGTCATTTGTTTGCACACAGTTTATTCTATTTGACCCATAGATATGAACCTATAAGATGCTATTTGACCCATAGATATGAACCTATAAGATGCTATTTTACCCATAGATATGAACCTATAAGATGCTATTTGACCCATAGATATGAACCTATAAGATGCAAGAGTGGAGCACGGAGCAATGACAATTAAGGGATAATCTGCATTCTCCAAATCTCTAAGGGTTGAGCTTTGCCTTCAGATTAATAAATGTCATATCCAGGATACTCATTCGGGAGTCTTACCCCTCCGCAGAAATGAAGTCAGGGTATTCTTCAGCTGCAGCCACTAGCCTTGATCATAATGCTGAAATTATACAGCATACAAAGAGTAACAAAAATAATTAAAACAAATAAAATATTACAGTTACAAGCAGAGATTAGATAAACTGGAAGTAAGTATTTTACTAGAACGGAGAATAAAAATGAACAAATTGAAACTTCTAATTATTGCAGACATTTTTTTTTAATATTTCTCCTCAAAGAGGAAATTTATAGTCAAGAAAAATTTTAAAAACTAAGTCCACAAACCAGTTGGATTTTTTGTAAATAAATGAATATATTTTGAAACAAATTTTTTCTAAGATCATAAGTTTGGTTTCTTTGTTTAATGGCATATCAGCCTTTATAGGTTATTTAATGCCAAAGCCATACTCCTAGAAGAACAGTAGTGGTAATTTTTAACCCATAGCAGGGAGGATAAGGTGGGGGGCTTCATAACTTCCCAAGGGTATTTTCACGAAAGTGAACGTAATAGCACGACTGGAGTGCGAACTCGCTTACTACGATTCCGCAATCCATCGCTTTAACCATTACACCAATGACATCCCCTGATAAGATTAGAAACAGCAATAGAGTAAAAAAAATAAAATTAAAATGAATGATTTTTGAAATAATGGAAATAATTTCGGGTTAATATCAGATGGGTTGCGAAACAGAGTTTGGTTAGTAAATAATTTATTGACTGTATATGTGTCCAGGGCAAATATTCTTCTTTTTTTAATTTGATGGTAGGACATAGTAAAAAAAAAAGCGAGACACACAAGTGATATAAAAAACAAATGATTAATGGAAAGAATGCACTTCGAAATTTTGATGTCCTCTATTAAATAACTGGGGGGAAATTATTATAAATGGTATAATGGTTAGCAAGCTAAACTACAAAAATATTTCTAATGACTTTAATTATTATTAGATACTTATAATTCTGGCCGTGCAACGCAACTAAGCAAAGCTGAGAAAATAACGATCATTGTAGAAAGAGATGAAGAAAACATGGCAAAGTATTGGTAGATATCCGAAATTTTAATATAGTCCAGTCTGCAGAGAAGTAATACTTCCCCCCAAAAGTGGTTTGGATACGACAATAAATTGCATCAATTGTTTAGCCCAAGTCCTGGCCCTTTTTGGAAGGTGGAGTAACCCTTTATTCCCTTTAATCTCAGGTCCAATATGACCCTCCTACTGTCCCATAGATGACTCAAATAGAACTATCAATGTATTAGGAGGATTTGGCATTAAATAACCTACAATGGTTGATACACCATAAAACTCAACCAAACAAAATCATATATATGTATAAAGAGTATTTGGCATTAAATATCCTATAATAGTTGAAATGTTGTAAAACCAAACCAAAGGAAATCAAATATATTTAATATATATATATATATATATATATATATATATATATATATATAGTGGATTTGGCATTAAATAATCTAAAATGGTTAATACGCCATAAAACCCAAACCAACCAAATCCCATATATTTAATATATATGCATAAAGAGGATCTGGCATTAAATAATCAACAACAGTTGAACCAAATCACATATATTTAATATATATGTATAAAGAGAATTTGACATTAAATAACGTACAATGGTTGATATGCCATAAAACCGAACGAAACAAAATCATATATATTTAATATAAATGTATAAAGTGGATTTGTCATTAAATAACCCACAAAGGCAGATATTCCATAAAACCCAACCAAACCACATCATATATATATATATATATATATATATATATATATATATATATATATAAAGATGATTTAGCATTAGATAATCAACAATGGTTGATATGCCATAAAATCCAACCAAACCAAATTATATATATTTAATAAAGTGGATTTGGCATTAAATAATCTTCAATGGTTGATGTGCTATAAAGCCCAACCAAACCAAATCACATATATTTGATGTATAAGTATAAAAAGAATTTGGCATTGAATAATCAACAATTGTTGATATGCCATAATATCCAAACTAAAAAGCAAACTGTAATTTATGGTTTTTTTTCATTCCCTAATCTGTTCATGCAAATCTATCTATCTAGCTAGCTAGTTAGCCAGCTAGCTAGCTAGTTAACCATATCTAGCAAGCAAAGCTATCCTCAATTCTAGCCAAAGTTCCATAAGCACAACATGCGTTTCTGGCCACATAGTTTATCAACTATCTCTGTGCATGCGTTGTTTGAAAGACCCACAGATGAGAGATGACATAATCTATCCGAAACTTCTTCCGGCGGTCGGGTAGTTCGTTGGAACACGATGCCAGTGGGTTGGCAACTCTAAGACAAGAAAAACTCTCTGTTAACAATTAATAACGAAGGAAGCTGCAATGCACTTGTACCGTTCCAACAACTTCTGGAAGGCCCCAAGGAACTCCTCTTCCGTGAGCGTGTCAATGACCTTCATCACAGCCTCTTTCATCTCCTCAATTGTCTCATAACGACAATCTCTGAGCTTAGAGAATAACCAAAAGTCGCAGGGTGCAAGGTCTGGACTATTGGGAGGCTGAGGAACTGTGTTGATGCCCATCTTGGTCAAATAGTCTGTGACAAGGATGGAGTTGTGGACTGATGTATTGCCCTGGTGGAAATGCCACTGACCCGATTTGAAGAGTGCTGGTCTCTACCCAAGGAGTCTCTTCCTGAACTCTCTTAAAATCTCAACCCTAAACCTAAGGCTTTGGCCAATTAACTCTGGTGTATTGATTTCCTTAGTCCTCCCCCGCCTCTCATGATCCCTCACAGACTCTCTGCCTTCCTTGAATCTCTTATGCCACTCAAAAACTGATGCAAGGTGGTCGAAAAGCAGTCTGAAGCATTCCACAGGTTTCTGTGGCATTTTTTCCAAGTTTTAAACAGAATTTTATTGCATATGGTTCTTCTAAACCGTCCGCTCGTCCAGATTGCATTTTTGAAATTCCCCAGCCGTGACAATCAGGCTTTAGTAGGGTGTATTCCAATTCCTGGTGTAGCTGTTCATTTGAATCTGAAATCATGAAAATTGGTCAGTCCTCTGATAAGATGTATAGCAAGAACATACTGAATTTTCAAGAGTTTTAAATATCTGTACAAAAAGTCTGGAATCTTATTGAAGGCACCTAGTATATCTATTTGCCAGTATATATTTATTTTCAGTTGTATAAAGTTTCTATTGTGTAGCCAGCATCTGTCACTTTTTTTTCTACGTTTCAACTATTCTACTCCAAGATTGACATACACACCACACAAGCACATACACATTCACACACACTCACACACACATCTCTTACTCTCTCTCACTCTTTCTTTCTTTCTTTCTCTCTCTCTCCTTCTCTCTCTCTCTCTATATATATATATATTGCACATAGGGGAAAGTAAACGTTAACTAGTCGGGAATATTTGCTAATGACTTAAAAATGCAATATAAAGTCAATAATTTCTATTCGAATCGTTTTTACCGCCACGCAAAATGACTCTTTTGTTATAATGACGTGAGTTTTCCGTATAGAAATAATGGAACAATATATTTTCTTAATTATTTTTTTGTCGGCAACATTTTTTTTCTTTGCTGTGAGATCATATCTCTGTCATTATTTTGACGCTTTTTCCCGTCGATTTAATATTTATATTGTCCGGCTTTTTTCGCCATCTTTTTCTATATGCTACTATTTTGATTAGAATTAATTAAATCTGTTTTATTTTTATTTGAATTAATTAAATATGAATTTTTTCAAGCTATTTTGAAATATTTCTTTCCCGATATCTTTTTCAAAATGTTCACTTGTCAGTTTTTATTTTGACTTCAATTTTCTTTTAAAATTTATTCATTTTTAATCAGTTTATAAATCTGAACGTTAAAACATAATTTTCTGATTTAAAAATCATCACTCTTTGTCTTTTTCTAAATGGTTTCGCAACTGACTATGATATTATAATTATTATTATTGACTTCTTTAGAGTTTTTCACATCAGTGTTAGTTGATGGTTTTTCACTGGAGTTTGAGTGACAGCAAGACTCCTCAAGTCTCCAGGACTCTTCTCAGTATTCTGGTCGTTTTCAATAATGCTGTTGTTTGGAAATTCTCCACTCGGCCGCCAACTTCCAAATATTCAAGGCCCTTCAATAATCCTTTAGTTACCCTGCCAAAAGCACCAATCACAATTGGTATAATTGTCACCTTCATATTCCATATTTTTTTCAATTCTCTAGCAAGGTCGAATACTTCTTTAGAGTTTTCCACATCATTGTTTGCTAATGGTTTTTCACTAGAGTTTGAGTGACAGCAAGTCTCCTCATGTCTCCAGGACTCGTCTCAGAATTCTGGCCGTAGTCATTTGGATAGTCTCTACCCGTCCGCCAACTTCCAAGTCTTCCAGACCTTTTAATAATCCTTTAGTTATTGTGCCAAAAGCATCATATTATGATTTTTATTTTACTTTCCGAGAGTTTTCACCCCGGCATTAACTGGTGGGTTCTTCCGGGAGTATAGGTGACAACAGGTCTTCTCTCGTATCCACGACTCTTATTATTCTGGCCGATCGTAATAATGCTGAAATGTGAATGGTCTCTATTTGATCTGATTCCCATGTCTTCTAGCCCCTTTACCAATCCTCAGGGGGCTGTCCCAAGTGCTTCAATCACAACTGGTATCATGGTCACTTTTATGTTCCGTACTTTTTTTTTAGTTCTCATGCAAAGTCAAGTCTGTTTTCGCTTTCTTTTATTTTTACTATGTGATCCACCGGGATGGCAAAGGCTACTATTCGGCAGTTTGTCTTTTTTTGTGGATTATCTCTAGGCCTATTCTTGCTCTCTTGGCTGAGGCTGCAGAATACACCGACTGTATCTCTGCAGTGGGATAAGACTCCTCCAACGAGTGTCCTACATATGATACTAAACAATCTGATGGTGAGACTTCAGTGATACAGAGTACGCCTTTGATTGACATCGATCTCAGGTCCAGTCTGGCCTGCTGTGGTAGCACCGGATAGGGTCCTATCTATGGGTCAGATACAACTAAACTGTGTACTTATGCTAAACTGAATTGCTTGAAATAGGGCTGTTTTGACATTTAAACTGCTTACTTATTCAAAATAGAGTTGTTTGAAATTTAATTTAGGTTGACTGAGCCGAAAAGAGTTGATATACCGTAAAACGAAAACTTTTCACGATTTTGAGATACATACCGATTATCTAATCTCGGTCCGGCGAATAACCCGAGTTGTTGGTTGTTCTTTTTTTTTTTTTACGGCGTATCAAATCTTTTCTGGTCATTGTGTGTCTCATTCTCGAGGACGGATTCGGGTTTGTGCATAAATCGATTATTATTATTATTGTTATTTGCTCATTGAGAGTTTTTGACATCAGTTTTAGCTGATAGTTTTTCACTGGAGTCTGAGTGACTGCAAGTCTCCTCACGTCTCCAGAACTCCTCTCTGTATTCTGGCCGTTCTCAATAATGCTGTCTTTTGGATGGTCTCCACTCGCCCGCCAAATTCCAAGTCATCCAGGCCTTTTAATAATCCTTTAGTAACTGTGCCGAAAGTATCAATCACGATTGGTACAATCGTCACCTTTGTCACATATATTTTCAATTCCCAAGCAAGGTTAGTGTTCATATCCTTCTTTTTACATTCTTTCAGTTCTATTCGGTCGTCAACCGGGACAGCAATGTCGACAATTTTGCAATTTCTTTTTTTTTTTTTTGTTGATTATTATAAGGTCTGGTCTTCTGGGCGAGATTAGGTGATCCGTTTGTATGTCAAAGTCCCATTGGATTTTATGCGAGTCATTTTCTAGGACAGATGCAGCGTTGTGCGTATACCATATATTTGTATGGTCAAATTTAAATTTCTTGCACATCTCCCAGTGTATCACCTTGCCGACCCAATCTTGTCTAGTCTTACATTCCTTCTGCGGTAATTTGCTGCATTTGCTTATTATGTGATTTATGGTTTCATCTGTGTCACCGCATATCCTATTGTTATTATTATTTACTCCTTTAGAGTTTTTCACATCAGAGTTAGCTGATGGTTTTTCACTGTTGCGTCTTTAGATAAGATATGTTTGGTTCTTCCGGCGTTGTTTTGTGCTGCTATTCGGAGAGATTCAGTTTCTCTCTTAAAGTTTCCTTTACTTAACCATGTCCATGTTTTCTTTCTGTTCCTCAGGGATAAATCTGCGACTTGTTAACGAGTAGTAAACCTCTTCCCTTATTTGTGCTATTAATATTTTCCACATCATCGGTAAGTAGTTTATGTGTCTGTAGTTAATGGGGGCAGTTCCTTTGCTCGAGTCCTTTTGGATCAATGTGGTATTTTCATTAGTCATCCATTCGGGTATATGTGCTCCTTGTAGGCATTTGTTCATTTCTGGTGCTAGTCTGTCGTGAAGGAAGGTGAATTTCTTGAACCAGAAAAGACATATTTTATCATAGCCTGGGATTTTCCAATTACATATTATTATAATTATTATTATTTACTCCTTTAGAGTTTTTCACATCAGTGTAACCTGATGGTTTTTCACTGAAGTTTGAGTGACAGCAAGTCTCCTCAAGTCTCCAGGACTCTTCTAAGGATTCTGGCAGATCTCAGCCATGCTATCATTTGGATAGTCTCTACCCGTCCGCCACCTTCCAAGTCTTCCAGGCCTTTTAATAATCCTTTTAGTTATTGTGCCAAAAGCACAATTGGCACAATCGTCACTTTCATGTTCCACAGCTTTTTCAATTCTCTAGCAAGGTCGAGGTACTTATTCTTCTTTTCACATTCCTGCAGATTTATTCTGTGGTCCGCCGGGACAGCAAATCCGACAATTTTGCAGCTTCTCTTTTTTTTTTGTTGATTATTATAAGGTCTGGTCTTTTGGCTGGGATTAGGTTTATAAAGTCCCATAGGAGTTTATGTTTGTCATTTTCTAGGACATGTGCTGGGTTGTGCATATACCATTTGTTAGTATGGTCAAATTCAAATTTCTTGCACATTTCCCAGTGGATCGATCCCCTTGCCGACCCAGTCGTGTCTAGTATCATATTCTTTCTATGCTAATTTGCTGCATTCGCTTATTATGTGATTGATCGTTTCGTTTCTGTCACCACATGGCCTACATTTACTGTTTTGTTGCATCTTATCTATTCTGGCTTTGATATGATTGGTCCTTATGACGTTATCTTGTGCTGTATTCGGCAGAATTCCGTTTCTCTCTTAAGGTTTCCTTTTCTTAGCCAGATCCAGGTTTTCTTCTTCTTATTATTATTATTTTAGTTTTTGTTGTTTACTCCTTCTGAGTTTTTCACCCAGCGTTAGCAGATGGTCTTTCACAGGAATTTGTGACAACAAGTCTCATCAAATCTCCAGGACTCTTCTCAGTATTCTGGCCGTTCTAGAAGAAATGTAGTTGTTTGAATAGTGTCCACCCTTCCTCTTATTTCCAAGTCGTTTAGTCCCTTTAATAATCCTTTGGTGACTGCACTAAAAGCACCAATCATGAATTGTATAATTGTCACTATCCTGTTCCACAGTTTTTCAATTCCCTAGCAAGGTTCAGGTACTTATCCTTCTTTCGCTTTCTTTTAATTTTACTCTGTGGTCAGCCGGGACAGCAAAGTCCAGAATTTTGCAAGTTCTCTTTTTCTTGTTGTTGCTTATTATAACTTCTGCTCGTTTGGCCAAGATTCGATGATCCGTTTTTATGCCAAAATCCCATAGGAGTTTATGTGTCCGATTTTCCTGGACAAATGCTGGGTTGTGCATATACCATTTGTTTCTATGGGAAAATTATTATTATTTTTATTATTATTATCATTTTACTTTTTTGAGATTTTTTCACAGCAGCGTTTTCTCTTGTTTTCTCTTTAGAGTTCGATCAACAGCAAATCACCCCAAGTCTCCATGACTCTTCACAGTATTCTGGCCGATCTCAACACTGCAGTTGTCGAGATAGTATCTCCTTTTTCTCTTATATTTCTCTTTTTTCTATTATTTCTATCCTTAAGCTGACTGTAACAAGCGCTCCAATTACAAGTGGTATCACCGTCACTTGCACGTTCACACTTTTTCAGGTCACTAGCAATTTTATGCTTTAGTCAACTGGAACGGCGAATTCCACTATTCGGCTGGCTCTTTTCTTTTGTAGACTGTCACTAGGTCTGGTCGTCCTGCAGAGATTAGATGATCCGGTTGCATCTCAAAATTTCACAGATATGTGTGCGTCTCGTTTTCTAGGATGGGTTCTGGTTTTTGCCTTTACCAGTTTTTTTGTAAAATTCCAAGTTGATCACCGTTCAGTCGTATCTAGTCTTACACACTTTTGGCGCGAATTTACCGCATTCGCTTATTATGTGAATGCTGTCGAGTTTTTCACTACTGCCTCAGTCTGGAGTTGGAGTGACAACAAGTCTCCTTAGATCTCCAGGTTTCATCTGTGTTATCTGGCTGATCTCAACAATGTTCTACTCCGGTTGGTCTCGACTCTTCTTCTGGTTACTTTTTCTGCCAGCCCCTTATTCAAGAGTTTAGGAACAATCCATGTGCACCAATTACAATTACAATTGGTATCACCGTCGGCCTCTGAATTTATAGTGTTTTTAGATTGAACTATCTGTAAATCTCTTCGCTTTCTTTTATCTTTTTTACCCAACCGCTCCGCTCGGGCAGGATATGACACAAGGTCAATTTTTAAGCGGAGTTTAACAGGTTTGAATTCAGAGTTTTTCCTTTTCCTAGTGGCCTCACCAAGGCTGAAGAACAGTCTGTCCTACTATTTACCCATAGCTGGAGGGAGAATAATTGGATTCATACCTTTCCGAAGGGTATTAGTGCTATGTGAAATGCAATCAGTCTCGTCCAGGATTTGAACTCATGTCGCCGTGTCCATTTCCTACGACGATAACCATTACACCGTGGGCATCTCCTCGCTTTCTTTTATCTATTTCTCTCTTTTTTAATTAGCAGCATGTCTTGTCTTCTTGCCAGAATTACGTGATCCTTTTATATCTCAAAATTCAAGAGAATATCATTAGTTTCATTCTCTCCCGTGGAGAGTTTTTTCACACCAGCGTTCGCTAATGGTCTCTCAGTGGAGTCTGCGTGACAGCTAATCTCCTAAAGTCTCTAGGATTTTTTCAGTGTATTCTTAACGATATTGCAGTAGTTAGGATCGTATCGCCTTGTCCTCCAATTTCTAACCCCTCCAGCCAACTTACCAAGCCTTTGGGGATATCCTAGTGCACCAATAACAATTGGTATCACCGTCACTTTCATGTTCCATGTCTTCTTTAGTTCACTGGCGAACTTCAAGTATTTGTATCTCATTTCGTTTTCATTGAATGTCAATCAGTGGTCAACCGGGACGCCAAGGTCCCTTATTATATATATATATATGTATATAAGAAAAGTTGCCGACCGTAGTTGAAGGTGACCTGAAGGCTCCTTTTTCGATAGCTTCTACACCAAGGAGTTGGGGAGGGCTCCATCCAGTCATACTCTTATAATGTGATTATTCGTTTTGTCTCTACCGCCACTTAACCAAATATATCCATACAGTTGTTTTTCTTTCCATTTTTTTCTTAGTTGTTCTGTCGGTCATTATAAAGTCTGTGCGTTTTCTTGTCACTGGAGTTTGTGTTTCTTTGATCTTTTTAAATATATTCTTCGAGTCGTCCTTTTGATACATCAACGCAACGTTCAATGCTGGCGAATCGTCTTCCTCCTTCTTTTCTTGACACTTATGATCTGTCAATATCATCTCTCGGATCTAAGGCCTTATACATCATCATTAGTTTCCTTGTCCTCCGGTCCAAATGCCTCAGTTCTTCCCTCGTCCACCTCAAGATTGTTCCCGCATTTCTTACAAGAAGCTAAGCTGAATTCTTCATCCCTTAAATGAGATTCCAGTTGAAGTGCTTGGTTTTGAGAAGTTTTCTCGTTCGACTACATTTTTTTCATCTTCTCTGGTTTGATTGGGTCAGTTTCCAGTTTTCCCGAAGACTTGCAAGTTTCCTTTTCTCCGAGCGTTCTCATTTTCTCAATTCCATAATTCCATTTCGTTATTTGTCCTTTTCCGCTTCTCATTATAATCGTGGCATCTTTTTCTATCCCCCGTTCCAGTCCTAGATCTGACTATATATTTTTACTGTTTGTTTTAGACTTGCCATTTTTTTTTCCCATTTTTTACAAAACCAGTCATTGGTAAACTGCTTTCCAATTGGCCCGCCGATATTCCCGAGGAAAAGGTTTAAAGTGTTCATATTTCAATAGAATACACTAAAAGCATCTTTTTTTTTAATTACAGTAGTCTCATTCTGGTCACTGTCTGTCTCTCTATCTCTCTATCTAACGTTCTCTCCTCCCACGTCTCTGTCTCTGAATCTATCTCTGTATCTTAAAAACAGCTTTTATGTCTTTTTTCAAAGTTAAATGAACATCAGAAATCAATCTTTCTTCTTTTATAGATTTTACGTATGTATCTTCATGCCAAATGTGACAAAGGAAATTATTTTAATGTCAGATTGATAAAAATGCACCAGTAATTTAAAGAAAATACCTGAGATAAAATTTTGATTATAAGATTATGAAAACTTATATTTTTTCTTCAAAATATTGATCATTACTCATATTGAATTCATTGATTTTACAGGTATTCATTTTTTTTCTTTGCATTATTCCATCATAGCATAATTGTGTGTTCTTCCTATTGATATGACTTTTAATATACAATATTTTTCAATTTTTATAGAAAAGATATATTTTTCCTATTTCTAAGGCGAATGCTTAAAAAAGACCTTGTTCGTGGCTTTTTAACCAAATATGTTTCAGATATATATATCATCATCTTCATCATGTCACACCGCCTGCACAGATTTCCCTGACCCTCTCTCGCCACTCGTCTCTATTTTCCATTGCTCCTGGTAGGTCTTCAAGGCTATATCCTGTATCAAAACAGTTCTGTTGTATATAGGTTCTAACTGGTCGATCTGCCTTTGCTCGTCTATGTGATGGAGTCTACTGGAGAATATCGCTTATGATTTTGTTCTTACTTCTCCAGAAGTGTCCTGCATGTCTAGTTCGTCTAACTTTGATAGTTTTCGTGATGGGAGGTAGGTTGCCGTACAGCTACTGTTTTGTAGGGTACTGCCTCCAGTACTTGTTCAATATTGCTCGCAGCATTCTTGAGTAATTACCGTCAAGCTTTTTCTCCATAAGTTTTGCTAGCGTCCATGTAGTGCATCCATCTAGCAATATCGACACGACCACTGCTTGTAAAAAACTGTGTTTTAGTTTATCGGTCAGCTCTGACTTTCATATGATCAAGAGTCGATCGTTAGCTGTCCAGGCTTTTGCTAGTCGCGTGTTGATGAAACACTGCTTCTGGGGTAGGTAAACTAATATTTAGTATGGAGATGTCATCTCTTTGATTAAAGCACGTATTCTTTCCTTTGCCAGCTTATATCAATAAACCTTTTCAGGACGCAGTCTAGGCGGATGATAAACAGGTATGGAGCTAATGTGTCTCATTTCAGTACGTCGAAGTAGTCTGTGTCTCCATCCGGTGAGCGGACTTTTACTTTCGTGTTTTTATATAGCAAGATTATGGCTGCAACAGTTTATTTAGGTAGGCTGTAGGCAAGTATTATTTGCTCCATCTTCTTTCTGTGTATGGAGTCAAAGACCTTGGAATGATCAACGAATAATATTGTAGCCTCTAGGGGTTTTGCACGTGCATCTTCTAGAGTTCGACGCTTGTCAGAATTTGTGATGTCTTAGATCGATTTCTCCGAAAGCCATTTTGGTTCTCTGTTGGAATCGCAATACTTTTACTCCCCAAAATGATTGCATTAATCTAGGTTGGTTTTGGTTTCTTTGTTTACTAGCATATCAACCTTTGTAAAGTTATTTAATTCCAAACCATTCTCCTAGAAGAACAGTAGTGGAACTATTTAACCCATAGCAGGGAGGATAACGGGGCTCATACCTTTCCCAAGGGTATTTGCCCGAAAGTGAACGTAATAGCGCAACTGGAGTTCGAACTCGCTTACTACGATTCCGCAGCCCATCGCTTTAACCATTACATCACGAGGACACCCCGCTGCATTAATCTAGTACTTCTAGGACAATTAAAGTGAAGAAAATGAACCTCATATATTTCAGATTTCAACAGGCTATATTAAATTCAATATTAAACGCTTTCTTTAGAAAGTAAGTTTTATTTAGATAAAACGCTTGTTCATATATATATATATATATTAAGAAGTTTGACGGCAATTAGACAAGAATGTTGCGAGCAATATTGAACAAGTCTTGGCGGCAACTTCCCACAAGGAACCAACAATACGGCCACCTGCCTCCCATCACGAAAACTATACAAGTTAGACGAACCGGACACGCAGGACACTGTTGAAGAAGCAAGGACGAACTCATCAATGGCCCCTCCCTATGGCCCCTCCCTTTGGCCCCTCCCTATGGCCCCTCCCCCGCATATGGCCAAGCAAAAGCAGGACGACCAGCTCGAACATACATACAGCAGCTATGTGAGGATTCGGGATGTAGCCCTGAAGACCAGCCAGAAGAGATGAATGATAGGGAGAAGTGGCGAGAGAGGGTCAGGGATATCCGTGCTAACGGCATGACATGATGATGATGATGATGATATATAATGCATTCACTATTAATTAGGAAACCTCTAAGATTTAGAAAAAAAAATTAAGTAGCGGATTGGTAATTTTGTTTATACCTTTGTTACATAAAGTTTTAAATACTTTAAAATTCTTGATTGGTAAATATTTAGAATATAATATCATGGATTACGGCAAGCCTCGACCCCTTATTTATTGAACATGGTCAATGCTTCTTCCAATATAAGATTTTTACTCCTTTAGTGACTGGATGTTAGGAGAAAAATGATATATTAAATGGGTTTATTAGATTATTTTTATATGAGGGTCCTTAACCAATTATAGTTGATCAGTGGTAAAGACCACAAATATAAAAAAAAGAATTCTAAGTAAAATCAGTATTTTAGTTTAGTTGATTTTTAATTGTTCTGTTAGGGTTACTTAGCATTCATTTCAATGAAACATTTCCTTGATCTTTCTTTAGAAATGCGGCCATGCTGCTGAGGAAAAATAGTCTCAAAGCCTGTTCTTGGTTAACAACAAAATTCAAAAATTTCCTTTCCAGAGATCTTATTTTTCGAAGCAATATGTATCATAAAAGTGTTGATACCAGTTTCAAGCGCTTCTTACAAATAGACCTGATCACTGCAAATTTCTTCTGCACCGTCTGGAGTAAATAGCAAGAGGCACTACTGTCTATGACAACATCTTTTCTTTATTAGTCATAGAAAAATTAAAACACACTAATAAAGTGAATGGTATTTTTTTCCTTGGACCACTTGTCGGACTTTTTTGTTTTTTGGGGTTTTTTTTGTAATTTTTTCACATTTCCTTCTCGTTTTTGTACCTTGCAATTTGTGCAGAAACATAATGCCAAATATAAAATTACTTTTGGACAGCAATATACTTTCGGTTACAAAGCGACAATTCTCTAGATATAGGATTAGTTATTACATAATTTCGTTATATTATTTTCCAATTGAAATACTGTAAATATTTTTGTATAATACACTTTCTTTCACTAGATTTTTCAGCCAAAACGTACGAGATACTTATTGCACACAAGAACCATATCATAAACCTTTTTCACGACAAGACGTTTCTCCGGAAGTCAGAAGAAAATCGCGAAAGTAAGTGATAGCTCAAATCCAAGTTAATGTATTTTACGTCGTTAAAGAGAAATATCTAATGGAACGTGAGTTTGTTTATAATTTTCTTTCTCCTACCATGAACTTATTTTTACCGGAATCTGGTGGCATTTTTATGAACATGTCTGTATATTTAGTCTTAATACAGTGTAAATCTTCTGTTTTAACACTGTTGTATCGTGGTAAGGTAGAGATACACAGTGAAATAAAGAGTTAATTATTTATTAACTGAAGTGGTACAGACCAACATATATTATAAGTCTGGCGCTGTGGGTGTTATGTCCGAAGTTGGTCTTACGACTGACCGAGATTTTGCAGAACCTTTTTTATTCTACGTCCCACCACCGGACAAGTACGGCACAAGGCCTTTTTAAAAGTGGGTCCGGACGCAGGGCTGCAGCCCGCACGCGTCCGGCTTAATCCAAAAATACCTTCGGCCCCGTCGGCATTCCCCCAATAGGGGTGCCCCAGATGCCAGGAAATAAAACAGCAAACAATTGGTAAAATAGTTGGTGAAGTCTCGTGCTTAAGAAACACAACCTCTTTTATACCTCTGCAATACCGGAAGTCACGTGGTACGAGCCACTATACAACAAATGCATAATGTAAAGTATACCAATTCTTATTTTTGATCAGTCCGAAAGAAATAAAAAAGTTGAACAAACGCTGCAATTGCTAAAAAGGTAAGTGCGTATTATACACGGAAATGTTTTTCAAAGTTTTGTAGTTTAAAATAAGGGGCTTTGTATAGTTTGGTTTTGGTTCTATTGTATATTGTTGGTTATTTCATGCTAATTCTGGTTTGACATTTTTTTTCATCATACAAAATGTGAAAGCACGTGCGATACCCTGCCCTCATTAGCCGCCAGCCTGGGTGATAACACAGCTTTGGTAGCTCAAGGTATATCACCAATTGTTCGTTATTTTATGTTAAATCTGGTTTTACATAAAGTAAATGATTTGTAAAAACATTTTTAGATATACTCTGTTTAAGGATCAAACAGTTCTATTTCACGCAATCTAATTTATCATATGTCGACAAAGTTAAAAGGATCCAAGAATTGCTATATATCATTAACAATTCAATTAAACAACATTAGTTTGTTTACACACAGTTAAATAATCCCCACTTTCTATTTCTTTTGATCCAATTAAGCGTAAGTCAACAAAAAGTCCCAAGCATTGCTATGTAACTCTAACAACGCAAGTAAACATTAACCATTTGTTTGCATACAGTAAAATGATCAAACAGTTCTATTTCTACCAATTCAATTTTGCATAATTCAACACAGTTAACTGGTTCCAAGTTTTGCTATGTATCCCTAAGAATAAAATTAAACATCAGTCATATGTTTATAGATTGTTAAATGGTGAAACAGTTCTATTTTTACTAATTCAATTTAGCATTTGTTTGCACATGGATAGGACTCTATCATGTATTACCACTCCATGCCAACGCAGACCTGGGAGTGATAGCGATGAAGCGGTACTCCGCATTCCTAAAGCTCCAGCATTGCTGGAACCTCGTAATCAGATTGTTTAATGTCATACCCAGGAAACTCGTTGAGGGAGAGATGCAGCCTGTGTATTCTACAGCCATAGCCGACTCGGCTACCAAAGTGTTATACATGATCGTGTGTTATACATTAATGAATATTATACGCAAATGATTACCGTAAATAATTATACTCTGGTACAGTTGGTAAAGAAGAATATTAACTATTTTTTTTAATTATAGTGGCGTCTTTATTTATAAGCAATATGGTTCATTGAAATTTTTTTTATCTGCACATAAAATGATTTGTCTATTTATAGAAAACATAGATTCGATCTTCCAATCAATCAGTATATATATATATATATAGAGAGAGAGAGAGAGAGAGAGAGAAAGAGAGAAAGAGAAACAGACCGCCAGACATAGATAGATAGATAGATAGATAGATAGATAGGAACAAACTGCGAAGTAATCAAGCTGGTAGGCAGATTCACAGACATATAATATCGTAGCAGATCGATCGATCGATAGATAGATAGATAGATAGATTACTTTTAACTTTATCCGTTTTTATATTAATAGCTTATATAAGAATATTTCCTGAACGACACGTGTGGAAAAATAAGCTGAATATGTTTAGTTTTGAGCAAAATATCTTCTTGCGTGGTAGAGAAATTGATTTAAAATTCGTGACAAGATCTTCACGGACGCAAAATGTCGAGGTCAACGTTGCCAAAAGTCGTATTCATAGGTTAGCAATAAAATGGGGAAATAATGAATCATAGTCAGTGTATTTTGATTCAAATGCCAGGTACTTAAGTTAAAAGATCTGATATTTCGTGCACATATTCCGGGTAAAAATTGCAAGAGCGATTCTTGGGAATATTTTCGATCAAATATGCAAAGGTTACAGACATTTTATCAATCAACCTTTTTTTCAGATTTGCGCTTCGTGTGATAGATGATTATATATATATATATATATATATGTGTGTGTGTGTGTGTGTGTGTGTGTGTGTGTGTTGGTAAGTATATGCAGATCATCTTTTCTCACTAACTCTCTCTTGATCTATAAATAAATTTATACAGAGAGTGAAAGAAAGAGCTGGAGAGAAAAGAATAAAGAAAGTGTGATAAAAATATAGATAGATTGAGGATGAGAGAGAGAGAGAGAGAGGCTAATAGATAGATAGATAGATAGATAGATAGATTTGTTTTCATTGATATATATAGAGAAGATTTAATACAGACAATTGACTTTCGGGCAATGAACACAAATTTAGTTCTTTCAAAGAATTAAACTTTTTGACGGGTGCATTTTCCAACCATCCTTGGTTTAAAAAAAAAAGCACATCGATAAGGGAAAATACAATTTTTTTCCTTGTCATCCTTCCTCATTCAAAGTAAATATATCAGAATGGTTTGAAACATTAAGAGCAACACAATTACTGCTATTTAGCGACACACGCAAGAAATGACGCTTTCTTTCCAGTCATCTCATAATTATTTCCTTTTTCTGAGAGTTTTTAACACCAGCATTAGCTGATGGCTTTCTACTAGATATTGAGTGACAACAAGTTTCCTCATTCTCTAGTATTCTTTTGAGTATTATAATATTTACCAACCCCTCTGCTCAGGCAGGATATGACACAAAGTCAATTTTTTGAGCGGGTTTTAACAGGTTTGAATTCAGAGTTTTCCTTCTCCTAAACTAGGCTGAAGAACCTAATCTGTCCTACTATTTACCCATAGCTGGAGGGAGAATAATTGGATTCATACCTTTCCGAAGGGTATTAGTGCTTTGTGAAATGCAATCAGTCTCGTCCAGGATTTGAACTCGAGTCGTCGTGTCCAATTCCTACGACGATAACCATTACACCATTATAGCCGATCTTAATAATGCTGTAGTTTAGATGGTCTCCACTCGTTCTCTTATTTCCAAGTTGTCCAGTCCCTAAACCAATCCTTTGGTGAATGTACAGAGCGCACCAATTACAATTAATGACAACGTCACTTTCATGTTCCACAGTTATTTTCAGTTCTCTAGCAAGATCGAGGTACATATCTCTCTTTTTGCTTCCTGTCAGTTTCACCCCGTGGTCTGTCGGAACAGCAAAGTCCACTATTCGGCAGGTTCTCTTTTTCTTTTTTTTTTTTTTTTGATTATAACTTGGTCTAGTCGTTTAGCCGAGATTAGGTGACACTTTCGTATTTTAAAATCTCAGAGAAGTATGTGTATCTCGTTTTCCAAGACAGATTCTGGGTGCTGCATATACCATTTCTTTCATATGGACAAATTTAAACTTCTTGCACTATTCCCAGTTATGGCTTAAATAGTACAACTACTGTTCTTCTAGGAGAATAGCTTTGGCATTAAATAATCTACAAAGGTTGATTTGCCATTAAACAAAGAAACCAAACCAAACCTTTGGTTGCGTCTTGTATATTCTTGCTTTGATATAGTTAGTACTTATGCCGTTGTCTTGTGCTGCTATCAGAAGAGATTTTGTTTTTCTCTTAAGGTTTCGCTTTGTTGGTCATGTTCAAGTTTTCTCGTGCGAGATTTCGCTGGTTTGTCACTTCGAATGTCCATAGAATTGTTTGTTTTTTTTCCCCATTTTTGTTTGCTGGTTATTTTTGTTCTGTTGATGTTAGTGTTGCCTATATTATTTCTGGTCACTATAATCAGTCTTTCTCTGCGACCTTTTATGCATTCCTCGAAACTTATCGATGCATCGACGCTATCTCTTATTCTGCCGGATCCTTTGCCCCCTTCTTTTCTTAACATACAGTTTGTCTACGACATCTCTGGGATGTAGTAATTTACTAAGCTTTTTGCTTAGATGTTGCACAACACCGAATGAATGGGGCATCCAATGAGACTCAAACTCAGTCTTGCTGGTCATCTCTGGGGTTTAAGGCCTTAGTGAGTAGAGTGTCCGCCAATGGTCCGAGAGAAAACGGTTCAATCCCAGGTCGAGTCATACCAAAGACATTAAAAATGGTACTTGATACTTCCTTGCTAAACACTCAGCGATATAAGGTACGTATCGAGGGTAAAGTGGAGCAATCCAGGGAAAGAAGTAGCGCCCTCCCCTACATCTCGATGTAGTAGCTATTGAAAAGGGAGCCTTCTGGTCGCCCTCGACTACGGTCGCCAAATTTACTTACTTATATCGTCATCTGTTTTCTTGTTCTCTGGTTCATTTGTTGAAGTCCTTCCCACGTCGAATTTAAGAATAGTCCCAAGGAACTTATAAGGAGGACAGCCTTTAATGAGGTCACTGCTTTATTGGTTGATTTCCTGTAGTTTTCTAGTTCTCCTGAGACATTCTATTTATTTTTTCTTTCATTTCCACTTGTTTGGTTTCTGCTACCAATATTTCTAATTACTGGTACGTTTCCTTTTCTCCGAACATTCTGTTTTTTCTTGGTCAGGCAGTTCCATTCCTTCCGTCATTTGCCGTTTCCTGTTTTTCATTATAAAACATGGCGCATTTTTCTATGCTAAATTCCACCCCTATGTCCTGACTAAATATTCTCATTGTCTGTATCTGTGTTTCCAATTCTTTTTGTTTAATTTTTGGTAAACAGTTTGATATCATTTGCGTACATTTGCTGATTGATCTTTTCTTGTGATATAGTACGTTTGGATCCGCCATTATGTGATTGAGTAGAGTCCTCTTCCTCCTTCTTTCAGGGATGTAAGGGGAGTGTCCTCGTGGTGTAATGGTTAAAGCGATGGACTGCGGAATCGTAGTAAGCGAGTTCGTACTCCAGTCGCGCTATTATGTTCACTTTCGGACAAATACCTTTGGAAAAGTTATGAACCCCCCTTATCCTATCAGCTATGGGTTAAATAGTACCACTGCTGTTCTTCCAGGAGAATGGGTTTGGCATTAAATAACCTGAAAATATTGATTTGCCATTAAACAAAGAAACCAAACCAAACCAATCAGGGATGTAAGGCATTATGAATAGTTTCATTGTTCTCTTATTAATATTAGAGTTTTTCACTGGAGATTGAGTGACAGCAAGTCTCCTCAAGTCTCCAGGACTCTTCTCAGTATTCTAGCCGTTTTCAATAATGCTTTTTTTTGGATTGTCTCCACTCGGCCGCCAACGTCAAATCTTCCAGGCCCTTTAATAATCTTTTAGTTAACATTCCAAAAGCACCAATCACAATTAGTATAATTCTCTAGCAAGGTCGAGGTACTTATCTCTCATTTCACATTCTTTCAGTTTTATTCTGTGGTCAGCCGAGACAGACATGTCAACAATTTTGCAGCTTTTCTTTTTTTGTTGATTATTATAAGGTCTGGTCTTCATGCCGAGATTACGTGATCCGTTTGTATATCAAAGTCCCATAGAAGTTTGTATGTGTCAAATTCTAGGACAGTTGCTGTGTTGTGCATATGTATGAACAAATTTAAATTTTTTGCACATTTCCCACTGGATCACCTTGCCCACCCAGTCATGTCTGAGTCCAGGCACGTATGTCTGATTTTAGTTTTAACTGGACAGTAAGGTCTACTGCTATACAAGGGTGACCAAGGTGTCAATGATCCAGCTTGACCACCCAAAGGGGTCCTTTCGGCTTTAAGTCAGGCTTACAGGATCCGTTTGTATCTCATTATTCCAGAGGATTTTATGCGTCTAATTCGTCGAGAAGAATTTTGCTAAGCGCTATACTATTTGGTAATTCAATTTTGAATTTCTTGCACAATTCCCAGTGGAACACCTTTCCCGGTCAGGTTTATCAATTCTTATACCTTTTTTGCAATTGTTTGCAATATTCCCTTAACATGTGATTAATTGTTTCGTCTTTGTTCCCTCATAATCAACGCTTGCTACTCTGTTCTGTATTATCGATATTGGCTTTAATATAATTGGTATTTATCATATTTAACAACCCCTCCGCTCGGGCAGGATATGACACAAGGTCAAATATTAAGCGGAGTTTAATAGGTTTGAATTCAGTGTTTTCCTTCTCCTAGACTATTTGCCTCACCAAGGCTGAAGAACCCAGGCTGTCCTTCTATTTACCCATAGCTGGAGGGAAAATAATTGGATTCATACCTTTCCCAAGGGTATTAGTACTATGTGAAATGTAATCAGTCTCGTCCAGGATTTGAACTCGTGTCGCCGTGTCCATATAATTGGTATTTATGGCTTCGTTTTGTGCTGCTGTGAAAAGAGATTCAGTTTGTCTAATACAATTAATATTATGATTCTCCATGTGTGTTATTTACACGAGCATTAGCTAATTGTCTTTCATTGGACCCAAGAAGACAGCAAGTCTTTTAGGTCTCCGGGACTTTTCCCAGTATTCTGATCGAACTCATCAATGCTGCAATTTGGATGGTCTCGGCTCGACCACTGATTTCTAACTCTTTCAGTCCCCTAACCAAATCTTTGGATAATCGGCCGACGCGGATAAATTATAATTAGTATCACCGTCATTATCAATTTCTATTGCTTTTTCAATTCTCTGGCAAGGTCTTAGTACATGTATCGTCTTTCGTTTTCTATTATTTGTGTCTCTATGTTCTGAGCGGACCGTAAAGTCCACTATTTGGCATGTTATTTTTTTATTTGTTATTAATCACTAGGTCTGGTCTTTTGGCTGAGATGAGGTGTAGCTATTTCTATCTCAAAATCCCAGAGAAGTTTGTATGTCTCATTCTCTGGGACAGATTCAGGTTTGTGCAAATACCATTTTTTTCGTATCGTCAAATTTCAATGTCTTGCACAATTCCCAGTAGATGATATTACCTACTTATTATCATAATTAAAACGTGTTTCTCTTAACCGAAAACTATCCAAGTTAAACGAACCAGACATGAAGGGCACTGCTGGAAAAGCGTTGACGAGCTCATAAGTGATGTTCTCCTCTGGACCCCCTCAGATTGCTAAGCAAAAGCAATAAGATCAGCTCAAACCTACATACAGCAGCTCTGTAAGGATACAGGATGTAAACCTGAGGACCTATAAGAAGCGATGTAAAATCGGGAGGAGTGGTGAGAGAGGGTCAGGGATATCTGTGCTTGTGGCACGACAAGATGATGATGATGACATGTCTCCATGTTCATTTCTATACACCTATTAGTACATATATCATCATCATCATGTCATGCCGCTAGAACGGATATCCCTGACCCTCTCTCGTCACTTCTCCCAATCATTCATCGCTTTTGGCTGGTCTTCAGGGCTACATCCCGTATCAACACATAGCTGCTGTATGTATGTTCGAGCTGGTCGTCCTGTTTTTGCTTGGCCATCTGAGGGGGTCCATAGGAGTACATCACTGATGAGCTCCTCCTTGCTTCTCCAGCAGTGTCTTGCGTGTCTGGTTCGTCTAACTTGTATAGTTTTCGTGATGGGAGGCAAGTGGCCGTATAATTGGTGTCTTGCGGGGTATTGTCGCCAGGACCTGTTCAATATTGCTCTTAACATTCTTGTGTAATTGCCGTCTAGCTTCTTCTTCAGACATTTAGTTAGCGTCCAAGTAGTGCATCCATAGCAGTATCGATACGACCGCTGCCTGGAAGAAACTGCGTTTAATTTTATGATTTCCATATGATCGATAGCCTATCGTTAGCTGGCCATGCTTTCGTTAGTCGCGTGTCGATGACTTTTTCGGTTGATGAGACACTGCGTCCTAGGTAGGTGAATTTGTCTACTAATTTCAGAGAGGTTCCGTCTAGTGTGGAAATGTTGCCTGTTTGGTTGTAACACATATATTCAGTTTTGTGTGCATTGACATAATACATATATACTCTTCTAAAATCGTTTGTATTCCTAAATGCTTGTGTACATCTGAGCAGTTTGATTCGGTTTTCCCTCTATAAAATGATAGCAATACTGATCTAACTTTGTTTATTTTGATGTTATCACAAAGAAAGGAAAGTATAAACAGAACTGTTGCAAGAATACGGGAAACTCAATTGTTATGTCATTTTCGGAACAATTCGCCTTGCCTTTCGCGATTGACCACACAACTACGTATCCAATGAAATTAACTCCGACCTTAGATCACGCTAATTGTAACAGTTATTATTTGTAATTCAATTCTCATACATCGTATTTCAACTCCGCGAGGAACGGCACTTGACAATTAGAAGCGATACGAGGAAGATATAACTTAATTATAAACTCTCACATTGTCATCGTTCGGTTAAACACTGTTTTATCATTAAGGAGGTACACTTCAAGACAGATTACTTAGGAAGGGGGACTAACAGGCAGAACACTATTTTTCATGAGCAAGATAAATGGCTGGTTTACTGACAAGAAGCAACTTAAATAGTGTTGAATTATGGCTAAAAGGAACAAGAATGAAAATAAATACGAGGATCATTAAATAAGTATCCAGAATTTTTTCGTATGGACACTTTTATTGATAGTACACACATGAAACTCTAGCCCCCTTCGAAGTAACCTCCTCCAGCTGCAATGCACTTGTTGTACTGTTCTAACAACTTCTGGAAGGCCCCATGGAACTCCTCGTGTGAGCGTGTCAATGACCTTCATCACAGCCTCTTTTATCTCCTCAATTGTCTCATAACGACTGCCTCTAAGGTTTTCCTTGAGCTTAGGGAATAACTAAAAGTCACAGGGAGCAAGGTCTGAACTAAAGGGAGGCTGAGGAATTGTTTTGATGCCCATCTTGGTCAAATAGTCTGTGATAAGGATGGAGTTGTGGACTGGTGCATTGTCCTCGTGGAAATGCCATTGACCCGATTTGAAGAGTGCTGGCCTCTTCCGACCGAATGTCTTCCTGAACTCCCTTAAAACCTCAACATAATAACCCTAACCCTAACACTTTAGCCACTCAACTCTGGTATATTGACTTCCTTACTCCTCGCACACATCTCATCATCCCTCACAGACTCCCTGCCTTCCTTGAATCTCTTATGCCATTTAAAAACTGATGCTCGATTTATGCAAGATGGTCGAAAAGCAGTCTGAAGCATTCCATGCGTTTCTCGAGTATTTTTTCCATGTTTAAATCATAATTTTATTGGATTTCTTCGCAGCAGCAACGCACTCCCTTCAGCGTGAATCAAAAGGAGAGAAAAGCAACACTATGGATGGGCCTCGCAGACATTCATATTCAATGACTATGAGACGCTTTCCAGTTTCAGTGAAACTGCCCGTTTTTAACCATAAAAAAAGGACATTTTAACATGTAATTCTTTTGTAGCTTAGTTGTGTTAGACACACACACACACTCACACTCACACATATACACACACTATTATTTTGTTAGTAGAGTTGGTAATTTCGTTTATGTATCAATGTAAGTTTTATTGTTGTAGAATATAAATTTGTTTTTGTTCGTCGCCTTTTTTGAATGTTCATTTTCTCCGCGCCGTTTTACAACTTTTATTTGTTTCATATCTTTTACTCATTTGTTTCATTGACTGCCTTCATTTACCACTTTATCCACGTGCCTTATTATGCCCTATTCCACCTTTATTCTAAACAAAACACTCTATATACAAAACTAAACTATATCTAAACTTCAACATTAAACTTGTGGGGAAGCATAAATGGTAAACCCTTATTTTAAATATAAAAATAAACTAAAAATTGTCGGGTACCATAAAAACACATTCACCGACAACGTAAAGGTGACCTCTATTGACGAAAAAATATTCATAGAAAGATAATTTACCGGAAGCTACCCTTCTTTGACAATTTTCGTATGAATGCTGAAATTGTTGATAGTTATTTTAAAGTGTGATATAAGGAAGTGGTTTAAGAAATATTGCCCAAGGAATAGACAATAGGATTTTAAAGAAAAATAACAGCTGTAACTAAAGACGGTTACTGAATGAGAAATAACCAAAACGATGATAGGAAATGAAATGGAAATCTTTATAACATTAACAAAATACAATACTCAGTAACAGCATGAAGAAGTGTAACAGAAAGAAACTTGTATTTTTGTTTGGCGCGTAATTTAATTTGACCGTTAGATTCACCGAACATCTTCACCCAATCAGGATGACCTCTTCTATTCAGCCCGAACCATATTTCCTAGCAGCACCAAAAATTGAAGAAAGCCCGCGAAACTCTCTCTCCCTCAGAAATCCTCAATGGGAACGGACGTCTATTCGTCTGCTCCTGAATAGCAGTAGCAGCATCATACACTATGCGGAGAGCCATCTAGTTTACGGACCACCTTGTGTCTATTCTTCTAGACCAAGGGATCTTAGTTAAAAAAAAAATTAGATGATACACTCTAACAACTTCCTACTTTCTTTCCTTACTACGAGCCTCACTGCATATCAGCGTAAACCCCTTACTTCATGCTGCTATTAAAACCTTCATTTAAAATCTAACGACGTCTTCGTTCTTCTCCACTACCTTTATTTTCCATCAACATTTAGCGAGGGGTATAACAACCAACGAAATACCAACGCTACCAACGAATTACCAACGCTACCAACGTAATACCAACACAACCAAAATAACCAATGCAAAAACAACTTAAATCTAAAAACCACAATAATAATAATAATAATAATAATAATAATAATAATAATAATAAGAAGAAGAAGAAGAAGAAGAAGAAGAAGAAGAACGGCCAGAATACTGAGACGAGTCCTGCAGAATTGAAGCGACTTGCTCTCACTCAAACTCCAGTGAGAAACCATCAGCTAACACTGATGTGAAAAGCTCTAAAGGAGTAAACAATAATAATAATAATAATAATAATAATAATAATAATAATAATAATAATAAGAAGAAGAAGAAGAAGAAGAAGAAGAAGAAGAAGAAGAAGAAGAAGAACGGCCAGAATACTGAGACGAGTCCTGCAGAATTGAAGCGACTTGCTCTCACTCAAACTCCAGTGAGAAACCATCAGCTAACACTGATGTGAAAAGCTCTAAAGGAGTAAACAATAATAATAATAATAATAATAATAATAATAATAATAATGATAATGATAATATCCCCATCGCTATAGAAGTCACCCATTGGTAGTGCTGACAACGTAATATATTTTCATACTTTCACAACATTGTCAAACGTATTTATGAGGGATAGAGTATTTACATTAATGTTCATCGATAGGGTATGTAACACTATCCAAAACATTTTTTTAAATCTATCAATCAATCAAAATAATTTGATATTTATAACACTATCTGTTGTGAACTTACAAAAGATCACTGAGTGAAAAATAACCAAAACGAAGGTTGGAAATGAAATGGAAATCTTTATAACATTAACAAGCTCAATAACCCGAACGTCGATTATAGTTGGAATTTGGGGAGGAGATGGTCGGGCACGAGCCGAGGTCAAGCCCTGCTTGGCTATGCTGTCATCAGCCAACTTAGTTCAATGTGGGCCTGATGAGCCTATCTGAAGAGGTGTTTTATATTTTTACATACCCATTAACCGCAATAAAAGATTATTTGTGAAGATTTGATTTTTCAAATGCATCATAATTCAGTTTCACTCTGATTTTTTCTCTTTTAAAAAAGAGAGGTTTTATCACTTGAATTATTTCCTCAACGCTATGGTTTGGCTTGGTTTCTTTGTTTAATGGCATATCAAACTTTGTAGGTGATTTAATGTCAAGCCCTTCTCCAAGAAGAAGAGTAGTGGTGCTATTTTCCTAATACCTGGTATGATAACTTTGTTCATGACTTTCCCAAGGGTATTTGTCCAAAAGTGAACGTAATAGCGCAACTCGAGTTCGACCTCACTTACGACGATTCCGCAGTCTATTGCTTTAACCATTACACCAAGAGGACCCCCCCAAAAAATGTTTAGGAGTTATGCGCATGGAAGGTACTTAGAAAGCATGAGATAAGAAAAATAAATCTTAGTGTGTCTGAACATTCATATAGAATCTTAAAAAAATAATTAATACATAAACCTACATATTGACAGAATCAAGATTTTTTTTCTCTTTCATAAGGATGTTATAGGATCACCAAAGGAAGCTTACATACTTTTTGCAAAGAGGAATTTTTCTTGCGAAAGAAAGCTATATAAATAGTAATAGAAAAACGGGCTTTTACTTTAAAAAAATGAAATAAGTAAATTATATAAAGAAGCCAGAAGATACGGATCGATAAGAAAATGCATCCCAAACTCTAGGAAATATATTCAAGCTCTTATTTATTTATCTATTGTTAATATAGAAACCAAAGCGAGAATTCTCTTTGCACCGTAGTCAGCTTACGAGTGCTATGAGCTAATCGCCGCCGAGGAAAAGAACACAGAACAGAAAGTTGTATTTAGGTGTGAGGATCTTTCCTTGTTTTATTCACACTCTGTCCAGTCTCTGGGGTCTTTGAGGCAGGAAGAAATAGACCATGGACACCACATGTTTAGCTTTCTCTTTCCTCAAGGAACACGCCCCTTCCGGCAATTTTGATGCGTTCTTTCATCATTCACTGCAAACACTTGTCTCCTTAAATCCAAGCCACCGAAATAGAAAAAGAGGCTGTATCAGGAAATTTGTTATATATATATATATATATATATACTCGGCTACACAGAGCACCTCATTCCGACTTCCGTCTTGGATGTCTGACATCTTTTGGTCCGTGTCAACCCTTGGGGAACTGATTTAATAGTACTGGATTAAGTATATAATGTTACTACTAGCTCAGTCAGAGAAAGATTGAATTCTGTCTACGAGAACCCCGGTAGTGTTTCCTTACAATATTACATATTATGGATCACCATAATGTTTTCTTAAAGTTCTTGAAAAGCCCAAATACATTTTAAACTGTCACATGCGTGGTAGAAGTGAGCTTTGGCAAATGGTAATAGTAGCTCTAGCAAGCTAACGTCTCGTAATCTTTTTTCAGATAAGATTAGTAGCGATCATAACTTGGACTTTCATGCTCACTTCTTGTTGTATCGGAATGGTTCCACTCCGGGGAGAAAATCAATATTGCTATGGGTTAAAAATTCTATCCAGAACAGTATCATTCTGACATAATATGAAATGAAAACCGACATCTGTTTGTGAAGTAATTATAGATTCACCAGTCTTGATAAAAAAAAAAAAAAAAAAAAAAAAAAAAAAAAAAAACAAAGAAAACCATTGCAATTATAAAAGCATAGCGTCTATCGGTCCAAGTCACGATCGTAACTGATCAAATCTGAAAAGTTGTAAAATATTCTCTAGATGTAGCTACCAGTACCACTTGCCTAATATCTTTTGCATAATACAAATGACAATTCAAAATGTTGGAGGAACGTTTTATTTTCTTATTTGTTGTGAGTTCTGAAACTTCTTCAATAGTCTAGAGACGATCCTAATATACCCGGCAATTTTTTTTGCCATTTCCTTTCCTGCACATGCTTATTCTCAATGATAAACCTCGGTAACTTTCCAGAATACAACAGACCTCCCAGAACAGGGCTCGTTCTAGATGTAATCGTCTG
>OY757941.1:13478550-13596050 GCA_963585895.1 Sepioteuthis lessoniana
TGTTGGCCGTGGTTGGCGACCCGTAAGGCGCTAGGACGGATCCCTGGTGGTTGAGCAGTCATTGATTCGGTGACAAAGTGGTCAATGGTTTGTAACACACCACTTTGGCCCTTAATTGGTCTGACGGGCGGTCGGATTGGGCCCGATCCGATTAATCGACTGGTCCCGACATGTCCTAGCACATATGTGGTTTTGTTTTTGTTTTTTTTTTACTTTCCCGATCGTATCATACAATCTGATCTTGTGGAACACTTCGATCTACTTTAGCGGAACTATTTCCAACCCTCTTTTTTCCATATGTGCTAGAAGGCGGGGGCTGAGGGTCAATTGAGCTGAGGTAGGACTTATGACCGCTGTGAGATTGTTGTTTTTTAAAAAGCATAATTTGGCAGAGGCTCAGAATCATACTCTTTGGATGAGTATACTGGTTTTGTATCCCCGTCTCAGCCAAGGCGAATGAGTTGCCCCCTAGGTTCATTCCCTTCCCAAGTTAGAGTCCATGGTGGCTGGTGGAGCATAGGACCTGTGAACAACAATTACCAATCATGGCTTTTTCTTCATCAAAAAAACTGAAACGTACCCTAACGGAAACTGAATCGGACTACGAAGGTGTGGCAAGTTTCCCCAGATTCATAATAACTGAATCCACGGAAACGCCAATAACAAACTTATCGCCTTTTTTAATTGAAAAGGTCATATCAAGTAATATGACGCCCGTCCACGTAAAAAAACTAAAAAATCAAACTTTGCTCGTTGAAGTAGATAAAAGGAAAAATGCGGATTTCCTACTGAAAATGACGAAATTCCACACTATAAACGTTAAAACTTACCCTCACAAATCCTTGAACATAAGTAAAGGGGTTGTAAGAAGTAAGGAATTGTCATTATGCACAATTGATGAAATAAAAAAAGAAATGAAGAAACAAGGTGTAACAGAAGTAAAGAGAGTTTCAATCAAAAAAGAGGGTAAACTCATTGAAACAAACACCGACATAATGACATTTGACCAACCTAAAATACCGGAGAGGATAAAAGTAGGCTACACAATGGAGAGAGTTGAGCAATTCATACCCAGTCCATTGCGTTGATACAATTGTCAAAAATACGGCCATCACGAAGATAATTGTAGCGGTCGAAAAGTGTGTGGCAAATGTGCACAACAAGAACCTGACCACCACATTGACAATTGCAACAATCCGTATAAGTGTGCAAATTGCGGAGGCGATCATCCCGTCTATGCACGATCCAGTGAGAGTTGGAAACTGGAAAAAGAAATATTGGGAATCAAACACAAGAACAACATCGCATGCAATGAAGCGCGGAAACTGATAGTAGGATCTAAGACCACAACCTACTCTCAAGCCGTCCAACGCAATAAAACCCAGTATAATTACGAGAGGATAGTAAAAAAATTGATTCAGCTGGAGCCGGGCGACTGGGAAGGCTATATCAATGAAATAAGAGCCTCCCTTGATACTAACAAAATTTCAGAGACACCATCTACAAAGGCAGATCTTGTAGCAGACAAAGTGAAGACACCTGCACACTCACACACCTCCACGGTTAAGACCGATCTAGAAAAGAACATGGAGCTATCATCAACCACACAACCAACTAAATGTGTCACGGAGAAATCCCCTTCTAAAACAAGACCAAAAGATAGGAGATCCCCAATAAGACCACCCAATTCTACAGATACCTCTCCAAACAAGAAACCACAAAAAGACAAGACAAAAATTAATCCAAAACAAAATGAAAATGTTGATGCGAATAACAAATTAAAATTTTTAGAAAAAATGGAAACAGAAAACAGCCCCCCAAGTACACAAACATAAGGGCCATTAAAATAAACGATCAAACAGTCCAGATCTAAGGCCTAACAATGAAACACAAAATAATCCATTGGAACTGCCGCGGAATCAAAGCCAATAGGAGCGAACTGCTCTTATTGATGACTCAACAACAACCTGCCATTGTCTGCCTTCAAGAAACATTTCTGAAAACCAATGATGATATCACAATAAAAAACCACCAAAGTTACAATTTCATCAACAATACCGGTCATAGAGCTTCGGGTGGTGTCTCAATACTTATTAGGAACGACATAGCTCAAAGCAAAATCCACCTCAAAACTCAACTCCAAGCAATAGCTGTCAAAGTGACTTTATACAGAACAACAAATATCTGCTCAATATATATTCTGCTTCACGATGCCATAAATGAAAGTGAAATCAACAACATATTACAGCAACTACCCACACCTTTTATCCTACTTGGCGATTTTAACAGTCATAACACCATATGGGGCTGTAAAAGCACAAACCACAAAGGCCAAACTCTTGAAAATATCATTAACAGTAATAATCTCTGCCTATTCAACAAGAAATCACCAACACATCTGGATCCATCATCTGCTACCTACTCAGACATTTATTTAACCCTCTGCGAGACTTTATTCTTCCTTGATTTCACCTGGAGGGTGTATGGGGACACATGCAGGAGCGACCATTTTCCAATTGTACTCGAGAGTTTGCACTCTCAAGACGACGACCTTCCCCGGTGGAAGTTGAATAAAGCTAAATGGGAAGAATTTTGCTCTCAATGTCAGAAACATCTCATAGTAAACAATACCGAAACTATTCCCGAATTCTCCCCAAAACTTATAAATATAGCTAAAACATGCATTCCACACAGCCCAACAATTCATAAACGAGACAGACCTTGGTTCAGCAAAGAATGTAAACAGGCTATTAGCCTACGACGAGCAGCTTTGCGGAAATTCAATACTGAACCCACAACCTCCAATTTAATCTCTTTTAAATTCCACCGAGCTAACGCCCGTAAAATAATCAGAGAAGCCAAGAAAAAATCCAGGCAAAATTACGTGAGCAAGCTAAATACCTTTTCTAACATCAAAACAGTTTGGCTCATGATTCGAAAAATAGCCGGTAAAAAACAATCAACTCCACTGAAACACATCTCTGTAACAAACCACAAAATAACAGGTAAAAAGGCCATAGCAGATTTTCTTGCAGAAACATTTTCTAAAATCTCCTCCAGCCAATTCAACACAGAATTCTATAAAATCAAACCCACCCTCGAAAAGAAAAAAATAAAGTTCTCTTCAAATAACTCCGAAGAATACAATAAGCCATTTACCCAAACTGAACTAGTGGACTCCATAAAAACTCCAACCACTCAGCTGTCGGTCCTGATGAAGTACACAACGAGTTTCTCAAACAGCTACCAGATGAATCGGTCAAATGCCTACTAAAGCTATATAATAATATTTGGGTGAACGGTACTTTCCCAGAAACATGGAGACAATCAATAATTGTCCCGATCCCCAAATCAGGCAAAGATACATCGAACCCGGTATCTTGAGACAAATGGTCTAATAACAAATATGCAAACAGGATTCCGGAAAAGAAGAGGAACCATAGATCATTTGATACGACTAGAAACCTTCATCAGAGAAGCCTTCATAAGAAAACAACATCTGAAGGCAGTATTTTTTGACTTAGAGAAGGCTTATGACACTATGGTATTTTGCGGGACCTCTATAATCTAGGCTTAAGAGGACGACTGCCGATGTTTATAAAAAACTTTCTCTTCGAAAGAACATTTAAGGTACGTGTTGGATCCACCCTTTCAAACTCACAACATCAAGAGGAGGGTGTTCCGCAAGGCAGCATCCTCTCCGTTACTCTCTTCTCCATAAAAATCAATAACATTGTAAAATGTCTAACCCCCTCAATCGACTGTGCTTTCTACGTCGACGACTTCGTCATCTGCAATCGGGCCACTCATATGAACATAGTAGAGCGACAACTTCAACTAAACCTAAACAAAGTAAATAAATGGGCAAGAGAAAATGGATTTAAGTTCTCCAAGTCAAAAACTAAATGCGTGTATTTTTGCTCTCTAAGGAAAATGCACAATGACCCTCTCCTAAAAGTTGATGACTCCGAAATACCAGTCGTTAACGAATACAAGTTCCTCGGCATAATATTCGATAAAAAAAACTTTCATTCATCCCACACATAAAATACCTAAAAAACAAATCAACCCGTGCCCAACAGCTTCTGCGAGTCGTTGCCCACACAGAGTGGGGAGCTGACCGTCAAACTCTAATTAAGTTATATAGAACTCTTCTCCGCTCTCAACTCCAATATGGCATTTTCGTATATAGATCTGCCAGGAAATCATATCTGAAACAACTTGACCCTATTCACCAAGGACGCTTAAGACTGGTATTAGGAGCATTTAGAACTTCTCCAATTGACAGCCTATACACCGAAGCTCACGAAGCACCTCTACAGATCAGAAGTGAAAAATTAGCCCTCTAATATTACACCAAACTTAAATCTTCTCCCTCTAATCCAGCATATGACTGCACTTTTGATCCAAAAAACAGAAAATATTTCGACCAAAAAGAAAAATCAATTAGACCATTTGGCCTCCGTATGGAGCCTATTCTCAAAGAAGCCACCATTGCTCTAGATAATATCCATAAAAGCATCTTGCCACAAATACCACCTTGGATCATTAAAAATCCAAAAGTTAACCTTCAACTGAATCAACTCCATAAAACAAAGACACATCCCTTCACCTACCAAGAAAAACATCAAAATATCCTCCAACAGTATCCCGACTATCTATGTATGTATACAGATGGATCCAAAGACTACAATAAAACAGCATGTGCAGCAGTCTTAAACAAAATAATAAAAACAAAAGCTCTGCCAATGGATAGTTCTATTTTCACAGCTGAGGCCTCGACATTATCTCGAAAGAAAAACACAAAAAATTCATCATATTCTCAGACTCGCTCTCTGTCCTATTATCATTAAACAACAAAAAACTAGAGCACCCACTTATTATCAAACTACTTTGGAGACTACACTCAACATTAAACAAATAAATCGTTTTTTGTTGGATTCCAAGCCACATTGGGGTGAGAGGAAATCATAGAGCAGACGCGGCAGCAAAATCGGCTTTAAATTTGACCCCTGACAAGTACAACATCCCATACACTGATCTGAAACCGAAAATAAATAATTTCCTCCATAAAAAATGGCAACAACGCTGGAATAGAAATACCAGCAATAAACTATTTCAGGTCAAACCCTTTTTGGGAGAATGGCACCCAGCCTTTCGAAAATCTTGAAAAGAGCAAGTAACAATAATGCGATTGCGTATTGGTCACAGCAGACTTACGCACTCTTTTATACTCAAGCAAGAACAGCAACCAGAGTGCTCGACATGCCAAACGCCCTGCACAATCAAACACGTTCTCCTCGGGTGTAAAGTTTTTAATGACACCAGAAAGCGCTATTTCCACGCAAATACCATGAAGGACTTATTTGAGAACGTCCACATGGATAATGTCTTGTCGTTCTTGAAAGAGACCGGGTTGTACCAGAAAATATAGATTTGATTACAATCCCGAAAACACAACTAAGTAATCAACAGAAAGCAAATTATTGCTGAATAGATTTATGCTTGTGTTGGTAGAAATAGTAGTGAGTAATAAAAACAGAAAAAAAAAATCACTATCATCACTAAATAACCTAATGTCACATAGAAATACTTGCAAATACTTACTCGTATGTGAGTAAATGAGTTGTATAGTTTTAGTATGGTATGATTGAATTATGGGTCTGAAAATCGTACATACGTGTAAACAGGCTTTGGCATTAAATAACCTATAGAGGTTGATATGCCATTAAACCCAACCAACCAACCAACCTATATACTCGGTAGCGCCAGGAGTGGCAGTACCGCCTTGAACTACAGAAACTGTGTTATCACCCTGGTTGGCCGCTGTTGAGGCTAGGGTATCGCACGTGCTTTCACACGTTGTATGATGAAAATCTGATAAGCATCTTATTTATTATCTATCACTTAATTAAAATCCACCTCAGTTAGATTTGTCTCAAAACACCCAATGCATTTTGTTACATCTGTGTATGTCGAAACACCATAAATAATAATGTGTCTTACAGAAGATCTTTCCCTTAGACGAATATGGCGTGTGTGTGTGTGTGTGTGTAACACATCGATGACAGATATAGTAGTGGAAAAATGAATAGAGTACTCACAGTTGACTTGACTAGAACATTTATTTACAAGGACAAACACATATTGGATGGTACACAATACATATATCAATACGAGCTGAGCTGTGTGTCACAGCTCACTCGGGAAAAGGTAAATTAAGTCCATATTTGTTTCGAGGAATTTAAAGTCATCCTTCGTTTCCCGCTACTCAGATAATGTCGTCCCGGTCTCGTGTATCTACGAGAACTCAAAAAAGTAGGGGTCAAAAGGGAGGAGGTAACTCCGCCTGAAACAGAAAAGGGTTTAGCTCCCTTTGACCATTAGATCGTCCTAACATCTCCCCTTTAAATTTTGTCGCTTGTACGACTTCAGTTGGGGATCCATCTGTAGGTGTTGTGTTGGACAGCAGGTGCGAACCGACTTTCGGATGTTCAGTTCCTGTTTTTCAACTTCTGTGTTCTGGGACGTTTCTGGGGTTTGCTGTGGCAAGTCAAAGGTGTCCAGCAAGATGTTCAATGGAATGGTTGGGTCTTGTATTTTTACTGGAAGATGTGATGGTCTCAGTTGGTTACAATGTCGAACCCAAATGGAATTTTTGACATTTACATTATAAGTGAGATTTCCAGTTTGTTGTACAATACGTCCTTGAGTCCATGTTTCTGTGTTGTTCCCGTAGTCTCTTGCTTCGACTTGTTGTGCAGGTAAGAATTTTCTTTGAACAGAACCATGGTAGCGATTGTACTGCCTTTCCATTTTTGTGTTTCTCCTGATGAAGTGATGTTGCTTTGGACGTAAGACATCAATGTGAAATCGGATTTGTCTCAAAACGCCCAATGCATTTAAAACAAAACAATAGTTTTATATAGCGTTACATAACATTAAGTTTCAATTGATTTCTTTGTTTAATAACTTTTATGAGTTATTTAATGTCAAGGTCATATTCAGAAGGCCATTGATGGTAATTTTTAACCGATAGATTGGAAGGATAAGAAGTTCCATACCTTTCCTAAGAGTATTAATTTGAAAAAGAAAATAATACAGTACCTGAGGTTCGAACTCACTTACTACAAGTCCAGAACATCAACTTTAACTCATGACAGAAATAAGAACTGTCTCGTTCTTTCATAACGTTTTAAAAGTAAAATATTATTCAGAAGATCATTCATTGACTGAATCTGATTTGCATATATATATATATATGGAAAATCAACGTAGTCAAGTGATGATTTTATGTACGGTTGAAATATTTGTCAACGTTATGCAATAAAATATTACTCAGAAGATCATTCATTGACTGAATCTGATTTGCATAACGTTGACAAATATTTCAATCGTACATAAAATCATCCCTTGACTACATTGATTTTCCATATATATATATATATATATATATATTTGACCGGACATTGGCCTAGCGGTTAGAGTGTTCGCCAATAGCCCGGGAGACCTGCGTTCAATCCCAGGTCGAGTCATACCAAAGACTTTAACAATGGTACTTGATGTCTCCTTGCTTAACACTCAGCATTATAAGGTACGGATCAAGGGTAAAGTGGAGCAATCCTGGGAAAGGAGTAGCGCCCTCCCCTACACCTTGCTGTAGTAGCTATCGAAAAGGGAGCCTTCGGGTCACCCTCGACTATGGTTGCCAACTTTTACATATATATATATATATATAGGTATTCTTTGCGTAACAGGATGAAAGTAAATTTATAATCCTATGTAACCGGTTTTGTTGTTTTCTTAAAGAATATATATATATATATATATATATATAATTTACATTTTTCGAGCATTTGTTCTCATCTTTGTTGCCATGTCTTCACATTTAGGCCGTTGTACGCTCCGGCCTTCTCAGGTGGTTGAAATTTCGAACTTAACCCTTTATTTCGCTTACCGGGGTAGACTGTTCTTGTTCCACGAGCGATGTTTAATGGATATCAATAATCAGTTATCTCCTGTTAATCTCACTTGGTTAGATCCAGTGATATACCCAAAAAGTGTGAGTTCAATACCAGGAGAAATCAACCCTAATATACTTCGAAAAATTCTCCTAACATGCACTTCTGAAGTTCCATTTTACCACCACGTGGGCAATATTTACACCCAAAAAGACAGTGTATTTGTGGAGCCCCGGTCTTCAGTAATTTCTACATGTCCGACCTTGAAAATAGCATATTTCATAAGATCAAAAACATTCAATATACCTTGGATATATCGACGATAAACTCATTCTCGCTAAAGATATTTCTGAAATAAGCATGCAACAAGACATCTTTCAAAAAAATTCAGTCCCTAATTTTACCCATGAACCAAAAAAAAACAACAAACAAACAATGAATTTTCTTTTAAGATATTCTAATTGAAACTAATTACAATAATAATTGTTTCACTACCTCTACTTACAAAAACGCACTTATAACAACTCTTGCACCCTCAACTTTAAAAGTGAATGCCCCTTCCGATATATATAAAAAAAACAATTATTGAAAAACTTATATCCTGTGCAAAAATAGTCTCCTCTTCCAAAACAATATTTTATAAAGAGTTAATGAATATAAAAGAAATTCTCATCAACAATGGGCTCCCTTACAATATTGTTGATGTAAAAATTAAACGTACAATAAGAAATGTCAGCCTACAAGATAAACACGGCCACACATCAACCAATAAAAGCATTTATGAAATTTTGTTTTATTCTAACCAAATGCACTACAATTATTAATTTGATGGAAGTATTTTAAAACGTTGATGCAAAGAAATATACTCCCCACTGATCCTAATCAAAAAATAAAACTTGTCATATACTATAACAAATTTAAAACCTCCAACTTAATTATTAACAATAATTCCTCTCCTCGGTTGGGGGTTTTGCATAAAACTAACATTGTGTATGTTGCGTTCTGGTTAGTGAACGCTTGTAATATTAAATAAAGGACAAACCACGATATGAGAGGGAATAGAGATATATTCTCAGGAAAAAGTATATACAATAGAGAGACTATTAGTAGACAAGAACATAAGATTATCGAACGCTTGTAATATTAAATAAAGGACAAACCACAATATGAGAGGAAATAGAGATATAATCTCAGGAAAAAGTATATGCACTTGAGAGACTATTAGTAGACAAGAACATAAGATTATTGAACACTTGTAATATTAAATAAAGGACAAACCAAGATATGAGAGGAAATAGAGATATATTCTCAGGGAAAAGTATATACAATGGAGAGACTATTAGTAGACAAGAACATAGGATTAGTGAACGCTTGTAATATTAAATAAAAGGACAAACCACGATATGAGAGGAAATAGAGATATATTCTCAGGGAAAAGTATATACAATGGAGAGACTATTAGTAGACAAGAACATAGGATTAGTGAACGTTTGTAATATTAAATAAAAGGACAAATAACGATATGAGAGGAAATAGAGATATATTCTCAGGAAAAAGTATATACAATAGAGAGACGATTAGTAGACAAGAATATGGGATTAGTGAATACAGAATAAAGATATAGTCCAACGATAGTTATTACGGTAGCAAGTAAGGTGATTTAGTGCGATCTCCAGTCTCCAACGCTCTAATACTCTTCCTATAAGAAGCTGATCTTCACCTTCTCGTCTGCCCTGGTATTAGTAGCTACCGCTATATATGGCAGATGGACTAGTTCACTGTTTGGAAAAAGGTGAGTGATACCCAACAGTATATCAGTTTAAATGTACTTTAGGAGATTGTATCACTGAGAACTGCAGAATTAAGTTGGCGTAACCTCAACTACCCTAAAGAGACGGCTAACCATGCATATATCTGAGACCAGTTCAATAGTACATCTAAAAAAACATCCCTGCCCAAAAACTGAGTATCGAAAAATTCTTATCGAATACAACATAATATTTGAACAACAAAATAACAAACAAAATTTACAAATTCTCGAAGTGCTCCATATCAGAAATAAACAACCCAAAACTCAATAGAATTAATTTCGAATCCAGTACTAATGTTATATAGTTATTTACACGTTCATTCAGCATCACAACGACACTATAATTAAGACGCATGAAGGAAGGAAGACGCAAGAAGAATTAAGATGCAGGAAGGAAGACACAAGAAGACTTCTTTAGAAATATATTTACCTCTCACTTTATTGCAAGGGTTTGTGAAAAGGTTAGCATGTGAGAGGATGCTGGAGACCGAACGTAAACTTCATATTTTGACCCCACTGCTATGACCGTCACGTTGTGTCTTGTTCTCCTAATGTTGGGGTCCACTCCATCGGGGCTTTCCGAGGGCCCCCCCGGTCGGGTGTGGCCTTCCCTTACCACATCTGGTCTCTACTGTCTGGAATTATACTGGCAACTCCATCGGGGGTTTCCGAGATCCCCCTCGGTCGGGTGTGGCCTTCCCTACCACACCTCGTCTCTAACCCTCTGGGAGTCTGCTGGCAACTGCATCGGGGGTTTCCGAGAACCCACTCGGTCGGGTGTGGCCTTCCTTACCACAGCTAGTCTTTACTGTCTGGAATTCTACTGACAACTGCTCTGGGACCCAAACTCAACTGAGTTAAATAATAACTCAACGCTCACACGATCGCCTACTGGATCTTTGAAATCGAATGTTTAATCGTCATCAAGCGGAAATAACTGTCATGCAGTTCAGAGGTTACTCTCTTCCGGTGCATGACTGTAATGGCACAATGGGACCTTGACCTTTTCCCATATCATAAGCCTTAATCCGCCCACGCGATCTCTTTCGATTACTGGCCGTTGGAATGTGTCACTTCCTTCCGGTGTATCATCTTGGAATAGCATTTTTAGGCCGGGGCGAGGGTCAAAATATAACACTAATGTACTTAGATGTCTTTAGCTACTGCTGCTACGAATAGAAATGAATAAAACACTATAACATAGTAGTATAAATAATAAACACTTACAAAGTAGTAATATACATGCAAATGTCACATCGCTGTTTTATTATAAACAGCTCTGATGATGGCCTACGATCGGGCCGAAAGCACATGGGTAACAATTAGTTATGCGAATTTCGTTAATCAATTCCCACCGGATACTATAAAATTAATTCACCAACTGGAAAGGACATATACAAAAATATGTAGAGAAAACATATCTACATCGTTCAATGAAATATGAACTTATGATGAAATGCTGCTCTCTCTCTCACACAGACACACACACACACACACACATATATATATATATATATATATATATATAACAGGTTTGGTTAAATAAAATGTAATCCTTACTTTTTTAATGTTTTTTTTTCCTTCAAGCCTCTAAATATATATTTTTTATGTTAAGATCTTGAAAGACATTAAAAAGCATTTTATAGTCAGCCAAGTACGTTCAGTTTGTATCTGAACCATTATAAAGGTAGAGTGTATATGTATTATTATTTCATAATTAAAACTGTACCATATTTAAACAAAACTAGTTTTTATTGTTTTTATCGCCAAAGTGACGCTTGTTTATATCACTAATGTAAGGCTAAACGGTTACGGTATTTCATTATATATATATATATATATATATATATATATATATATATATTGCAGACAGACAGATTTGTTTCGGATCGGATATAGTTGACGTTTTTTCGCCTTTCGAGCTGAACATTAGCGACCAGACATTGCCATCTAGTCAGTTACTTCAAATCTTACAAGAGTGAATTAGCATTTGAGGACGATGAGTACTGGTCTGGTGAATATTGACTGGAAATTGGTAAACACAAGAAGAATCTTTATGCGACATTCTCCACTGTGACAGAAAAGCAATAAAGTTTGGGAGTATACAAAATTACTTCTGGGGCGCCCTGGGTTAGTTGAAATGACGTTTCTTCCCCAGAGTCATCTTCTCTCGAAGATTTTCTTAAGCAGTACACCTGTTGTTTTCACACCAACCTGTATGGGTAATCTGAATATTGTCTATCACCAACACATATGTAAATATGGCTTGGCTTCGCGAGCAAAAAAGTTAGGAGGATTTGTAAAGTCTATTTCGATTCAGACAAAGAAGACTTTTTATTGGTCTTGAGCAGAAAGTATTATTTACCGTAAATTACGGCGTACTAGTCGAGCTTGCGTATAATTAGATCTGAGATTGTAAGCTCAGAATCTCTGGTTTGTACAATACTGTAGGATACTGGCAGAAAATATGAAACACGTAAATTAGTTACATTATTGCTGATATTAATAAGAATTGATAATCTGTTGCACTAGCCTAAATTACGTAAATAAATAACACAGTATAGTTGTCTGATTGGCTGTCTAGATGCTATGACGTTCCGGTTAGTTTTTACTGTCAGTATATCAGCAGCTGGAATTGACCTGTAATTTAGCGTTGATATGAGGATTAGTTTGTATTAACGTTTTATTATATCATATTAATTTCTGAGTTACGAGGATCATTAAATAAGTTTCCAGACTTTTTTCGTATGTGCACTTTTATTTATAGTACACTAGTCCACTTTTATTTATAGTACACTAGTCCACTTCGAAGTAACCTCCTCCGGTTGCAATGCACTTGTTGTACTGTTCCAGCAACTTCTGCAATGCCCCATGGAAGTCCTCTTGTGTCATTACTTTTTCTGACCTTCGTCACAGCCTCTTTCATCTCCTCAATTGTCTCATACCGACAGCCTCTGAGCTTAGGGAATAACCAAAAGTCACAGGGAGCAAGGTCTGGACTACAGGAAGGGTGAGAAACTGCCTTGATGCCCATCTTGGTCAAATAGTCTGTGACAAGGATGGAGTTGTGGACTGGTGTACTGTCCTGGTGGAAATGTCACTGAGCCGATTTGAAGAGTGCTGGCCTCTTCCGACAGAATCTCTTCCTGAACTCCCTTAAAACCTCAACATAGTAACTCTAACCCTAACCGTTTGGCCAATCAACTCTGGTGTATTGACTTCCTTAGTCCTCCCACGCCTCTCATGATCCCTCACAGACTCCCTGCCTTCCTTGAATCTCTTACGCCACTCAAAAACTGATGCTCGATGCATGCAAGATAGTCCAAAAGCAGTCTGAAATATTCCATACGTTTCAGTTGCATTTTGTCTAAGTTTAAAATAGAATCGTATTACATATCGTTCTTCTAAAGTGTCAGATTGCATTTTTGAAATTAACCAACTGTGACAATCAGGTTTTAGTAGGGTGTATTCCAATTGCTACTGTAGCTGACCAATTGAACCTGAAATCATAAAAATTAGTCAGTCTTCTCATAAGATATATAGCAATAACCTAGTGAATTTTCTAGAGTCTACGACAAATTTAAATGCCTGTACAAAAAAATCTCGAAACTTATTGAATACACCATGTAATTTCTTAAATATGTGCAAAAACATTAGTTTAATTTAGAATTTTTATCATTAAGGGTTTTTGGACAATAGTTTTCATCTTTATTGTTATTTCCACAACGTTTCTAGTGATATGTCCTCCGGCCTTCTTCAGGTGTTTGTCGAACTCGGGAACCTTCACGAAACTTCGAACTACGTCCTTTATTGAATCCACGGGGGTCGCCTATTCTGATTCCGTTAGCCATTACCGGGTACAACTTCATGTATTCCTGTATTGTTACTCGCCTGCTGTCAGGATTGAACCTGCAACCTTCAGATGATTGTCTCCTTAAAGCTTAACCAACCAACGCCTATAACCGTTACGCTATGTGTAGAATGTTAGAAGTCAGAATGTCTGTTGGAGTTACGATAATCGGTGGGTATCGATTGTAAGGAGTGACTAATTCGTTGTAAAGTTTTATACTTTTAGCTTCACCATAAAAGTCGAGTCCTTGTTTTGTAGAGATTTTTCAGGCTTAATGGGTCTTCTAACGGTATCGATTACTTGAGGCTAACATAAACGGGTTAAACCTTTTTTTTTTCTTTTTGGACTGTGCTTTTTTTTTTTTTATCTGGAATTATAATTAGAGGTGCATATCAATTATTTGGAATACTGTTCAACTGGTTAACCATTTCTGTAGTAACCACACCGTAAAAGTCGAGCCTTAGTTTTGTCGTGAGATTTTCAGGCTTCAAAAGTTAATTTTAAATATTGTGAAATATTGAGAAAAAAAATCCTGAAACTTTAAAATGGCCATTTAGATCTTTTAGTATGAGAAACTCCATCATGCCTTGTTTGTTAGTATTACAATGCACCAGCTTGAATGAATAATATACTTTTTTTTGTTAAAGTTGACCAATGAGGGATCTTGAAAAAGTTACACGAATATGCAGTGTTGGAAATTCTTAAGTTTAGTTTTATATAAATATGTATATTTCAGCCAACCAACAAAATTTGTCTGTCGATCTTAAAATGCATTACAGTTTTATTATTCTCGATTAAACTCTCCGTTAATTCGTTGAATATGTTCATTAAATATGAGATCATAATAGAAATATTTGTGGCAATCAGTTAGACCTAGGCTAAGTAGTGTATTTAAATTGTTAGTAGAGTTCTACTGTATGCTCAATTTGTTATAAAGGTTTGTATTTTAGCCTCGATGTAAAGCCCACGTTTTGTAGAGATTTTTCAGGCTAAATAAGTCCACTTTCGGTCCTGATTGCGTGTGCGTAAAGTAATCGGATAAGACTTATCTTTTTCTTTTCCAATTTTGATTTTTTTCCCCGTACAACAGAATTGGAGTAAGTGGCACATTCTCTAGCTAAACGTCTGTAAGCAACACTTGACAGATCTTAAGTTACCTGTGGTTGTTGCTGTTGTTGTTGTTAGAGCTTTTCACATCAGCATTAGCCGATGGTTTTTCACTGGAGTCTGAGTGACAGCAAGTCTCCTCAAGTTTCCTAGACTCTTCTTAGTATCCTGGCCGTTCTCAATAATGTAGTAGTTTGGATGGTCTCCACCCGTCCGCCAACTTCCAAGTCCTCCAGTCCCTCTAGTAATCCTTTAGTTACTGTTCCAAACGCACCCATTACAATTGGTATAATTGTAACCTGCATGTTCCACAGTTTTTTCGATCCCCAAGCAAGGTCCAGGTACTTATGCTTATTTTCACATTCTTTCAGTTTTAATATAATTTACTCCTTTAGAGTATTTCACATCAGCGTTAGCTGATGGGCTTTCATAGGAGTCTGAGTGATAGCAAGTCTCCTCAAGTCTCCAGGACTCTTCTCAGTATTCTGGCTATTCTCAATAATGCTGTTGTTTAGATCGTCTCCACTCGTCCATCAACATCCAAGTCATCCAGTCCCTTTAATAATCCTTTAGTTACTGTGCTAAAAGCACCAATCACAATTGGTATAATTGTCACTTTAATGTTCCATAGTTTTCAGTTCTCCAGCAAAGTCGAGGTACTTATCATTATTATCATTGTTATTATTACTGGGAAACCACTGGCTTAAAAATTGTGTTATTTGTGGGGGTTGAGAGTTTTACAAGGAATTTTCAGAACCACAAACCTTTTAAATACCTATACTATAAACTTCAAACTATTGTATAATAAACGTCACCCAAAAAATAAGAATAAAGATTGCGTATGGTTGTTGGGGTTTCAAGAGGGTACTAGTTGGTGTGAAAAAGAGGGCTTGCTAGCACTGAAGACAGCGTTGACGAATGGAGATAACGACTCGAAGACTAAATAGAAAAGTGCAGAGGAAAACTGATCAAAACCCCCAGAAACAATATTGACGACACGAGGTCCAGCAGAGTAGAAATAACCAAAAAACAAAAAGGGGAATAAAAAAAAATCTATGGACGTCTAAAACCCACAAAGAAGCGACATCTCACACGAGAAAACGTGATTGTGGCTAAGAAAGGCAAACCTTCTCATAGCAGCACAAAACCACGCTATAAGTACCAATCATATCCAAGCGAGAATATATAAGACGCAAGAAAATAGCAAATGTAGGTTATGTGGTGATAGAGATGAAACGCTCAATAACATAATAAGTCAATGTAGCAAATTAGCACAGAAAGAGTATGGTACTACACACGACTGGGTGGGAAAAGTGAACAACTGGGAACGGTGCAAGAAATTTAAATTTAACCACACGGTCAGAGCTTTATGTCCAACCCAGAATCTCTCAGAGAGAATCTGATGTACAAACTCTGACGGGATTTTGATATACAACCGAACGACCTAATATTGGTCAGACGACCGTATCTTATTATAATCGATAACCAAAAAAAGAGAACTTGCAGAATAATGGACTTTGCTGTTCCGTCTGACCACAGAGTAAAATTGAAGAAAACTGAAAAGAAGGATAAGTACCTGGACCTTGCAAGAGAATTAAAAAAAACTGTAGAACATGAGAGTGACAGTTGTACCAATTGTTATTGGATCTCTTGGTACAATCAGAAAAGGATTAGTAAAAACAAAAAAAAAATTAGAAAAAATAGAGGACTTAGAAATAAGAGGACACATGGGGATAATCCAAACTAAAGCATTGCTGAAACCGGCAAAAATACTAAGAAGAGTCCTGGGGACTTGTTGTCACTCAGTCTCCAGTGAAAGACCATCAGCTGATGCTCGTATGAAAAACTCTCAAAGCGTAGAAATAATAATGATAAATGCAGCGTGACAGAGAAACCAGTTCATACCTGAAAAAATTCAGTTGTACCTCAATAGTCTGAAAGTCCCGTTTAGCCGTGCACGAAACATCAAGAACTGCTATTCTATGAATATAAGTGTGAATATAGGAACACCTAACCTGGACAAACGGTGATCGATGTTATATCAGCGTAGAAATAATAGATATGAATAGAATGGGGAATGTGGTACACAATTTTAATTTGACCAAGCGGAAAACTGGTATGGGACAACCCAGAATCCGGCCTGAAAAATGGGATTCACAAAATCTTTTGGGATTTTGAAATTCAAACTGATGACCTAATCCCGCCCAGATGGCCATACATAATAAAAGCCAACATAAAAAAAGAGAACCTACCGAATAGTGGACTTTGATTTTTCGGCTGAAAACAAGGTAAACTGAAGGAAAGCGAAAAGAGAGATAAATACCAAGATCTTACAAGAGAACTAAAATACTATGGAATATGAAAGTGACGGTGATAATTCGTGCACTCGGTACAGTAACCAAAGGATTGGTACCGACATTGGGGTACTTTGAAATAAGTACATCATTGTTGAGATCGACCAGAATACTGAGAAAAGTCCTGGAGACCTGAAGAAACTTGCTGTCTCTTAGACCTTCGTGAGAAACCATCAACTAACACTGATGTGAAATACTCACGAACGAGTAAAATAATAATAATAATAATAATAATAATAATAATAATAATAATAATAATAATAATAATACTGATGTGAAATACTCTCAAAAGAGTGAAAAAATAATAATAATATTAAACTCAAAAAGAATATCTCAGAAGAGCTAGAAAACTACTTGAGACAAAACTCTCTCGCAGAAACCTTATCAAAGGAATAAATAATTGGGCTGTGGCCCTCGTTAGATATTCGGGACCATTTCTCAAGTGGACTAGAGATGAACTTAAACAAATGCATCAAAGAAAATGAAAACTAATGACCATGCAAGAGGCATTAAATCCCAGAGACGACGTTGACAGACTATATGTATTTAGAAAGGACGGAGGAAGAGGACTTGCCAGCATCGAAGACAGCTCTCACATATCGATACAACGGCTCGAAGACTACATAGACAAACACTATCGAAGACTGATTACAGCCATCAGAAACGATACTGATAACCCGATAGAAGATAGAATGACAATCACTAGGAAACAAAAATGGGAAGAAAAACAAATCTATGGCCGCTTTAAACGACTAATAAACACCATCTCACATGACAAATCATGCACTTAGCTAAAAAAAGGAAACCTTAAGAGAGAAACAGAATCTCTCCAAATGGCAGCACCGGACAACGCCATAAGAACCAATCATATCAAAGCGAGAATAGATAAGACTCAACAAAATGGTATATGCACAACCCAGTACCTTTCCTAGAAAATGACACACATAAACTCCTATAGGACTTTGACACACACACGGATCCCCTAAACTTGGCCAGGAGACCAGATCTCTATATAATCAACAAAAAAAGAGGATTTGCAAACTTATCGACTTTGCTGTATTAGCTGACCACAGAATAAATCTGAAGGAATGCGAAAAGAGGGATAAATCTGAAGGAATGTGAAAAGAAGGATAAATACCTCGACCTTGCTTGAGAAAGTGACGATTGTTCCAATTATGATTGGTGCTTTTAGCGCAATAACTAAATGATTTTTAACGGATCAGGGAGAATTGGAACTTGGCGGAAGAGTGGAGACCATCCAAACTGCTACATTATTGAGAACGGCGAGAATACTGAGAAGAGTCGAGGAGACTTGCGGAGAATTGCTCTCACTCAGACTCCAGTGGAAGACCATCAGCTAACGCTGATGTGAAAAGCTCTAATGAGTAAATAATAATAATAAAAATACCAAAGAGATGATATTAGTAGACATAGAGTATGAATAAAAGAAAGAGGAGAAGGACTCGTAAATATTGTAGACTGAGAATATTCAACAATCCAACGACTCAAACAATACACTGAAAAGAACAAGAAAGACTCCATTGACAGCAACGGTAACATCTCGATAAACAGTAAAATTACAAAGCTGAGAAGTTAAACAGCTTGATACTTCTTTCAAACTGTCGAGCTTACTCACAAGAAGACATGAACATGGTAAAGAAATGGATGCCAACAGAGCAAGTAAACCGCTTCTAATAACCGTACAAACTAATGCAATAAGGACCAATCTTATTAAAGCGAAATTGATAATACGTAACCGAATATCAAGTGTATATTATGTAATGACAAAATAAGACAACTTATTTAATATAAGTGAATGAAACTGAAGAAAACCGAGGAGTATAAAATCTGCGCTATTAGGATAGGATAATTCACTGTCAATTGTAGAGGAGATTAAAATTTGACCATAATATAAAATGGTAGATGCTCAATTCAGAAACTTGCCCAGTCGCCTGGGGCTGTAGAATACACCGATTGCACCTCTGCAGAGAGGTAACCCCGCCACCAATGAGTGTCTAGGATATGACACTAAATAATCTGATGGTAAGACTCCAGGAATGCTGGAGCTTTGGGGTATGCAGAGCACTTTTCATTGCCGTTGCTTCGAGGTCAACTCTGGCCCAGAATAGTAGCACCTGATCGGGCCATATCTATGGGTTAAATAGAACTAACTGCATACTTATGCTAAGCTGAATTATTTGAATTAGAACTGTTTGACTAAAGTGAATGGTTTGAAATAAAAAAGAAATTCACAATAAAACTGTGTACATTTAAACTGTGCGCTTATGCTAAACTGAATTGTCTTAAATTGAACTGTTTTGACATTGAAACTTTACCTACGCTCAACTGAATTGTTTAATATAGAACTGTTTTGACATTTTACTGTGTGTAAACAAAATCTGTACTTATACTAAATTGAATTAGCTGAATTACAACCATTTGAATAAACGGAATAGCTTGAAATAGAAATATTTTTGACAATTACGCTGTGTACTAATGTTAAACTGAATTGTTTGAAATCGAACTGATTATTTGTTTAAAATGGATTTGGCGTTAAATAACCTACAAAGGTTGATATGCCATAAAAACGAACTGATTATTTGTTTAAAATGGGTTCGGCGTTAAATAACATACAAAGGCTGATATGCCATAAAAACCAACCAACCAATCTATTGGGTGTTACCAATTTTCGCTATCATCTCATCGGTTCTTGTAAGTGTTTATAATTTACCATTTCTCGCCAGGAACACAAGAAGCCACAATACAATGGGAATTATTTGTATCAGATTTCAGCATTAAAGGTTTGATGTGCCTTTAGAAATTAACCTACGCCAAATTATGAAGTACAGGACTCTTCAAGGAACTTTACAATGGAATATATTCGGAAAACAAGTTAGAATAATCAAACCAATTTCGAATAGAAAAATGAGATGTGACGAGACAAGACAATTGCTCTAAATTGACCGAGGAGACGAAGTGCCGAATTTATATTTAATTAAATGTCGACTAATAAATTAATGAACGTCGGAGCGTAACAATCGACATTGTTGATGTTGGAATTAATACCATAACGGATATTTTGGGACGTCTCCACAAGAATGGGTCAATGCCTCAAGCTGGACATTAAATGAATTTTGGTCTCAATACATTTTTTTTTATTCATTAGCAGATGAACCTTTCTGAAAACAATCCCTAATTATATCGATCAAGTGACATCTTGGTACTCTCCACAACAAAACATTTTTTACTTAGTCTGAAATCTTAAAATTACCGTAATTGACGGCATATAAGACGCAGGGGTGTATTAGACGCACCCCAATTTCAAAAAAAAAAATACTAATGTTAGACTTGATGAAATTGATATAATGAATATTATCAATATAATCAACATTATCAATGATAACACTTTCTGCATAATAACCTTTGAAATAATGACAATAGGAACATGAAAATTAGTCTAACGTCTAAGATGATAGGAGTTGCTAGGTAGAATAATAGCCTTTGAAATAATGACAATAGGAACATGAAAATTACTCTAACGTTTAAGGTGATAGGAGTTGCCAGGTAGCTAATTTCTGCCGACAATCGTGAATTCTAAACCTACATATGGTATATAAGTGGCGAGGAAATTTAAAAGATATTGTTCGCAAAAAAAGTGCGCTCAATATGACGCCAAATACGCTAAATGCAATTGAAAAATATATAAAAATGTAATTTAAATGCATTTGTGAATTTTATGAAGAAGTGATTCCCTAACCTCGAGGGATAGAATACATCAAGACGAGTACTTCACATCAGATTCACTTTGATGTCATACGAAAGGTGCCTTTTTTGGAAGTGGGAAGGAACCTACTTCCAAGCAGGGGATACGGTCAGCGTATTTTAATATGTATCGTTAAAACCAAAAGGACTTTGAAGTACTGGGTCTACTTATAAGTAAGCAAATTTTGGCGAACTATCGATAATTTTAAACCATCATATAAAACGCTGGGGAATTTTAAATGATACTTTTATTAAACAAAGTCTGCCTTATATATATTTACCAACCCCTCCGCTCGGGCAGGATGAGACACAAGGTCAATTTTTAAGCGGAGTTTAACAAGTTTGAATTCAGAGTTTTCCCTCTCCTAGACTATTTGCCTCACCAAGGCTGAAGAATACAGGCTGTCCTACTATTTACCCATAGCTGGAGGGAGAATAATTGAATTCATACCTTTCCCAAGGGTATTAGTGCTATGTGAAATACAATCAGCCTCGTTCAGGATTTGAACTCGTGTCATCGTGTCCATTTCCTACGCCTTATATTCCGTCGAAGACGGTGAGTTATAGGTTAAATTTATTTTTTGGAGTTATTTAACAATTAGATTACAATAAACGCAGGAAAGCAGTCAACACAAGCACTGGCACTAGCTGGTGATGAAAGATATTAAAGTAATAATTCAACTAATATATATATATATATATATATATATATATATATATATATATATATGTTGAATTATTGGTATAATAAAAAATATGGAGACTACATTATTTGAATTGGAGCTTTGTGGATGTGCCCGTGGTGTAATAGTTATCGACGTAGGAAATGGATACGACGACGAGACTGATTGAATTTCACATAGCACTAATACCCTTGGGAAAGGTATGAATCCAATTATTCTCCCTCCAGCTATGGGTAAATAGTAGGACAGACTATGTTCTTCAGCCTGGGTGAGGCATCTAGTCTAGGAAAAGGAAAACTCTGAATTCAAACCTGTTAAACGCTGCTTAAAAATTGACCTTTATATATATATTAGTTTTTCTATATATATTTAATAGCATCTTTATACGGTGATCACCAGCCACGAAAAGCTTTTTTTACGTTTATTTATTATTATATTTTATAATAGTTCTATCTATATGAGCAGATTATGAGCACTCACCAAATTATACCGCATTTGATCTACCACAAGCCCACCAAGTGAGATAATGACAACCATATACAAATTGTGCATACAGCGTTTGATCAAATGTTAATCTCTAGCAAAATTCCCAGTGGAACACCTTTCACACCTAATCGTATTTAATCTGGTGTTCTATTTGTACTTGCTGCATTTGCTTGTTTTTAATTATATATATATATGTATGTCTCTCTCTCTCTCTCTCTCTCTCTCTCTCTCTCTCTCTATGTCCAACCTTCCCCACGATGGACACGGTGTGACACAAGGTCAATTTTATAGAGGAATTTTGATGGTGGGGCTCAGAATTCGTTTGCTGCATCACAGCCACCAACACCACCCCCACCTGAAAATATCAAAAATGATCTGCTTGTGAGTCTCCTGTTCTGGATAAATGAGGATTGCGGAGTGCCCTTTCTATATAATTACTTTCAGGTATACTCTGGCTCGGAGAGATAATATCTGTTAGGATACTATTTGTGGGTCAAAAAGATTGACTTGAAAGTTTTAGTTATAGACCAACAAATCTTTTTCTTCTTCTTCTTCCTCTTATTATTATTATTATTATTATTTACTTTTTTAGAGTTTTTCACATCAGTATTAGCTGATGGTTTTTCACTAGAGTTTGAGTGACGGCAAGTCTCCTCAAGTCTCTAGGACTCTTCTCAGTATTCTGGCACTTCTTAATAATGCTGTCATTTGGATAGTCTCTTCCCGTCCGCCAACTTCCAAGTCCTCCAGGTCTTTTAATAAGCCTTTAGCTATTGTGCCAAAAGCACCAATCACAATTGGTACAATCGTCAATTTCATGTTCCACAGCTTTTTCAATTCTCTAGCAAGGTCGAGATACTTATCCTTCTTTTCATATTCTTTCAGTTTTATTCTGCGGTCAGCTGGGACAGCAAAGTCGTCAATTTTGCAAATTCTCTTTTTTTGTTAATTATTATAAGGTCTGGTCTTCTGGCCGAGTGTAGGTGATCCGTGTGTGTGTCAGAGTCCCATAGGAGTTTATGTGAGCCATTTTCTAGGACAGGTGCTAGGTTGTGCATATACTATTTGTTAGTTTGCTCAAATTTAAATTTCTTGCACATTTCCCAGTCGATCACCTTGCCGACCCAGTCGTATCTTATAGTCCTTCTGTGCAAATATGTTGCATTGGCTTATTGTGTGATTGATCGTTTCGTCTCTGTCATCTCATTATCTACATTTGCTATTTTTTGTGTCTTATCTATTTTCACTTTGATATGATTATTTCTTATGGCGTTGTCCTGTGCTGCTATTTGGAGCGATTCTGTTTCTCTTTTAAGGTTTCCTTTTCTTAGCCAGGTCCAGGTTTTCTCGTGAGAGATGTTGTTTATTAGTCGTTTAAAGCGACCATAGAGTTGTTTTTTTCCCATTTTGTTTTCTAGTTATTGTCATTCTATCGTCTGTCGTGTTGTTGGTATCTTTTCTGGTGGCTGTAATCAGTCATCGTTCGTGTTTGTCTATGCAGTCTTCGAGCCGTTGTATCAATGCGTGAACGCTGTCTACGATGCTGGCAAGTCCTTTTCTTCCCTCATTTCTAGATACATATAGACTGTCAACGTCGTCTCTGGGATTTAATGCCTTATGCATTGTCACTAGACTTCTTGTTCTTTGGTCCATTTCTTTAAGTTCTTTAAGTTATTTAAGTCCACTTGAGAAATGGTCCTGAATATCTAACGAGGAGCACGGCCCAATTATTTATTCCTTTGATGAGGTTTCTACTAGAGAGTTTGGTCTCAAGTATTTTTCTAGTTCTCTTGAGATATTCTTTTTGAATTTTGTCTTTCATTTCCACTTGTTTGATGGTGTCACCCCCCCAAGATACCCAAGTATTTGAAGGTTTCATTTTCTCCGAGCGTCCGAATTTTGTCGTGATTTCGTAGTTCCATTCCGCCTGTTATATGTCGTTTGTCACTTTTCATGACATGTAATGCACATTTTTCAATGCCAAATTCCATCCCTATCTCCTGACTGTATATTCTAACGGCGTGTATGAGGGTTTCCAATTCTTTTTCATTTTTTGCAAATAGTTTGATGTCATCCATGTACATTAGGTGATTGAACTTTTCTTTCGATCTGCTAAGTTTGTATCCGGCTGTGCATTTTCTGAGTATGTGGTTAAGTGGCATCGTGGCTATTATGAATAGTAAAGGTGATAGTGCATCTCCTTGGAAAATCCCTCTTTGGATCTTTATTTCAGCTAAGCTTCTTCCTCCTACTGGCAGGTCTACTCTCCAGGTCTTCATGTTTTTTTTCGGTGAAGTTTATGAGTTCATGGGATATTTTGAGGCAGTTTATCATCCAGCTTTGTGGAACCATGTCATATGCCTTTTTGTAGTCATTCCAGGCTATAACTAGATTTTTCTATCTGGTCTTGCTTTTATTCAGGATGTGCTGATCTATGTGTTGCATTCTCATATACATGTTCATACAGAATACATACCCACGCAATGAACAACAGACACAGGAATAAACAAATATGATAAAGACGCAGGAAGACTTCTTTAGAAAAATATATTTACCTCTCACTTTATTTGTAAGGGTTGGAAAAGGGTTACTCAAGGTTTGTATGTGAGAGGGAGCTGGAGACCGAACATAACTGAAATATTTTGACCTCCACTCTTATGGCCGTCAACGTTGTGTCTTTCTCGTTCTCCAGGGCCACTCAACCGGAGGCCCAGGGCCCACTCTGCTGGATGGGGGCTATCTTTACTGCATCTTATCAGCATCTTCTCTGGAACCCAACTCATCAGGGCCCCAAGCCCCTTCGGCCTGGTGTGGTGTTCCCTACTACATCTCAACTCCAACTGGCTGCAACTCAACTGGCAACTTATATAATCGTTCGACGCCCACTCGATCTTTGAAATCGAATGTTTAATCGTCATCAAGCGGAAATAACTGTCATGCAGTTCAGAGGTCACTCTCTTCCGGTGCGTCAGTCTCTGAGAGTATCATGGGATTTTTTAGCTTGTCCCATTTTGTTAGCCAATTCACGCCCACGCTATTTCCTCTCCTAACTGCCATTGGAATATGTCTCTTCCTTCCGGTACATCACCTTGAATGGCATTTTTGGCCGGGTCAAAAGGTCAAAACATAACATATGTAAAGTAATTCTGCTGTGCCTCTGGTTCCTTTGCAGCATCATTCTTGTTCGTCAGGGAACAATCCGCGGCTTGTTAGTGAGTAGTAAATTTCTTCTTCTTCTTCTTCTTCTTCTTCTTCTTCTTCTTCTTATTATTATTATTATTATTATTATTATTATTATTATTATTATTATTTACTCATTAGAGTTTTTCACATCAGCGTTAGCTGATGGTTTTTTCATTGGAGTTTGAGTGATAGCAAGTCTCCTCAAGTCTCCAGGACTCTTCTCAACATTCTGACTGTTCTCAATAATGTAGTAGTTGGGATGGTCTCCACCCGTCCGCCAACTTCCAAGTCCTCCAGTCCCTTTAGTAATCCTTTTGTTACTGTACCAAAAACACCAATCACAATTGGTATAATTCTCACCGGCATGTTCCATCGTTTTTTCAATTTCCTTGCAAGGTCGAGGTACTTATCCTTCTTTTCACGTTTTTCGGTTTTATTCTGTGGTCAGCCGGGACAGCAAAGTCGACTATTTTGCAAAATGGGATCCGTGTGTATGTCAAAGACCCATAGGAGTTTAAGTGTGTTATTTTCTAGGACAGGTGTTGGGTTGTGCATATACCATCTGTTTATATGATCAAATTTAAATTTCTTGCACATCTCCTAGTGTATCACCTTGCCGACCCAGTTGTGTGTAGTCTTATATTCCTTCTGCGGTAATTTGCTGCATTCTCTTATTATGTGATTTATGGTTTCATCTCTGTAACCGCATAGCCTACATTTTGTTGCGTCTTTAGATAAGATATGATTGGTTCTTCCGGCGTTGTTTTGTGCTGCTATTAGGAGAGATTCTGTTTCTCTCTTAAAGTTTCCTTTCTTAGCCATGTCCATGTTTTGTCGTGCGTGATGTTGTTTTTTAGCCGTTTAAAACGCCCATAGAGTTATTATTATTATTATTATTATTATTATTATTATTATTATTATTATTTCTCTCTTGAGATCTTTTCACTGAAGCCCTACGTGAAGGTTTATCACAGAAATCTGGTTGCCAGTAAGTCTCATCAAGTTTCCAGGACTCTTCTTAGTATCCTGTCCGATCTCAACAAGGTTGTATCTTGAATAGCCTGTACTTGTCTTTTTTTTAATTCTAAGTACTCTTGTCCTTGTTTCAAATCTTTGATGACTGTACCGAGCACTCCAAATAAAATCGGTATCACAGTCACTTTCATTTTTCATAGTTTTTTTTTTTCAGTTCCCTAGCAAGGTCTTGGTACTTATCTCTCTTCTCGCTTTAATTCAGTTTCAACCTCTCGTCAGCTGGAATTACAAAGTCCAAAATTCGGCAGGTTCATTTTTTTGTTGATTATCAGTAGGTTTGTTTATCCGGCCTAGATTAATTATGAAAAACTGTTTAGTCAATCTGTTTTAGTCAAAGTGTTCTAAATCAAACAAGTCTGTTAAGCATAAGTATGCAGTTAGTCTTATTTAACCCATAGATAGGGCCCTATCAGGTTCTACCATTCCGAGCCAGAGTGGACCAGGGAGCAATTGTAATGAAGGGGTACTCCGCATTCCGCAAAGCTCCTGCATCACTAGAACTTCACCATCAGATTGTTCAATGCCTTATACAGGATACTGACTGGGGGTCCTACCCCTCTGCAGAGGTAGAGTCGGTGTATTTAACACCCAATAGAATAGCAAGTGCAGATTATATGCAGAAAGACATGAAAATTTTAATTAAATAACAAGCAAAGGTAGCAAGCTAAAAGAAATAGAATACCACATTAAACACAACTAGGTGTGAAAGGTTTTCCACACGTTCCATAGCCACAATTAACGCCATGTGCGAAATAGACATATAATGTTCATAACGATAGAACATATAAAGAACATAGGAATCTCAAAATTCGAAAACGCGTACCGACTTCTTGTTCAGGTACGAAACCTTTTTATTAACTTTGAGTTAAAGACCCCAAAATGGTACTCGATGCCGCCTTACATAACACTCAACATTATGAGGTAATGTTCCATATAGCCACAATTAACTCCATGTTCGAAATGGACATTTAATGTTCATAACGATAGAACATATAAAGAACATAGGAATCTCAAAATTCGAAAACACGTAACGACTTCTTGTTCAGGCACGAAACCTTTTTATTAACTTTTGAGTTAAAGGTTTCGACATAAGGAGGAGAGACACAATCTTCTATGCTGTCTTATTCATTTGACCCCATCTCGAGCGGCCCCCATAGGGCGCAAGTTCGCCTCGCTTCTGCGAGCTCCAAAAGGCGATCTTCCTCGTTTGGCGTCTAGTATTCAACTCCTCTAACTTTCTTTCAATTCTCGACAAACCTCTGCGCGCTTCCGGTGCGTGACGTCACTCGCACTCCGTCACCCGTTTCGTCTCGGACTATTGTGACATCTCTGAGTGATACCTTCGTCCGCCCGCGCGCGCCTGCGTTAACACCAGCCTCAATATTGCACCTAACTAACCCATGTGCTGAGCCGAAAGGTTCTCAGCCTTACTAAACTCCAAGTTATGAACCGACATCCTTCGGCCATGACGTTACACACAGGGAATTTTGCAAGAGATTTAAATTTGACCAAACATTAAATGTACAATTTAGAATCCTTCTTAGAGAATGGGAAGCATAAAACTATCGGTGATTTTAACACACAAGCAGATCACCTAATCCCAGACAGATGACAATATCAAAGGTTAATGATAATAAAAAAAGAAGAAAAAAAAACAGACCATCGATTAGATTTTGCCGTTTGGAGAGAAAATCAAAGACAGCAAAAAGAATGACAAATAATTTAACAGTCTCAGAGAATTAAAACAGCTGAGGAATATATGTGAGATGCTCATTATTACTTGGTGGGGGGGATGAACAGTCTCCAAAGTCTTGGAGAAAAGATTGGAGGAATTGGAAATGAGAGGAAAAAATCGAGACCCATTTCAAGATCTAACATTGTTTTCGTTTCGTTTGGTTGTGTTTTATGGCATATCAACCCAAGCACCATATTAAATGCCAAATCCCCTTTATTCGTATATATTAAGTATATATGATTTGGTTTGGTTGGGTTTTATGGCATTTCAACCTATGTAGGTTAAGTAATACCAAATCCTCTTCATACATATAGGAGGTGCATACGATAAGTTTTCAGACTTTTTTTTCGTATGGGCATTTAGAATTGTCGTAGACTGTCGAAAATTCAATATGTTATTTCTATAAATCCTATGATATGACTGAACAATTTTTATGATTTCAGGTTAAAATGTACAGATACATTAGGAATTGGAATACACCCTATTAAAGCCTGATTGTCACAGCTGGCGAATTTCAAAAATAGTTAGAATACTGAGAAGTGTCCTGAAGACTTTCTTAATCTTGCATTCACTTTGATTCCAGTGAAATACCACTAACCATGCTGTGAAACATTAACAAGCTGTAAAATAATTTTTTAAAAAGGGACTCGAGAAATGGGAAATAAGAGGAAGAATCGTGACCATAAAAGACCACAGCATTATTAAGACCGACTAAAATACTGAGAACTGAGTAGACGCGATGTTTCCTATGGACAGTTTTCCAACAAACTCCTACACATGGACACACTACCGTTTGCCGGCGAGCAACCCCATTTATCAATCCTGTGTGGGCACTTTACGCGGTCTAACGTATTTATCAAGAGTGATGGCCGAACTCTATGGATGGCGAAAGAGAGAGACAGACAGAGAGAGCTAGTAAAGTAAATAATCACTGTCTCTCCGGTTTGATGACGATGATGATTTAATTTTATTATTTAAAACAATTTTGACTATTATCATGCTGTCTTGGATTAGCTGTGCAATATCTTGCTATGAAAAAATATCCAACATTTTACGAATGTATACTTTGGGGTAGCGTTGACTTCACAAAGCATTATACATTTCAAAAGGGGACCTTACTACGTATGCATGAAAAAAAAAAATTATGGCTGAGTTTGTTGATACAGTGATCTTTTTAAGTGATTTTGATTGCTGTATTCCGTTTATCAAGAAACGAAATCTGTTGAATATTTCCACCTCTTTCAGATAGTTTTTCTTTCCCCCCGAAAAAAAAAACAACAACAAATAACACATAGGACAAGTTTGTGATAGACATATCTAAACTAAAAGAACTACATGTGGCTCCCAGAGACTTTTTGTTTCGCAAAAGAAAAAACAAAAAAAAATCCGGGTGTCCTAGAGGAGATTAAGAGACTGGACGAAGCAGCTGATAGTAGAAAGGACATTTAGAAATGTTTGAAAAATGAGATGATAAGAGAATAGTGGATGGTTCCAAGGGAAATAATTTGAAAGGGCCTAAGGCGCCATTGACTCTGTAGGTTTTCTTTTCTTTTCTTTTTTGGCTTTTTTCTTTTTAGTATTAAATGGCTGTATTCTCTCCAGACAGACTTAACGCGTACTTGGAACATTGCTAAGAAAAGAAAAGAATTGTTTTCTGGCTCCTCAAATTCGCAGTTTTGGTATAATTATCATTTTCTTTGATACGGAGACGTCTTTTTTTCCTTCTAATGCGATCAGCTAAAAATAGGAAGTTTATTTTTCTGTTGGTAGGGAATATTTTCGTAGGAAAGACTTCTAAAAAAACAGTTTTGGCTGCTTTGTTTGCTGACATATCAACCATTTTGGGCTATTTCATACGAAAAACCATCCTTGTAGACGAACAGAAGTGTTGCTATTTTACCCACAGCTGGCAGAATAAATATCTTTATACCTTTCTAAAATGTACTTACCCGAAAGTGAACCTAATAGCACGACCGGAGTTCGAACTCGTTTACTTCGAGGCCGTGGTGTAATGGTTATCGTCGTAGGAAAGGGACACGGTGACAAGAGTTCAAATCCTGAACGAGGCTGATTGCATTTCACATAGCACCAATATCCTTGGGTAAGGTATGAATCCAAATATTCTCCCTCCATCTATGGGTAAATAGTAAAGCAGAATGGATTCTTCAGCCTTGGTGATGCAACTAATCTAGGAAAAGGAAAACTCTGAATTCAAACCTGTTAAAATCCGCTTAAAAATTGACCTTGTGTTAAATCCTGCCTGAGCGGAGGGGTTGGTAAATATGGTTAAGCCCTTTAGTTATGTTTTTCTTATTTTGCCCAGTTGGCTAGTGCTGTAGAATACACCAATTGCTTTTCTGTAGAGGGATAAGAACCCCCAAAGAGTGTCCTGTTTATGACACTTAACGATCTGATGGTGAGACTTTAGTAACGCTGGAGCTTTGAGGAATGAGGAGTAACTCTTCATTGCCATCGCTCCTAGGTCCACTCTGGCCTATAGTGGTAGTACCTTATAGAGTCATATCAATGGAATATAGAACTAAAGTGTGTACTTATGCTAAACTGAATTGTCTGAAATCGAACTGTTTTTTGACATTGAAACTGCGTTATTATGTTAAACTGGATTGTTTGAAATAGAACTGTTTTTTTTTTTCTGTATAAAATGGATTTGGCATACAATGGTTGATTTGCCCTAAAACCAAACCAAACCAAATCAAACCAAAATCTTTAATTAATGGCTTGTATTTATTTACCAGACAAAAGAGAAGAACAAAAAGATTTAAAATCATTACTTGAAATTTTTCAATCAAACTAAAAGAATGAATAAGACAGGATGTGGTGAGTAATCTAATGTTATTTTAACTTATTAATTTTAACTTATTAATTTGGTACACATTATGAATATAATAAAGATAATTCAAAAAGAGTTAAGTGAGCCTAAAGCTAATTCTAAAAGTATGGCAGCACAAAAGCCTCACTTTGTTCTGATTAAAAAATAACCTGGTTTAAACAACAAATGTTTGCGGAAGAATTTTCTCCTGACATTATAAGGTCTCCTCACAATTAGGCTAATTTTAAAATGTTCAGATCCCAAATAACTCCCGTTATTTTACATTTAGAAACATTCAAAGTTTTATTTAGCTACACCTCACAAGGCACCAACTGTACGGCCACCTGCCTCCCATCACGAAAACTATCCAAGTTTGACGAACCATACACGCAGGACACTACTGGAGAAACAAGGACGAGATCATAAGTGACGTACTCCTATGAACCCCGCATATAGCCAAGCAAAAGCAGGACGACCAGCTCTAACATACATACAGCAGCTATGTGAGGATACGGGATGTAGCCTTGAAGACCTACCAAAGGCGATGAATGATAGGGAGAAGTGGCGAGAGACAGTCATAGATATCTGTGCAGGCGGCACGACATGATGATGATGATGATTACGATATGGCAGTACAACGTTGTTGGCCATAATGAATTGGGAACTGTTTTATCTATTTCTGAATATTTGCAATGAAACAATGACCGATTTAAAACACATATCAAATAAATATAGAACATATAATCGTTAGATACACTCGACTGCAAATTAAACACTTTTTTTGCACTTGTAGCTTAGCAGCAATTACGGTGTTTTTTTCTTTTGGCCAATCTGTTGATTTTTTTCAATTGCTATGACAAGGTTGGCCTTTTTTTCTTTTTTTTTTCAATACATATATTTCCCCCCTAGACAGTGATTCGTTGTATATTTTTATTTTCGAATTTTTTCCCTTACCGTAAGTGCTATTATTCAGTAAGTTATCTAATATATATATATATATATATATATATATATATATATATATATATATATACAGACATGATATGCGCATTAACAATCCTCTAAACTAGTTATATATACATATATATATATATAGGGGTTGTCAAACTGTTTTTGGGCAACAGTCTGTTGAACATTTCGTTTTTAATGAAAAGATTTCAGAACTTTCATTTACACTACCAACTAAATGCATTTTATAAATCCACGTACATATTTTCCCAACCCCTCCAGCATGAGAAAGTTTGCTGTACAAGGTTACTTTAAAGCTGAGCACTCCTAGTTTCAGTTCAGAAGTTTCCCTCTTACACCAGACATTGGCATAAGGATTAGAGTGTTCGCCAATGGCCCGAGAGATCTGGGTTCCATCCCAGGTCGAGTCAAACCAAAAACTAAAAAAATGGTACTTGATGATTCCTTAATTAACACTTAGCATTATAGGGTAAGTATTAAGGGTAAAGTGGAGAGATCCAGGGAAAGGAGTAACGCCCTTCTTTACACCAGTGTAGTAGCTATCTAAAAAGGGAGCCTTCGGATCACCCTCGACTACTGTTACCAACTTACTTACACCGGTTGCTATATCAATATAAAAAAAGCACAGTCTGCCATACTATTTACCTCTAGCTAGGGCAACAAGTGAAGGGTTCATACTTTTCTCAAGCAATATATTGAACAGCTACCTCCTGGATTTAAACGTATAAGCCCCGAGGAAGTAAGTAAGCCTTTAATTAAGTGTTTGTGTCGAGGGGTCTTTATTTCTGTATGGTTGGCTTGGTTTTTTTTTATCATATTTACCAACCCCTCCGCTCGGGCAGGATATGACACAAGGTCAATTTTTAAGCGTAGTTTAACAGGTTTGAATTCAGAGTTTTCCTTCTCCTAGACTAGTTGCCTCACCAAGGCTGAAGAAGCCAGTCTGCCCTACTATTTACCCATAGCTGGAGGGAGAATAATTAGCTTCATACCTTTCCCAAAGGTATTAGTGCTATGTGAAATGCAATCTGTCTCGTCCAGGATTTGAACTCGTGTCGCCGTGTCAATTTAGTACGACGATAACCATTACATCACGGTTTGTTTTTTTATGCATATCAACCTTCGAGTGTCTCAGACGCATGGGGCTTTAGAATACACCAACTGCAACTTTTTAAAGAGATAAATCCCCCCCCCGTCAAAATGATTGTCCTGTTTATGACTCTAATTAATCAGATAGTGAGCTTCCAGTAATACTGGAGCTTTGAGGAATTCGGAGTACCCCTTCATTGCCATCTCTCCCTGGACCACTCTTGCCCGGAGGGATAGCACCTAATAGGGTCCTATCTATGGATCAAATAGAACTAAACTTCCTACTTATGCTAAACTGAATTACTTGAAATATAACAGTTTTGACATAGAAACTGAGTTCTTATGCTAAACTGAATTGTTTTGAATAGAACTGTATTTACATTTAACTGTGTGTGGACAAATGCTAAGCTTATACTAAATTGAATTGTTTGAATTAGAACTGTTTGACTAAACTGAATAGCTTGAAATAGAATTTTTTTTCACAATTATACTTTGTACATACATTTAAACAGCCTACTTATGCTAAACTCATTTGTGTGAAATGGAACTTTTTTTGTTATTGACACTGTACTTACGCTAAACTGAATTGTTCGCAGTAGAACTGATTATTTGTATAAAAATGGATTCGGCATAAAATACCCAACAAAGGTTGATATGCCATTAAACCTTAACAACCGATCAACCTTCAGGAGTTATTTTATATAAAAAAATGCAACTCTGCAGAGGGATAAGACCCCCCACACCCATTGACATAAAACAATCTCATGGTGAGACTCCAGTGATGCTGGACTTTTGGGGAATTCGGAGTACCCCTTTATTGCCATTGCTCCCAGGTCCACTCTGTTCCGGAATGGTTGAACCGGATTGGGCTCTATCTGCGTACTTATGCTAAACGGTGTTGTTTGAATTAGAACTGTTTGACTAAACTGAATTGCTTGAAATAGAAATGCTTTTGGCAAATAAACTATGTATTTGCATTTAAACTGCGTGCTTATGCTAAACTGAATTGTTTGAAATGGAACTGTTTTTGATATTGAAATTCTACTTATACTAAATTGATTTCTTTAATATAGACCTGTTTTGACATTTAACTGGGTGTAAAAAAATAGCTGAATTAGAACTGTTTGACTAAACTGAATGGTTTGAAATAGAAATGTTTTTGACAATTAAACTGTGTGTTCATGCTAAACTGAATTATTTGAAATAGAACTGATATTTGCATAAAATATATTTGGCGTTAAATAACCTACAAAGGTTTATATGATATAAAAAATAACCAACCAACCAACCAACCAACCACGTGGACTCTAGACCCTAACTTAACTTAATTGCGCAACTGGAGTTTGAACTCGCTTATTACAATATGGTTAGACCTGACCGATAAAATGGAACGCAGTTACTTCCAGGTAGCGGTCGTATCGATACTGCTATATGGATGCACTACTTGAACGCTAACTAAACGGGTGGAGAAGAAGCTAGACGGCAATTACACAAGAATGCTGCGAGCAATATTGAACAAGTCCCGGCGGAAACACCCCACAAGACACCAACTATACGGCCACCTGCCTTCCATCACGCAAACTATCCAAGTTAGACGAACCAGATATGCAGGACACTGCTGGAGAAGCAGGGACGAGCTCATAAGTAATGTACTCCTATGGACCCCCGCATATGGCCAAGCAAAAGCAGGACGACCAGCTCTATCATACATACAGCAGCTATGTGAGGATACGGGATGTAGCCCAGAGGACCTGCCAGAGAGAATGAATGATAGGGAGAAGTGGCGAGAGAGGGTCAGAGATATCCGTGCTAGCGGCACGATGATGATGATGATGATTACGATATGGCAGTACAACACGTTGGCCATAATGACTTGGGAACTGTTTTTTTTCTATTTCTGAATATTTGCAATGAAACAATGACCGATTGAATACACATATCAAATAAATATAGAATATATAATCGTTAGATACACTCGACTGCAAATGAAAGCCACAAGTATCCTATGTCTCGATATTGAATTTATTAAATTAGTTATTAGCAATAATATCAATAACATTTAACAATAAATGCTGTCCGGCTCTGTGGACACAAAGAAATCTGAGAGACGTGTATTTGTTTTGCAACTGGTTGAAATCACAAAATTTGAAGACATGTCGGATTATTGTAACAATAGTTTTTTTTTCTATATCTTTTTCTTTTGTTTCTAACTTTTAAAATCTTTTTTTTTTTTTTTTTTTTTTTTGGTCTTAAAAATAAAAAAAAATGTTTGAAAGAAAAATATGTCCGAATATTTCTATCAAATATATATGTCTATTACAACTCACGACTAAAATTATATATTAACTCATAAACATTAACTAACCGAATTTATAAGGCGGAATTTATTTAAAAAAAGGAAGGAAATTTGCCAACCTTAGTCGAGGCCGACCCAAAGGCTCCCTTTTCCTTAGCTACTACTCTGAAGTGTAGAAGAGGGCGCTACTCCTTGCCCTGGATTGTTCCACTTTACCCTTGATACGTACCTTATAATGCTGAGTGTTAAGCAAGGTGGTATCAAGTACCACTTTTTAAGACTTTGGTATGACTCGACGTAGGATTGAACCCCGGTCTCCCGGACCATTGGCGAACACTATACCTGCTAGACCAATGAGCCAGTATATTAAAAAAAATCACACGCCATCTCGTTAAGTCAAATTCAGAATTTCAACTGCTGCAGTAACTCTTACATACACGCTCACACACCCAAATATATATATATATATATATATATATATATATATATATATATATCAGACAATTTGGTTTGGTTTGGTTTGGTTTGTTTTTATGGCATATCAACTATTGTAGAATATTTAACGCGACATCCATTTATATATATATATATATATATATGTATGTATATATATATAAACAGTTCTACTTTAAACGATTCAGTTTAACATAAGTACACAATTTACGTGTCTAAACAGTTCTATTTCAAACAATTCAGTTTAGCATAAGTGCGCAGTTTAAATGACCAAACAGTTCTATTTCAAGCAATTCCCTTGAGCATAAACACATTGTTTAGTTCTAATGGACTCGTAGATTGAACTCTATTAGGTGCTACCACTCTGGACCAGAGTGAAATTGGGAGCGCTGGAAACAAAGGCGTACTCCACATTCCCCAAATCTCCAGCATTACTGAAACCTCACCATATAATTGTTTTATTTGGGCCATACATAGGAACCTTTCTGGTGCTTCCACTCCAGGCCAGAGTAGAATTGGGAGCGTTGGCAATAAAGGTGTTCTCCGCATTTCCCAAAGCTCCAGCAGTACTGAAGCATAACTATCTGATTGTTTATTATCAAATCCACGAGATTCGTTAGAAGAGTCTTATCCGACAGCAGAGATGCAGTCGGTGTATTCTACAATCATAATATAAACTTTTATTTATTTATTTCGTATTTATTTGTATATGCAACAATATTTCGTATATTCTATGATATTTTTCATGAGATATTCAAAACGTGTGTAGCATACATACACACACACACATATATATATATCTATCTTTTTTTTTCATCCACAGACAGATCTGTTTCGTTCTATCAGAACTCTTCAGTGTGGCTAGACAGGCTAGATTCCCGAAGCTGGGATTGAAACCCGGTTGACTCACACGCCAATCCAAGATTCTACCACTCAACCACGAGGAAACAGGCGCAAGCAAAGGGAATTTAAACGGTTATGTATCACAGTTTTATTTCTTTACATATATCCGCTTAACGGCTACCGAGAGCTCAATTCATTTGAAGAACCTTGCATTACGCTAATGGCAACACAATTACTTCCCTCGCTAGAGAGCTCAAACCTACAGGGGTAAGGGATAATATATATATATATATATATTGTCATCCACATACAGATCTGTTTCGTTCCATCAGAACTCATCAGTGTGTCTAGACAGGCTAGATTCCCAAAGTGGGATCGACACCCGATTGACTCAAACGCCAATCCAAGATTATATATCATCGTCATCATCATGTCGTGCTGGTAGCACGGATATCCCTGACCCTCTCTGGCCACTTTTCCCTATCGTTCATCGCCTCAGGCAGGTCTTCCGGACAACATCCCGTATCCTCACTTAGTTGCTGAATTCGTGCTGGTCGTCCTGCTTTTGCACGGCCATGTGTGGGGGTCCACAAGAGCACATCACTTATGAGTTCGTCCCTGCTTCTCCAGCTGTGTCCTGCGTGTCTGGCTCGTCTAACTTAATATATATGTTTGGATGTGTGTGTGTGTGTGTGTGTGTACACTACCAGTCAAATATATATATATATATATATATATATATGTGTGTGTGTGTGTGTGTGTGTGTGTGTGTGTACACTACCAGTCAAAATATTTGAGCATCACAAACATTTCTATTTCTCACCCCAAAAGTGTTATTTTTAATCAACAAATTTCGGCTGCAAAATGTTTTCATCTTTCAAATCCAAGTCTTCAGCTTTTATCTTCGTATAAACCAGATATCTTCCGAAAAACGTAATTGAAGTCGTTTTTTCTTCTTTAGTACTGAGCAAATCAAAACGTTTTCCAAAAGTTACATTATATCATCACTGGAACTCACATTAGACTGTATTTTATTGGGGGTGACTTTGAGGTGCCATGGTTAAAGCGCTTGACTGCGGAGTCGTTGTGAGTTCGAACTCGAGTACCTCAATTCCGTTCATTTTCAAATAGCCTCCGGAAAGGTATGAACCCCCTTCTCATCCTAGCAATAGGTTAAATAGTACCACTACTGTTCCAGAACTATTGATTTGGCATTGAAGCGATGAACTCAAGAATGTTGATATTCCATTAAAAAACAAACAAATCCTCTAAACTTCACTGTACAACTGAGCAAACCGATGTTAAAAGGCTCCAGTGGGCCAAGGCAGAAACGACTGGATAATAGAGCAGTGGAATAAAGTCCTTTGGACTGACAAATCAAAGTCCAAAATTTTATTTGCACATTGTGGGTAGAGTGTTCGCCAATGGTCCAGGAGACCTGGGTTCAATCCCAGGTCGCGTCATACCAAAGAATTTGGAGATGGTACTTGATACCTCCTTATCTAACACTCAGCAATATAAAGTACGTATCGAGGGTAAAGTGGAGCAATCCAGGGAAAGGAGTAGGGCCCTCCCCAACACCATGGTGTAGTAGCTATTGAAAAGGGGGCCTTGTCGCAAAAGAGTTCACGAAAGAGCTACAACCCCCGGTATCATACCAACCGTATGGATGAGATTTGTTATGGTGTGGGGGGCTTTTGCTAAAAGGAAAATCGGGGATTTTACTAGGTTAAGGGCAAACTGAATAAGACCTGCTATCACAGCATACTAATCCTCAACTGACGTCTAGGCTGGTGCAATCAGCGGACTTAAATCCGATTAAATTAGTTTTGGATGAACTTCACCAAAAAGTCAGAACTAAACAACCCGCACGCGCGACTAACCACTTGCAACTTTTACAGAAGGGCTCGGAAGGACGATACTCAGTCGGTCGCTTTGGTAAAAAAAAAAAAATGCCAAGAATCTATAAAGCTATTGTAGCGGTCAAAAAGGGACATTTTGATGATTTAAATGTTTAAGAAATTTTTAATGTTTTTGTTGTTGTTTTGGTTGTATTTAATCTGGCCAAGGAAGGTTTTGTAAAATCTTGGCCCTCGACCGAACAGTCAATTAAGAGATGCACCTGTGTAAATAACATGTGCCTCCGGTCGAAGAAATCGGGGTATCACCTTGACCTGTGGACATGGTTTAAATCGGTGCAGACGCCCACAGGAAGCTGGTGGAAGGAAAACAATTATATAACCAGGTGCCACAGACGGCTAGAGTTAGTTGGAGTCAGTTGCAGTTGAGGTTCGTGTTGCAGTTCGAGGCAGTGAGAACAAGCTCCAGAGAGATGGCTTGGGCGCTCAGGACCCCGGTTGGGCAGCCCAGCAGAATGAGGAAAAAGTGCTGCTTTAGTCAGAGGAACTTGGGGTCAATATGTAACAGTCTCTTCAGTCTCTAACTCATCTCTCACACACAACCCTTTCGCAACCCTTTCGAGAATAAAGTGTGAGAGCTATATATTTCTAAAGTGTGTTCGTTCGTCATTATTGTTGATTATGTTTCCGCATGTATATGTATACATATAGTTGTATAGTTGCTATACAACATTTTTTTTAGTATAATATATGAACCCATTTTGTGAACAATTTGTCTATGATCTTAATTGGCTAATAAATTATATTTTTAATATTTCTGTGGGGAATTGGTTTCTAAAATTATTTTGGATTTTGATCGTTCAAATTGTTTTACGTTAAGTCAAATATTTCCTTCTGTGAACTATCTGAAAGTTTTTAAACTAGTGCAATTAAACCGATTGGTTATGAATGTAATAATACATGTACGATTTCTTTCATTGATTTCTTTCTTTTTTTTTAATGGCATATCAACGTTTGTAGGTTATTTAATGCCAAAGCCATTATCCTAGAAGAACAGTTGTGGTACTATTTAACCCATAGCTGGGAGGATAAGGAGGTTCATACCTTTCCCAAGGGTATTTTGCCCGAAAGTGAACGTAATAGAGTGACTGGAGTTCGAACTCGCGTACTACGATTCCGAAGTCCATCGCTTTAACCATTACACCACGAGGACAGAGCTTCTTGAGTTAAGTTTTTGAACAAAAGATTAACACCCATTTTTAGCATGGGAATCAGTTTAATTCCTAAATATATATATGATAATGATTGCAGCATCTTCACAGATGATTGCCGTCTGAAGTTTCATGTTCTGCATCAAATAGCCCCTCGTGTGTCCTCAGGTGGCTCTGAAGGCCGGCAGTTGATTTACAAGGACGATGATAGACATGAAATGACATACAATAGTCAAAGTTTTAACAGGGTTGATTGGACTGAAAATGTTGTATTTTGGCCTTCGACCCGGCCAAAAATGCAGTAAAGAAAGCCATCACCCAGCAGAGTGGACCTCTGGGCCTCCGGTTGAGCAGCCCTAGAGAACAAGAAAGACTCAATGCTAACGGCCATAAGAGTGGGGGTCAAAATGCTGCAGTTTCTGTTCGGTCTCCAACTCCCTCTCACGCGCAAACCCTGAGTAACCCTTTCCGAACACTTACAATAAAGTGAGAGGTACATATATGTATAAAGAAGTCTTCCTGCGTCTTTATTGTTGTGTCGTTATGATGCTGTAGATGACAATATAACAAAAAGACATATAGTTGTGCACAAGGACAGTATTTATCATGCGGATCTAAAAAATCAAACTGCTCTATCTAAGCATTTGTGGGGTTTAAAAATCATTCAATGATCCACATTAAAAATCATTCAATGATCCATATTAAAAAGATCAAGTACTCCAAAGTCTTTCGACAGTAGATGCAATCTCTGTTTAGAAGAAAAAATGTACATTTTGCTTTTTCCAGAGCCGAAAAAATTATTAAATAAGAGAAGTGAATTAATAGCTAGGTGAAGACATAGGGTTAAATTTAAACTATAGATAATTAACTTAAATTTATAAAAAAAAAAGCATAGAGTTAAACTGAGAATTAATGTAAATTAATAAATTAAAAAAAATGTTAGATAGAAAATTTTGAAAAAACATATCGTATATACGTACTAATCATAAAAAGTGTAAGGGATTAAAAGGTTCTTAATAGTTCTGAAATTTTAAAATAATTTAAAATTAATTAAATCTTGAACTTAATTTAATATAATTATTACTGTATATCTACATAAAGTTATTGAATAAAGTTAAAAATCTAATTTAATATTAGATCTGTAGTTTAAGTCAAAAGATGATTAGAATTTAAAATTTAAAATAGAAATTAAGAATTATTTTTGTAAATAAATTTGCTACATTTCTAACCGAAATTAAAATAAAAACGGAAGTGGGCTAAATGAGGAGATAACTCTTCACCCCTCTTCTATCCCCTCCCACCTTTTTCTGTGTCTATTTTAGTTTTTTTTTAATCCATAGGATCTGAAAAAGTCCTGCTAAATGTTTTTCGTGTTTTTGAAATTTTCAAAAACGGGATGGAAATAAATTTATAATCCTAATGTGACAGGTTTATTGTTTTTCTTAAAGAATATATATATATATATATATATGTGTGTGTGTGTGTGTGTGTGTTTATGTATCTATATACATGCATATATATGTATATGTATAAAAATACGCAACCACACAAACATACACACACACACGTATATACAGTGACACGTGTTATTTTCTGTTATGAATCTCGTTTATGGTCGCCATTTTGCCTGATATTTGGTTAGTAATATCTCGTAAAGTTGTTTTATTTGTATGTGGAAGGAAAATTGAAAAATCATCGTTGAATCCTTTTTTTTATCAAAGTACAAAATTACCTAATGTAAAAGTATATATATATATATATATATAAAGGAACATCATTAAGTTGATAAGTTGAATTTTGTCTAAGGACTTATCAATAAGGAGCACAGTTTACAATTTTGTTTTTAAGGAGTGATCTTTCATGTTTCAAAAGGCTGCGCCTGTAACTCTTATATTTACCGGTCAGTCAGTGTGTTCCCACTCCAGGGAATATTTTTCAACTGAGCCTGGCAGTGGCAAAGCTACGTTTTAAAAATTCGTAAACATTTTTTGGCTGAAAAATGGTTCTCCGTACGCATTAAAGATTCCAGCACAGTCAGCTGGGGCTGAAGAATACACCAACTGAATCTCAGCTGAACGGTTAGACTCTCCCCGCCAACCAACGAGGGTTCTGTATATGACAATGAAGAATCTGAAGTTGAAGCTCCATTAATGCTCGAGCTGTGGGGAATGCTGAGTACTCCTTCATCGCTCCCAGCTCCTTTCAGACCCAGAATGGTAGCACTTTATACGGTTCTATCTATGGGTCAAGTATAACTGTTTTATATTTTAAGTGCAGATAAATACGTTATAAAAAACGAATTGTTATAAATAGAACTGTTTGATCATTTTAATTTGTGTAAACAAACGACTTAAATTATGTTTATTTGAATTGTTAGTTAGATGGCAATATCTGTAACCATTTAACTGTGTGCAAACAAATGAGTAATGTTGAATGGAATAATTAGTGTTAAATGGCAATACTAGTAATCATTTCACTGTTTGCAAACAAATAATTAATATTCAACAGAATTATTTGTGTTTGATAGCAATAATCGAAACCATTTAACTGTGTAGAAAAAATAGCAATACTATTTTGTAAACAAATTAGTTCTTCCTCATTTTAAAATGAAAATAGTGACCAACTAATTTCGTACATATCATTAATATCTATTTAAATGTGTGCAAAGAAATGACTGATGTTCAATTTTGGTTGCCCCATAGCAATACTTGAAACCATTTAACTGTGTGCAAACAAATGAACTCGGGTTCGTTTGAAAATGTTAACAAGAAAATGTGTTTACAAATCATATATATTCAAAATGTGCGTTTAAAAAGTATTTCACATTAAATAACCTACAATGTCTGATAAGCAATAAAACAAAACGAAACCAAAATATTACAGATTCTTTACTAAATTTCACAGACAACGGTTTATGCCCGAAGCACTCTAACTGATTTGCCGCCATTTTGAATAGCCTGAAAACAAATATTCTTGTAAGATGGAAATAATTTTTCTTAAAGACCAATTTCAAAAAGTGCAAGGTTACACTCGTAGAAAAAAATCGACAAAAATATTTTGCTTCAAAAATTGCCTTTATTTTATGACACTCGTATATCTGGAGGTGGGTATCTGAGTTGTTTCCCCATTTTTCCCTTCTATGTTTTTATTTCATGTAATTCACTTGACGGGATTTACAATTCGATGTCTGAATTCCTAAAATAAGAAAAGGAAATGTTTGTATCTTTTACACTCAAATCGATCGGTTTAAAACTGTATTGTATTTGATGACACTGTACGCAAAAAAGAAATCCTTAAGAAATACGATGATCATTAAATAAGTTTCCAGACTTCTTTTGTATGGGCACTTTTATCGATAGTACACACATAAAACTCAAGTCCCCTTCGGAGTAATCCTCTCCAGCTGCAATGCACTTGTTGCACCGTTCCAACAACTTCTGGAAGGCCCCATGGAAGCCCTCTTGTGTGAGCGTGTCAATGACCTTCGTCACAGCCTCTTTCATCTCCTCAATTGTCTCATAACGACAGCCTCTGGGCTTAGGGAATAACCAAAAGCCACAGGGGGCAACGTCTGAACTATAGGGAGGGTGAGGAACTGTCTTGATGCCTATCTTGGTCAAAGAGTCTGTGACAAGGATGGTGTTGTGGACGGGTGCATTGTCTTGGTGGAAATGCCACTGACTCGATTTGAAGAGTGCTCACCTCTTCCAACGGAATCTCTCCTGAACTCCCTAAACATCTCAACATAGTAACCCTAACCTTAACCCTTTGGCCAATCAACTCTGGTGTATTGACTTCCTTACTCCTCTTTAACCTCTCATCATCCCTCAAAGACTTCCTGCCTTCCTTGAATATCTTATACCACTCAAAAACTGCTTTTTTTTTGTACAGGCATTTAAAATTGTCGTAGACTCTTGAAAATTCACTATGTTATTGCTATACATCTTATAGGATTACTGACCGATTTTTATGATTTCAGCTTCAAATAAACAGCTACAGCAGCAATTGGTATACACCCTACTAAAGCCTGATTATCGTTGCTGGTGAATTTCAAAAATGCAATCTCATATGTGAGGACACTTTAGAAGAACGATATGCAATAAAATGCTGTTTTAAACTTGGAAAAAAATGCCACAGAAACGTATGGAATGCTTCAGACTGTTTTTTGACCATCCTGCATGAATCGAGCATCGGTTTTTGAGTGGCATAAGAGATTCAAGGAAGGTAGGGAGTCAGTGAGGGATGATGAGAGGTGTGGGAGGAGTAAGGAAGTCAGAACACCAGAGTTGATCGGCCAAATAAAGAATTTCATGGATACGGACCATCGTGTGTCTATAGAGACAATAAATGCACATTTTGAAAATCAGTTTGGGAACTGCACACACAATTATAGTTATGACCCAGAAGATCTGGTAGGAACGAATAGCAATATTGTTTGTTTTGGCTTTAGTTTCTTTATTTAATGAATGTAACTCGTTTACTTCGATGTAGCAGTCCAATATACGTGTTGCATTTAATAAGTTTCTAGACTTTTTTGTAGGCATTTAAAATTGTCGTAGACTCTTGAAAATTCAGTATGTTATTGCTATACATCTTATGAGATGACAGACTAATTTTTATGATAAGAGCATCCAACCTCTTCCAATCCCAACTACACAAGGAAGAGAAAAATTTGTTTATAAAAATATTCTTACAATGGCTTTTTCACTCGTTTAAAAAGAAAGAAAGATGTAGGCTAGAAGCTGGTGTTTATGGTTTTATTTGTTTGTTGCCATATAAACCTTTGTAGGTTATTTAATGAAGAACAGTAGTGGTACTATTTAAGCTAGAAGAACAATAGTGGTAGTATTTAACCTAGAAAAAAGTAGTGGTACTATTTAACCAATAGATAAGGGGGGTTCATGCCTTTCCCAAGGGTATTTGCCCAAAAGTAAACGTAATAGCGCGACTGGAGTACGAACTCACTTACTAAGATTCCGCAGTTCATCGCTTTAACCGTTACACCTCACTTTAACAATTGCCCACCTAAACGCTAGTGTCAAAACCGAATGCAATCTCATCGTCTGGTGTCATGTATTCTTATGTATTTAAAAAAAAACTTCAAGTAGGTAAACCATGTCAATAAAATAACCTACTTTATTCTTTAAAAACATATATTTATTTATTCATTCATTTATTTATTAAGGAAGACGGGGTGATAAACATTATTACTTATCACAAACTAATCTTTAGTTCAAACATTTTCGCAGAAAATTTAGTCTTTATTTGATTTTTTTCAAAAAATATATAAATATATTCTTTAAAATGAATGGGTCAACCAATTCTCTTGTGGATCTATTCATTTTTAAGTATTTACTTTTTTTCCCTTATTAGAGTAACAAAAATTATATATATATATATATATATATATATATATATATGTGTGTGTGTGTGTGTGTGTGCGTGCGTGCGTATAGAAGTAGATATGGATGTGAATCAGACAGTATGAAGAAAGCAAAAAAAAAAGAAGAATAATTCAATTTAGCTGAATTTATTTTTGACGTAAAGCCAACGTTAAACGTTTCGGTTTTAATAACCTTCATCAGGGCATTGATATCATGAGAATTGTTCTCTCGGCGATGGAAGCTTGTTACGATGAGAACGCTAAACATACCTTAATGAATCTTTCGTTATATACATTTTCTTTGCTCCTCTTACTTTCTTCATATATATATATATATATATATATATTTATATATATTACACAAAGTCAAGTTAGCTGATGGTGGTAACAATTCAATTTTAAGATTTTCTTTCTTCAATATCCATGTAATTAAAAATTTAATAGACAGCTCAATGTAAATAACAATAAATTAAAATATAGATCAAATACTTTTATTTAAAAGAAAAACCTTTAAAAATCACTCATATTTTTGGGATAATATCTATTTCCGCAAACCCTTTATCTTTTAAATAGTAGATCTGCATATTCAGACAAAGAAATCACGTGAAATTTCTTATAAACATTTTTAAAAACCTACAAATTCCGGCTACCCTATCTCCCTAACCCAAAGTTTACCATTTTTTTTAATATAAAAACTTGACTATTTGTTTATACGTTCTGGTTGGCAAATGACACGTAGTTCATGTGGGAACCTTAGATGAACGCGATTCCATTAAACTATCAGGCTAAAATTAATACCAGACGTTTTACCAGACCGTTAAGATCAATCATTGAATTAATCTGTCATCCTTCTTTACTGCCTTTCATTATGAAATGTTTCCAACTTTAACATATACTGGCTCCCTCTGTCTTCGCTCTCGTATTCCCTTTCGCTTTCATCCTATCCAATGATCTCTCTCTCTCTCTCTCTCTCTCTCTCTCTCTCTCTCTCAATCCAGAAACCAGGTACGACTGAGACTGTCAAATTTACTTCGGGTGAAAATGAACAAATTTATAGCAGAAATCCGACGACTTCCTTGACAAATTTATCACACCAAAGAGATTAGTTTTCTCTGACAATCCTCCGCAGACGAAACACTAGTAACATTCTTAAAAAGTACAAATTAGTATACTAATGTGTTACAGTTATCTAATTTACTATTTTTGTCTCAGGTTTTTTTTCTTTTATCGGATTTCAAATTTCCATTTTAATTCAAATGTCTTCGGTTGTCCATCAAAGAATTCACTCACTGCTCAGCGTAACGATTTCAACACTTATTATTACTTAACTACCAATTATTCAAACACCACACACATACACACACACACACACACATATATATATATATATATATATATATGGCGGGATATAACAATTAATTGGCTGGCCATTGATCAACCTGTTAGTATTTTATTGGTACACTAATAAAAATTTATTAATATTATCATTGACTGGGTCATTGGCTCAATGAGTAGAGTGTTCGCCAATGGTCAGGAAGACGGGGTTTAATCGTAGGTGGAGTCATAATTAGTTAGTTTAGCTGTCGACCATAGTCTAGGATGACCCAAAGGCTCTTTTTTCGAAAGCTACTACACTGAGGAGTAGGGGAGGGCGCTACTCCTTAAACACCACACACACACACACACACACACATATATATATATATATATATATATATATATATGGCGGGATATAACAATTAATTGGTTGGCCATTGATCAACCTGTTAGTATTTGATTGGTACACCAATTAAAAATTAATATTATCATTGACCGGGTCATTTGCTTAATGGGTAGTGTTCGCCAATGGTCCGGAAGGTGAGGTTCAATCGTAGGTCGAATCATAATAAAGACTCAAAAATGGTACTTGATGCCGCCTTACTTAACATTCAGCCTTATAAGGTACGGATCAAGGGTAAGGTGAGCCATCCCGGGAATGGATTATCACTCTCCTCTACACCTCATTGTATTAGTTATTTAAAAGGAGTCTTTTGAGTCGCACTCGACTATGGTCAACAACTTTGCTTATAATTATTATCATTGAAAATAATAATAATAATGTCGTGCCGCTAGCACGGATAACCCTGACCCTCTCTCGCCACTTTTCCCTATCGTTCATCGCCTCTGGCAGATCTTCAGGGCTACATCCCGTATCCTCACATAGCTGCTGTATGTATGTTCTAGCTGGCCGTCCTGCTTTTGCTCGGCCATAGACTTGAGGAATCTTGCTGTCACTTAGACTCCAGTGAAAAACCATCGGCTAACGCTGATGTGAAAAGCTCTAATGAGTGAATAATAATAAGCGGGAGTGTATACGTGAAGACTTGGACGAGGCAACGAAAGGGAAACCTCAAGAGAAAATAAAATCTTTCAATATCACCCCAAAACGACGCCACAAGGACAAATTATACCAAAGTGAAGATCGATGATAGGCAACAAAATACCTAGGGCAGATTAAATGGTAAGAAAGATACAATTGTTTCTCATCAGCAAATGCAGCAAATTAACGAAAAAGTAGTACAAGACGAGGCACGACTGGGTGTGAAAGGTGATCCACAGGGAATTATGCAAGAAATTAAAATTTGACATCATGCAACCAGATGGCAGAGTCACAAACTAGAATCTTGGAGTTTAAGATACAAACGCATCACTTAAAATCAGCCAGAAAACCATATTTAATATTAATTAACCGGAAAGTTCTGACTGACCTCTGTGATATAATAAAAGTAAGCGAAAACATTGACAAATACGTGTGTTATATAAGTAAGCTTATGATTAATAATGTTAATCATTTTTCATTAATTATATTTTATTATTTAGTTTGGTAAGGCTTTGAACTGTTTGTTGTCTCTGTTTCAGGCGTCGTTGTCAGACGGGGCGATCGCACCCTCACGCAAAAGGATATGACAATCATCATGGGAAATGGGACTGGGTTGAATTGCGTGGATGGTTGACATCATACCCGGAAGGGATAATTCTAAGAATTTGAGGATATTGATAAAGACTCGAGTTGAGATTTGACCGTTGAAACCAGCTGTGGGTTTTTTCCAGATCTGATCAGATCAGATCAGCTAGGGTCTCGACCGGCAGGTATGAGTTGAGATCTTATACACTACAAGATGAACCGTGTGGTGGGATGTCAGCATAATATAGTTAGTATAGGTTCTAATAAACTGTGTCTCTCTCTCTTCTTTTCACCGAGGGCTGAAGGCAGAAAAAAATATACCTGTTCGTATCGCCTGTATTATTATTGTTATAATTGATATCATTATGGCTATATAACGCTTGGACTTCTTCGGAAAACAAAGCTTTGGCATATGAGGGTAACAGTGATACCACTTGTAATTTGTGTGCTCGGATCGACCCCTTAGTCCTGGAAAGGGTACGAAGAATCGGATATCAAACGAAAAATAAAGTCTATCAAGACTACATAATTGTTGAGATCGACTAGAATACAGAGAAGAAACCTGAAAAAGAGTTGGTGTTATTCACACTTCAGTGAACGACTACCACCAGACACTGTTGTGAAAATTTCTCCAAAACTGAAATAATGATAGGGAGATTACATAAAATATTACCTGGGCTTGGTTACAAAGAGGAAACCTCAAAAGAGAAATTTCGTCTCGTTTAACAGCAGCACAAAATAAGGCCACAAGGACAAATTGTATCCGAACAAAGATTGATAAAATGAAATAGAATAACCCGTGTAGGTTTTGTGGAGACAGATGAAACAGTTAATCAAATAATAAGCGAATGCTGACAACGAGCATAAAATGAGTCCAAAACTAGACCTGACTGGGTGGGAAAGGGGATCCACTGGGAATTGTGCAAAAAATTAAAACTTACAAATGGTATATACCAAACTGTGATGCATAAAATTAGCTCTTAGATTGAGAACCTAACGGATCACTCAAGATTGTGGTTAATGATTAGAGTGCTCGCCAATTGCCCGGGAGACCTCGGTTCAATCACAGGTCGAGTCATACCAAAGACTCAAAAAATAGTACTTGATGCTGCCTTGCTGAACACTCAGCATTATGAGGTAAGGATCAAGGGTAAAGTGGAGCAATCCAGGGAAAGGAGGAGCGCTCTCCCTTACACCTTAGCGTAGTAGCTATCGAAAAGGGAGCCTTCGGGTCACCCTCGACTACAGTCACCAACTTTACTTAAAGAAAAAAATGTAATCTGGAGGATTTTTTTACGGACCTCAGATTTAAAATCAAAGAAAACGAAAAGATAGACAAATATAAGTAAATTGCGAGTGATCTGAAAAAGCTGTGGAGCATAACGGAAGAGATGATACTTTTGATAGTTTGCGCGTTTGGAAAAGTCTCCAAAGTCTTCGAAAAAAGACATGTTAAACAAGAAACCAAAGCAAGAATTGCGACCATAGAGACCTCAAAATTATTAGGGTCTTATATACTAAGAAAATCATGGAGACCAGAGGACACTGGCAATAGCTTAGACACCTGTCTGATGTGAAGAATTCACAAGCAGTGACATGATAACGATTGTAATAATCACATAATTAGCGAATGCAATAAACTAGTGCAATGGGGGCATAAGATATGAAACGACTGGGTTGGAAAGGCGATCCACTGAGAATTGTGCAAGAAATAAAAATTTGACAGTAATAACGTATGGTATATGCACAAACCAGAAGAATGAGACATACAAACTTCTCTGGGATTTTGTGATTACCTATGTGACCATACCCACTCGGCCCCTCGTTACCTCAACTCATTTAAACCATTTCAATCTTGGCCGGTGATCATCCAGTGGTTCCGACAGGAGAATTACACATTTCTTTATGGCTACAAGAAATACAATCAAGGGAGCGGGAGAAAAGAACAAAGAACCAATGAACAATATGGGCTTGGGTTAACTCAAGTGCAAGAAGTTTAAGTTGTGACACTCTGCATTCCTTTGTGCATCTGTAGACTAACGCTAGCGTGGATTTCAAGCGAAATTACTACAAAGCTACTAAGAATGCCAACTCAACTTGACTGGTCTTCCCTCACTGCTGCTGGACTCTATCTCATGCTGACTGGTCTCTTCTGCTGTTCGGTGTCGACTGCCCCTCAGCGTCACCCGTCGCCAACCGCTTCCTCTTGGTTCCTTCTTCCAACTCCTCACTGGCGTTCCCTTGCCTACTTCCGGTCGCGTCGACATCTCGAGCTCAGGCCTTACTTTGGTTTCGCGCCAAAACAGACAACGGGATCGTCTGCTTAGCAGACCACCCACATAGTGTCACACCTAATCCCGGCCAGAAGTCCAAACCTCGTGATATTTAACAAAAAAAAAAGAGAACTTGTCAGATAGTGGACCTGGATTTTCCAGTGGACCACAGCGTGAAAATCAAAGATAGCGAAAAAAAGATATAAGTACTAAGACTTTGCTAGAGAACTAAGAAAGCTGGTAAACATGAAGGTTACTTTAATCCCAATTGTAATTGGTGATCTTATGTTGTATAGTGACCTTCGACCCAGCCAAACATGCCATTCCAAAGACGCGGAAGTTGCATATTCCATTGGCGTAGGCAGGCTTGGCTGACAATATGGGACAAGGTAAAATCATGCAGTACAGTCATAGACTGATGCACCAGAAGAGAGTGACCTATGAACTGCATGACAGTTATATCCGCTTGATGACGATCAAACATGCCATTCCAAAGATTGAGTGGGCGATTGAACTATTATATAACTCGGTGAGGACAGGAATTCAGTTAGTTTGGAGACCAGAAGTTGGATACAAGATGTGGTAGAGAAAGCCAGCACTCAGCAGAAAGCTGGGCCCCTGGGCCTCTGGTTCAGCAGCCCTGGAGAACGAGAAAGACACAAAGCTGATGGCTATAAGAGTGTGGGTCAATATGTTGCAGTTCTGTTCGGACTCCAACTCCCTCTCACACACAAACCTTTCAAATAAAGTGAGAGGTATATTTTTCTAAAAGACTGTGTCGCTCGTCTTCATTGCGTCTTCATTGTGTCGTTGTGTTCTGCATGAATCTGCATATGACTATACAACACTTGGAACTCTTGCTAATGGCTTGGAAAGGGGACTGGAAGAGTTAGAAATCGCAAGATAAATCATGACCATCCAAACTACAGGACTGTTGACAGATGAATGCTGAAAAAAGTATTTCTTTCTTTCTATCTTTCTTTCTTTTTTTTACTCTGATTCTTTATTTCTTTCTTTCTTTATTTGTCCATTGCTTCTGTCATTCTTTCTTCCTTTATTTATTTGACCATTGCTTCTTTCTTTCTTTCTTTCTTTCTTTCTTTCTTGTACATTGCTTCTTTCTTCCTTTTTCTCTTTCTTCTTTCTTCCTTTATTTGGCTATTGCTTCTGTCATTCTTTCTTCCTTTGTTTATTTATTTGACCATTGCTTCTTTCTTTCTTTCTATCTTTATTCATTTATGCATTGCTTCTTTCTTTCTTTCTTTGCACACTGCTTGTTTTTCCGTCCTTTCTTTTGTCCATTCTGTGGTCATCACCTCTTTCTTTCTTTCTCGCTAGTTTTTCCGTAATCTTTTTTTCATTCATTTTCTTTCCAAAAGAATGTACCTATTGACATCCCTTTGCAGTTTTAATCGAATGTTTTAAATGGGTGCAAACAAGAGTTAGCGGTTAATATTGCGTTCTACAGTGGGGACGCTAATGTTAACCAAGCTGTTAAAACAGAAAATTTATAATTATTGCTGCAAAGAACGTGTGAGATTTAGGAATATCGCACCCAAATTTGAAAACAAAAAATAACAACAAAAATTCTCCTTTGAGCAATCAATCAATAATTTCGATCGGACTAGGAAGTACAACTTAGGACAAGTTCTCTATCGACTAAAACCTGGCACAAAGGAGCCCAGTAAGTTGGGGCTGAAGATGACACCCACCAAATCACGGCAGAGGTGTAAGTCCCTAACTCTTAACGAGTATCGTTTATATGACACTAAACCATCTGATGGTAAATCTCCGATAGTACTGGAGCTTTGAGGAATGCAGATTACCCATTAATGCCATATTCCCAGCTCCACTCAGACCTGGAGTGACTGCACTTGACAGGATCGTATCTATGGGTCGAATAGAATTGACTAACATTTAAACTGAGAGCAAACAAATGACTTATCCTAAATCGGGTGGTTAATAACAGAACTTTTTAATCTTTTAACTGTGTGCAAACAAATAACTGGCGTTTTAATTGAAATGTTTGTGATATATAGCAATACATGGAACCATTTGACTGAGTTCAAATGAATGAATACAGTTGAATAGAATAATTAGTGTTAGATAGCAATACTTGTAACCACTTTACTGTCAGCAAACAAATGACTGATATTGAATAGCATTATTAAATAGACCACCTGATTATAGTGTTCGCTAATGGTCCAAGAAAGCGGGGTTCAATCCCATGCTGAGTCATACCAAAGACTCAAAAATGATACTTGGTACTGCCTTGCTTAACACACAGCGTTATAAGGTAATGATCAGAGGTAAAGTGGAGCAATCCAGCAAATGAAGTAGCACTCTCCCCTACACCTCGATGTAGTAGCTATTGAAAACGGAGCCTTCGGGTCACCCTCAACTAAGGTTACCAAATTTTTAGTGTTAGATAAAAAAAAAGGTAAAACCATTTAACGGAGTAGAAATGATGGCAATACCGTTGTGCAAATAAATAAAATTTAACTCATTTAAAAAAGAAGTTGACAAAAAACTACGTGCGAATAAAAGACTGAGTTAAATTGTAACTGTTATATACCAATACTTGAAACCATTTAACTCTGTGCAAACAAATACTTAAAGACCATTTAACTCTGAGCTAACAAATACTTAAAGACCATTTCACTCTGTGGTAACAAATACTTTTCAAAAACATTTCCCTCTCTGAAAACAAATACTTGAAAATATTTTACCTCTGTGCAAACAAATACTTAAAGACCATTTAACTCTGAGCTAACAAATACTTAAAGACCATTTCACTCTGTGGTAACGAATACTTTTTAAAAACATTTCCCTCTCTGAAAACAAATACTTAAAAATATTTTACCTCTGTGCAAACAAATACTTAAAGACCATTTAACTCTGAGCTAACAAATACTTAAAGACCATTTCACTCTGTGGTAACAAATACTTTTCAAAAACATTTCCCTCTCTGAAAACAAATACTTAAAAATATTTTACCTCTGTGCAAACAAATACTTAAAGACCATTTAACTCTGAGCTAACAAATACTTAAAGACCATTTCACTCTGTGGTAACAAATACTTTTCAAAAACATTTCCCTCTCTCAAAACAAATACTTAAAAATATTTTACCTCTGTGCAAACAAATACTTAAAATCCATTTAACTCTGAGCTAACAAATACTTAAAGACCATTTCACTCTGTGGTAACAAATACTTTTCAAAAACATTTCCCTCTCTGAAAACAAATACTTAAAAATATTTTACCTCTGTGCAAACAAATACTTAAAGACCATTTAACTCTGAGCTAACAAATACTTAAAGACCATTTCACTCTGTGGTAACAAATACTTTTCAAAAACATTTCCCTCTCTGAAAACAAATACTTAAAAATATTTTACCTCTGTGCAAACAAATACTTAAAATCCATTTAACTCTGAGCTAACAAATACTTAAAGACCATTTCACTCTGTGGTAACAAATACTTTTTAAAAACATTTCCCTCTCTGAAAACAAATACTTAAAAATATTTTACCTCTGTGCAAACAAATACTTAAAATCCATTTAACTCTGTGCAAATAAATACTTAAAAAACCATTCCACTCTGTGCAAACAAATACTTAAAGACCATTTAACTCTGTGAAAACAAATAATTGAAACGATTTAACTCTGTGCAAACAAATACTAAAAATCCATTTAACTCTGTGCAAATAAATACTTAAAAACCATTCCTCTCTTTGCAAACAAATACTTAACGACCATTTAACCCTGTGAAAACAAATAATTGAAACGATTTAACTCTGTGCAAACAAATACTTAAAAACCATTTACCTCTGGGCAAACAAATACTTAAAAAACATTTGACTTTGTGCAAATAATGCTTAAAAAAACATTTCACTCTGTGCAAAGAAATACTTAAAAACGATTTCACTCTCTTCAAACAAATAATTAAAAGACATTTCAGTATGTACAAACAAATGATGAATAGACATGTTTGGAACAATTCAACTGAATGCCAAAAAATAAACTCAACCTTCTTTAAAATTCTGCAAAATGTGTTTTTGGTCTAGAGGTTGGAGTGTTTGCAAATGGCCCAGGATACCAGGGTTCAATACCTAGTCGAGTCATACCACAGACTCAAAAATGGTACCTGATATTCCTTGCTGAACAACGCATTACAGAAACGGATCAAGAGTAAAGCAGAAAAATTTAGGAAAAGGAGTAGCTCCCTCCTGAATACCTTGGCGTAGTAGCTATTGAAAAGGGAGCGTTCAGGTCGCCCTCGACAATGGTCACCAACTTTACTTGTATAAACAAGATTTGGCATTAAATAACCAACAATGATTGATATGCCATGAAGCCAAACCAACCAACATGATACAAAGAAAAGAAATGATACTCTCCAAACTTCGTATTAGCCACACGCACATTGCTCACTCAGACCTACTAAAAAGGAAAGACCACCCAATATGCTAAACGTGCAAAGTACGACTCACCGTCTACCACATTCTTATAGACTCTGACAGGTTTTGACAAACTTTCCCAAAATACTTTCAAACACGCAACTTAAGGACTTTTTCAAAATACCATGTCCAGCGTTTTTCATTCATTTCAACATTTTCTTGGATTGCATAAGTCTGTGCCTTGAAGCTTATATTCATATTTTAGGATTTCCTAGGCATATACATTGATATTAAAAAAAAAAAAAGCAGATTTATATGATTTGAATTTCGTCAAAAACGAGGAATGGTTCGAAATCTCTCGATGAACTAACGGAACGTAGATTATGCACAATGTTTCTAATATCAGGTGACGTATTTTAAAGAAACGAACGCTGATTCATTGATCAAATGGCCAATTTTTCTTGTCATAAACAGCCAACTTTTCTTGTTGTACAACTTTTCCTAATTTTTATATATTTTTACACTTTTTATACATCCATCTACACTTAACATCACTAATAAAACCCCTCACAGCCCTGATGATGGTTCAGCAGAACCGAAACGCTATAGTGTCGACTGGCTTTGTTTCTCTATAAATCCCCACTTTCTATTTGGATTATTTGTTGTCAATTTTTCTTCACGAATTATCGGATTACTATCCATTATTTTCTTCCATATATATATATATATACAGAGAGAGAGAGAGAGAGAGAGAGAGAGAGAGAGAGAAATAGAAAGAGAAAGAGAGAGAGATGTCTTAGCGTGTTTGTGTATATATATATACGTATGTGAGCGTATCTGTATATAAATAGGTCTGTAAGCGTATATGCGTATATATATATATATATATATATATATATATATATATATGTATATCTATATCGATAAGTTCCCCTAAGGGGGGTGAGCATTCTGGCGAAGGAATAAACAGCTGCCACTCGCATAATGCAAAGCTCTTCAAATGAATTGAGCACTCTGGTTTCCGGCAAGGCAAAATGTAAACAAACGAAAGCTACTACATAATGCCTTATAATTTCCGAGCGGACGTGGTTCGCTTGCTGGCTGAGTGGTATGATACGAAGTCAAAAAGAATGTTGAGCAAGTTTCGATCCCAGCTTATAACATATTAAAATATGAGTAATTTTTAAAGGTTTTTCTTTTATATTGCACACACACACACACACACACACACATATATATATTATTATATATATATATATATATATATCATCATCATCATCATGTCGTGCCACAGGTACGGATATCCCTGACTCTCCCTCTCGCCACTTCTCCCTATCGTTCATCGCCTCTAGCAGGTCTTCAGGGCTACATCCCGTATCCTCACATAGCTGCTGTATGTATGTTCGAGCTGGTCGTCCTGCCATATGTGGGGAGCCATAGGAGTACATCACTTATGAGCTCGTCCCTGCTACTTCAGCAGTGTTCTGCATGTCTGGTTCGTTAAACTTGGATAGTTTTCGTGATGGGAGGCAGGTGGCCGTATAGTTGGTGTCTTGTGGGGTGTTGTCGCTGTGTGTGTGTGTGTGTGTACCATATAAAAAGAAAACCTTTTAAAATGACTCATTTTTTGTAATAATATTTATTTAAGTAGACCGTACATTTTAAAAAGAAAAGTTAGATTTGCCTCTTCGGGCAGAGAAACCATTTGTAACTTTATAAAAAAATTAGAGGCCTTCTGAAGAGAGTACTCTTACAAAAAATGTCGTTAATTTTTTAAGGTGTTGCTTTTATATGGAAGTGTTGTATAGCCAAGATACGGATACGTGAAATATTTATAATGCATATATACGGATATGTTAAAACGTTCACATGCATAAAATGTTCATAGGTATATGCATAGTAATCCCGAAAAACTGACGACTCTGTTGGTTCAGGTAAGAAACTTTTATTACCTTCTTGACTTTTAGGCTTTCGACACGAGGAGAGAGAGACAGAATTTTTACTATGCTGACTGATCGTCCAGCGTCAGCTCTCGACTCACTGACCCAACCAACGCGCATGCACCCCTCAGCCATCAACTGGACTCGTTTAGGTTCAAATCTCAACTAACTGCTTTTTTTTTTCAAAATACCCAAGAATCCCAGCCCATGGCTTCCGGGCATGACGTCATTCACATCCCCAGTCTTATTTCCTATCCTGTAATTTTTAAATGACATCTGTGATTGTCACATCCTCCCCGCGCGAGCGTGAACACCAGCACTCAATGTGTGCACCTAACTAACCCGAATGATAAGATATAACCAACGAAAAATGATAATATAAAAAAAATCCTTCCGAAATTATATAACAGAATTGTTTGCTCCGTATTTTAATTTATCATGATTTTACCTTAAGCTATCTTTTCAATTTTAAACTACGTTGATATTGGAGAAAGAAAATCTTAGAAAAAAATCGTTACCATAGGCTGACTTGGCGTTGGATAATATAAAGATAAATATATATCATCATCATGTCTCGAATGGCGAGATCCCTAACCCTCTCTCATCATCCGTCTCTATCGTCCATCACTCCCGGTAGGTCTTCAAGGCAAAATCATGTATTGCAAATTGCTGTATTGTGTAGCGTTTACTTTTTTTTTACAAAGTAGTAATGTACATACAAAAGTTACATCACTTTTGTAATCCATCCTTCCCTGATGATGGTCCAAAGTTGGGCAGAAAGTACTCGGGAAACAACAATATTTACCCAACCCCTCCGCTCGGGCAGGATATGACACAAGGTCAATTTTTAAGCGGAGTTTAACAGCCCCATACTCGGGAAATAAGTAATTATGGAAGATTTATCAACCAATTCCCCCCGAATATCATAAGATCAATACGGCAATTCGAAAGGATTAACAAAAAAATAGGTAGACAAAATATCTCTATTATGTTCAAACACATATATATATATATGTATATATATATATATATATAAGTTGGGTGATTGTTGTGGACGCCGACCCAAAGGCTCCCTTTTCAATAGCTACTACATCAAGGTGTTGAGGAGGACGCTTCTCTTTTCAATGGATTTTTCACTTACCCTCGAGTTGTGTCTTATAATGTTCAGTGTTAATGTAGGATGCATCATGTACCATTTTTGAGATTTTAGCATGACTCGATCTGGGATTGAACCCCGGTCTTCAAGGACATTGGCGAACACTCTAGCTATTATCTTATATATATATATATATATATATATATATATATATATATTCTCCTAAAAGAGGAGTAGTAACTATGTATATATATATTGACTACTGTTCTTCTAGGGGAATCGCTTGGCATTAAATAACCTACAAAGGTTGATATGCCATTAGACAAATAAATCAAACCCAAGGAAACCTAAATATCTATAGTGGTATTTGGTTTGGTTTGATTTGGGTTTTATGGCTTATCAACAATTGTAGGTTATTTAATGCCAAATCCATTTTTGTACATAAAAAGCAGTTATATTTCAATCAGTTCCGTTTAGCATAAGAACACAGTTTAAATGTCAAAAATATTTTTCTCTCAAACAATTCAGTTTAGCATAAGTACCATGTTTAAATGTCAAAAACAGTGCTATTTCAAACCATTCAGTTTACCATAAGTACGCTGTTGAGTTCTCTTTTACCCATAGTTAGGACCCTGTCAGGTGCTACCACCCCGTTCCAGAGCAGTACCGGGAACGATGGCAATGATGTTGTACCTCGCATTCCTCACAGTTCCAGAATTACTAGAACCTCATCATCAGATTGTTTAGTGTCATAAACAGGACACTCCTGGGCAGGGTCTTACCCTTCTCCGGAGAAGTAGTCGATGTATTCTTCAGCCCTCAACCAGCAGGCTGGGCAAAGTTGTATTTGTGTGTATATCTGTTCTTTATTACGATAGATACAATTACGCATGTGGAATATATCATTGCATTGCACGCATATGTATATCTATACCCACGTCCAAGTATTTATACATAGATGATTTTTATACGAATAGAAAATGGATTCGTGTAAGAACAGGATATCAAAATATATTTTTATATAAAAATATACACATAAAGGTATGCAAACACAAGACGCATACAGGCAAATATATGCAGGTTATTGTGGGTTAGACAATGTTCATTATACGAATTGTAAGACATTGTCATGTATATATATATATATATATATATATATATATATATATATATATATATATATATATATATATCATGCAAGTTAAGAGAGAGAGAAACTGAGAAGTCGTTATATACAGCAACTTTTTTCCGTATATATGTATATGTATATATATATACACGGAAAAAGTGGCTGTATGTCTGTGGATGACTATATATATATATATATAAGCGTACGTATTTGGTTATGAGTGTCTGGGTCTTTTCTTTTTTTTCCGGGGCCCATACTCGTATTAATCGACAATATGAACGGACGTGAACAGTAATATTAAGATTCTGTTCAGCGAAAAAGATTTACAGCCAAAATAGTCAGCTTCCATACGGAAACTGATGAAGCGAGGGTGACAGTGATGAAAATTGAAAGTGGATGGAAATCATATAAAAGCCGTGATGATACCGCTCGATCAATGGGCAAAATTGTTAATGCTGGGTCACAAAGAAAGGCAAGGTAGAGACACTGGTCAGCCACTCTCATCTCGTAATGTTACCCCTGTTATGTCCATCTCTGGTAATGGAGTGGAAAACTACTTAAGACTACTTTTTATTTTGTTCCTGACAGGAAAGCGATTTTCATAAATGCCTGGACAGTGGTGTCAGAGTTATAGTCTCCCTATATATAAGTGGTCTCGCTCACGTCATTCAAATGTACATTTTTAGCAAAGGCTCACACTTCTATCGGCGTATAGCTCGATATACAAGTTTTATCATAAAAATGCACTTGTTGAAGTACTCGTTTACGCCGGGTAAGATGCCAAGTCAGATCGCATACACAGTGATATCAAAATTTTCTATTTATTTCTTTATTTTTGTTGAGACTTTTTTAAACACTTATAAATTAATGATGTACTATTCACTGTTACGAAGTATTATTTTTATCATAAATTAATCATTTCAACGGTATAACAACCAGACTGGGGTTATTTTATACCAAGAAGTTAAGAATCGCGTTCAGTGTACGGCCATATCGACATTTTTTGTATAAGTTTTTTTTTTTTTGCCGTTTTTTTTTTCACGTCGTCTCATTGGATAAAGAGAAGTCTCTGAGATGTCGTGGCTAATATACGGGACAGCGACCTCGTAGAAAGTGAGTTCAAACTCCAGTCGCACGGTTAAGATCATGTTCTGGCTAATACCCATGAGAAAAGTAAGAATTCTCTCATTCTCCCTCAAAAGTGCCACAACTTTTATACAAGAACGTATTCAGCATTAAATAACCCATGAAGGTTGATATGCCGTTAAACAAAAAACAAGTCAAACCGAACATATCATATACGAATAGCTGATATATTTTGGCACTTGAAGATACACTAACAGTAACAGTCACTCCGGATAAGAGTGGAATTCGGAGTAATGGAAATGCCCCCATTTCCATTTCTTCGAATTCCAGTTTTCTCAAGGTTCCCAAGTCTCCCGAACAAGAGCCTCACCATCAGATCTAGAATGTTATATTCTTTCCTTCAATGTTTCCTTCTTTTCAACCTTAAGTTTTAATGTTTGTTCCTTATATTTTAACAAATAATTTACAGACACTTAGAAATTATTGTTTCCTATATATATATATATATATATATATATATATATATATATATAAAAGATTTAAATATCTATTTTATTCGCATATGGGACCCTAAAATGAATTTTGCGAAATTGAACAAACTTTACATGTAATTGTATTTGAAAAAGAACTGATTTTACGTTTAACTGTGTTTGAAAAAAAATGATTTTACATTTAACTGTATTTGAAAAAGAAGTGATTTTACATTTAACTGTGTTTGAAAGAGAACACGTATTACATTTAACTGTGTTTGAAAAAGAATTGAATTTACGTTTAACTGTGTTTGAAAAATAACTGATTTTACGTTTAACTGTGTTTGAAATAGAACATATATTATATTTTTCTGTGTTTGAAATAGAACTGTTTTACATTTCAAAATAACTGATATTCTCGTCAGTTGGGGCTGCAGAATACACTGACTTAATCTCTGCAGAGGTATAAGACTCGCTTAACGACTGTCCTGGATATGACACTAAACAATCTGATAGAGAGCCTTTAGTTGGTTGGTTGGTTGGTTTGGTTTTTAGAGATATCAACCTTTGTAGGTTATTTAACGCCAAATCCATCTTTCTGCAAAAATTATTCAGTTAGCATGAATACACACTTTGTCAAAAGCATTTCTATTTCAAGCTATTCAGTTTAGTCAAACAGTTCTAATTCAAACAATTCAGTTTAGCATAAATACACTGTTTTGTTCTATTCAACCCATAAATAGGGCCCTATCAGGTGCTACTATAGAGGGCCAACGTTGACCTGGGAGTAATGGCATTGAAGGGGTACTCCACATTTCCCCAAAGCTCCAGAATTACATGAACCTCACTATCAGATTTTTTAGTGTTATATGCAGGACACTCATTGGTGGGGTATCGCTCGGCAGAGGTGCAGTTAGTGAATTCTACGGACCCAGCCAACTGGGTAAAGACTTCAATACTGCTGGAGCTTAAGGGAATGAAGAATACCCCTAGTTGCCATCGCTCCCTGTTCTGCTCAGGCTCGAAGTGGTAGCACCTAATAGATTCCTTTCTGTGTGTCAAGTAGAACTAAACTGTATAATTACGCTAAACTGAATTGTTTGAATTAAAACTGATTGGAAATTTGAAAGTGTTAAAAATTTATTGTTATACTTAACAGAATTCTTTGAAATAGAACTGTCTTGACATTTATCTGGGAGTAAACAAAAAAATATTTGATGTTAAATGACTTGAACAGGGTTGATACGTCGGAAAACCAACCAACTAAAAGGTTCTACCTCTCTCGAACAGACTGTATTCATGAATCATGTTGATGTATGGGTATTGTACATTAATCATATCTTTGGAAGAAGATGCTCACCATCCGATGCAGTTTAGTCTCTTACCAGGGTCACCTTTTTCATTCAGTCGATAACCTGTCATTAGCAGTCAATATTACGTTAATTATGACCTTAAAACTATAAAAAAAAATAACTGTTATTCATAATGAAACGTATCAAGAAACGTGCACACAAGACGGTGTAACACTATGTAGGTGGCCCGCCAAGCAGACGATTCCTTTGTCTGTTTTGGCGTGAAAGCAGACAAAGAATTTGGGACTTGAATTCTCGCCGCGTCCGGAAGTGGAAGGGGACGCGAGAAGAGAGTTGGTTGGAAAAAGGAGCTGACAGGCAGTTGGCGACGGGACACGGACAGAAGCGGTCGACATGGGACAGCAGAGAGGCGAGGCAGCATGAGATGGGGTCCAACGACAGTGAAGAAGATCGAGTCAAGATATGTCGGCATTCCAGTTGCTTTGTAGAATTTTCGCTAGTAATCCATGCTAGCATTAGTCCATATATGCTATCGGAAATGTAGTGTTGCACACTCCCTTTCTGCACTTGAGTTAACCCCAAGCGTTTGTTCGTTTGTTCTTTTTTTCTCCTGTTCCCTCGATTGTATTCTTGTAGTGGCAAGAAATGTGCGTTACCCCTATCGGAACCACTAGTTGATCACCGGCCGTAAAGAAGCGAAATGGTTAGAAGAGTTGATGTAACGTGTGGGGGCCGGGGGGTAACGTAACAACGGGACCCAGTGTCCGTCATCATCATCATGTCGTGCCGCTAGCACGGATATCCCTGACCCTCTCTCGCCATTTCTCTCTATCATTCATCGCTTCTGGCAGGTCTTCAGGGCTACATCACGTATCCTCACATAGCTGCTGTATGTATATTCGAGCTGGTCGTCCTGCTTTTCCTTGGCCATATGTGGGGGTCCATTGGAGTACATCACTTATGAGCTCATCCTTGCTTCTCCAGCTGTGTCTGGCATGTCTGGTTCGTCTAGCTTGGATAATTTACGTGATGGGAGGCAGGTGGCCGTATAGTTGGTGTCTTGTGGGGTGTGGCCGCCAGGACTTGTTCTGTATTGCTCGCAACATTCTTGTGTAATTGTCGTCCAGCTTCTTCTCCAGCCGTTTTGTTAGCGTCCAAGTAGTACATCCATTCAGTAGTATGGATACGACCGCTGCCTAGAAGAAACTGCGTTTCATTTTATCGGCCAGGTCTGATTTCCATATGATCTATAGTCTATCGATAGCTGTCTATGACTTCGTTAGCTGCGTGTCGTTGTATTTTTCGGTTGATGAGATACTGCTTCCAAGGTAGGTGAATTTGTCTACCAGTTTCAGAGAGGTCCTGTCTAGTGTGAAAATATCGCCTCTTTGATTATAGCACATATATTCAGTTTTGTCTGTATTGACATGGAGGTCAATGCCTGCGGCAGCTCGTTCCAAACTATGCAGTAGTGTTTCAGCTTGGTTGGGTGTATTTGCAAGAATCGCTATGTCATCGGCGTCCGTACAATGCTGAAAATGTTTACTGATGTGTTTATGTGTAGGATTTCAGAAGAGAAGGTAGCAACATTGTTAAATATCTATTAACGAAAACTGAACAGTTCTTGGTCCAACCCAGAAAGCTAATAATCTATGAAATATATACCAGGAGTGATCATGGTGCACCGCTGAGTAACCGACAATGAAATATCAATCACAAGAACTCTCATTGCCGGTGCGAAACTCAGTCACACTTGTTCGCTCTGAAAGTTTTTAAAAGGAACTGTTATTTCAATGAGAGGGATAAGATTGTACTACATCCTCTACTCACTCATTTTGGGATAAGCGACGTCATAACAAAGAATAAATATTTCCTTGAGGAACAAGAAAATATCAATTTCTGTTCCCCATAGATGAGACTGATCAAGAAAGAAGTTCTAGCTCATGAGTGATTTTTTCTGTGGTCACGTGTCTGAATCTTACTTTCCTGATATGAGCAACGTCGTCTCATTATCATTTCATCTCTGTAATTTTGTTTTCCGTCAACTTTTTTCGAGCCACTTGCAAAACTATCCTCAGAGCAATGTATATATATATATATTCATCATATCGTGCTGGCAGCACGGATATCCCTGACCCTCTCTCGCCACTCCTCCCTATCGTTCATCGCCCTAGGTAGGTCTTCAGGACAACAACCTGTATCCTTACATAGCTGCTGAATGTACGTTCGAGCTGGTCGTCCTGCTTTTGCGCGGCCATGTGTGGGGATCCATGAGAGTACATCTCTTATGAGTTCATCTCTGCTTCTCCAGCAGTGTCCTGCATGTCTGGTTCGTCTAACTTGAATAGTTTTCGTGATAGGGGGCAGGTGGCCGTACAGTTGGTGTCTTGTGGGGTGTTGCTGCCAGGAGTTGTTCAGGATTGCACGCAGCATTCTTGTGTAATTGCCATCTAGTTTCTTCTCCAGCCGTTTTGTTAGCGTCCATGTAGTGCAGCCATATAGCAGTATCGATGGGACCGCTGCCTGGAAGAAACTGCGTTTCATTTTATCGGTTAGGTCTGATTTCCATATAATCGATAGCCTATTGATAGCTGTCCATGCTTTCGTTAGCCTCGTTTCGATGTCCTTTTCGGTTGATTCGACGCTAGTTCCTAGGTACGTGAATTTGTCTACTAGTTTAAGTGGGGTTCCTTCTAGAGTGGAGATGTCCCCCGTTTGGTTATAGCACATATATTCCATTTTGTGTGTATTCGACCACCAAACACTATGACTGGGCCCTATTAAACAACAAAGATATAAGAGATAAATACGTATTAGAATTAAGAAACAGATTCGAAACACTACAAGAAAAGACGGAAAAAAGTACACCAAACGACGAATATGAAAATTTCGTCAATGCACACCTCGAGACAGCAGCAAAATACATTCCAACAAAAATTAAAACTAAATATAGAGTCCCATGGGAAACTTTAGCGGTGAGAGAAAAACGTGCACTAGTGAAAACAGCCTCCAAAAACTATCGAAAAAACCCAAAAAACACAAATGCCTTAAAACTAAAAACGGCACAATATCAATTAGCAGGCATATATATAAAGGAACAGACAGAATACATTCAAAATCAGATAGATAAGATTAGAGACTCGGTGGAAGATAGACAATCTAGAATAGCCTGGCAAACAATAAACGAAGTGAGCAGAAGAAAAAACACAGCCAAAGCAAAACTTGAAGCAGCAAACCAACAAGAAAGAATAAAACTGTGGAAACAGCACTTCGAAAACCTACTTGGAAACCCACCAAAAATAACGCATGAACCAATCACCAGAATAATTAGCAAACAATTAGACATTAAACTAGGACCGTTCACACAAGAAGAACTCGACTCGGTTCTCAGAAAAATTAAAAATAGGAAAGCTGCAGGGCTGGACGAAATTCCCCTGGAAGTATGGAAGACCAGACAATTCGACGACATACTGCTCCGACACTGCAACGCAGTATACAATCAAAATCCGATAGATAGATGGATGAAGGGATGAATACGCCCCTTCCCTAAAAAGGGGGACCTCGGATTAGCCAAAAACTACCGAGGCATAACACTTACATCCATAGCTGCCAAAATCTACAATGCCCTACTACGAAACCGAATAGAACCCAAAATCGACAACATACTTAGAAAAAACCAAAATGGCTTCCGAAGAAATAGCTCCACGACCTCACAAATATTAAACATCCGCAGAATCCTTGAAGGTGTACGGGCAAAGAACCTACAAGCGACATTAATATTTGTCGACTTTACCAAGGCTTTCGACTCCATTCACAGAGGAAAGATGGAACAAATCCTACTAGCGTACAGCATACCTAAGAAACCGTAGCGGCAATAATGATTCTCAATAGAAACACAAAAGTAAAAGTACGATCACTAGATGGAGACACAGAATACTTTGAAATTGTAGCAGGAGTACTACAAGGGGACACACTGGCCCCGTACCTCTTTATCATTTGTCTAGACTACGTACTTAGAACATCGATTGACAAAATCAAAGAGAATGGCTTCGAACTAACGAAGAGAAGAAGCAGAAGATACCCCGCAACAACAATTACCGACGCCGACTACGCCGATGACATAGCGATACTGGCAAATACACCTGACCAAGCCGAAACACTTCTGCATATATATATATATATATATATATATATATATATATATATATATATATATATATATATGTCGGGTCTGAACGTTTATATATATATATATATATAGTATTATTCGGTCCAGTTAGTTTACTATAATTTCAACCGGCAATAAAATAAAAAAACACGGAAGTGGGCTAAATGAGGAGAAAACTCTTCACTCTTCTTCTATCCCCCCCACCCTTCTTTCCTGTCTCTATTCTGAATTATTTTATCCATAAGATCTGAAGTAGCCTGTTAATTTTTTTTTTTTTTCGTGCTTTTTGATTTTATCAAAAACACATAACAAGATAGAAATAAATTCATAATCGTAATGTGACTGGTTTTGTTTTTTCTTAAAGAAATATATATATATATATATATATATATATATATGTGTGTGTATGTTGTGTATATATATATACATATATATATGTATGATTTTGTATTTGAATATATATATATATATATATATATATATATGTGTGTGTGTGTGTGTGTATGTGTGTGTGTGTGTGTGTGCTCTGTATAGATAGATAGATAGATAGATTATATATATATGTATATATATATGATTTAGGTATATATATACGATGTCTGTCTATGTATATATATATGTTCTGTATATATATATATATATATATATATATATATATATATATATGTATATATATATATATATGTTATGTGTGTATATTTATTTATGTATGTATGTTCAGGTAATATATAAACCTTGAACGTTACATATTATTCCATACATTCTTCTGTTCAGCTTTGTTTTCTCTCTTTATTGTCATATCAAACATCGTGTTTTTTTTAAGCTAAAGTGTCCTGGATATGACACAAAACTATCTGATACTGGAGTTCTAGGCCTGGAGCTTTTTAGAATGTAAAATTTCTCTTCATTGATATTTCTCTCAAGTCTACTCTGACCTAGAATTGTAGCACCTCATAGGTACCTATATACGCGTCAAATAGAACTTTTTGACATTTAAACAATGAACAAACAAATTATATTTAATTGATTTGTTAAAAAGACATCTTTTGAAACATATTCAAAATAGGACCAAGATATGAATATATGAAATTTACGGATCTGTAAAAACGTTCACAATGCTCATACTGTTCCTAGATTGTTCATACGCATAGGAATCGGAAAAACACGAAACACTGACGACTCTCTTCGTTCAGGTACGAAACTTTTATTAATTCTTTAAGTTTAGGTTTTTCGACACGAGGAGAGAGAGACACATTTTTTCTATGCTGACTGTTCGTCCATCGTCAGTTCACAAGTAACTGATTTAACAAACGCGCGCGCGGGCGTACCCCGCGGTAAACAACTGGACTCGTCTCGCCCAGACTCGAATCCCAGCTTGCTTCGTCTAGCTTCATATCTCAACTCACTGCTTTTATTCAAAATCACTAAGAATCCCAGCCGATCGCTTCCGGGCATGACGTCCTTCACATCCCCAAACTCATTTCCAATCTGGGGGTTTTATTGTGACATCAGTCATTGTCACATCCTCCCTGCACGCGCGTGAACACCTGCGTTAATGTCTGCACCTACCCATGCACGAAGCCGAAAGGTTCCCAACCTAACTAAACCGAAAGCTAAGATATATAAAAAGAAAAATGATAATATAAAAAAAATCCTTCCGCAATTATATAACACTTTGACCATTCAACTGAGAACAAATAATTGATGTTTAATAGAATTGTTAGCGATACATCACAATAACTGGAATTATTTAACTGCAAGTAAAAGAATGAGTCATATTAGTATTACATCGCAATACTTGGAATTGTTTAACTGTATGTAAAAGGGAATTTTGGAGACTACATTACAATTCGTGGAACAATTTAACAGAGTGAAAATGAATGGTGTTCAATAGAATAATTAGGTTTAGATTACAACTCTTGTAATCATTTCACTATGAGCAAACAAATGATCACTACTGAATAGAATAATTTCTTGTCTAAATTTCTAAGACAAAGCTTGTTGATTTTTATCATTAAGGTTTTTCGGAATATTGTCTTCATCTTTATTGTTATTTCCACAACGTTTCGGCCGATATGTCATCCGGTCTTCTTCAGGTATTTGTCAAACTCGGGAACCTTCACGGAACTTCGAACTACGTCCTTTATTGAAACCACGGGGGTCGCCTGTTCTGATTCCGTTTGCCATAACCGGGTACAAGTGTTAAGTATTCCTGTATATTACAACCTGTAGTGAGGATTGAACCTGCAACCTTGAGATGATTGTCTTCTTAGAAGCTCAAGGAACCAACGCCTATAACCGTTACGCCGTGTAATTATTTCTGTTACATAGAAAAAAAATTGACAACATTTAACAATGTAGGGACAATAGAAAGAGTTATGAACATTTGTTCAAATTCATTTAAAAATAAGATCAATGTAAGTCAAGTTGGCGACCGTAGTTTAGACTGACCAGAAGGTTCCCTTTTCAGTAGCTACTAAACCGAGGTGTAAGGGAGGGTGCTACTGCTCTCCTTGGATTGCTCCACTTTACACTCAATACATAACTTATATTGCTGAGTGTTAAGTAAGGAGGCATCAAGTACCATTATTTAAAGTCTTTGGTATGAAGCGACCTGGGATTGAAAATCTTAACTAGGGGTGCCCTCGTGGTGTAATGGTTAAACCACAAGGCCACAGAATCGTAGAAAACAATATTGAACTCCAGTGACCTTATTAGGTCCACTTTCGAACAAATACTCTAGGGAAAGGCATGAGCCCTCTTATCTTCCTGGCTATGGGTTAAATAGTACTTCGAGTATTTTTGTCAGAGAAGAGCTTTGGCATTAGATAACATAAGAAGGTTGATATGCCATTAAACAAAGAACCCAAACCAAACAAACCAAGTCATATTTTAATGCGTGCAACGAAATGTCTGATGTTAAATTTTAACTGTCATATAACAATAGTTGAAACCATTTAACTGTGTGCAAAAAAAGAGCTAAAAAATATTATCAACTATTTGAAAATGTTATCTACAAAATGTGTTTACAAATCATATATATTTAGTATATGTATTAACAGGATTTGGCATTAAGTAACTTGCAAGGGTTTATATGCCATAAAACCTAACCAAACCTGTGTTATATATTGACCCTCGATCGAGCCGTCAATCAAGAAATGCACCTGTGTAAATAAGCGGAATAATAGCGGAAGCAGGTGGCCGTTAGAAAATAATATAACCAGATGCCTGGGCGGCTCGAGTCAGTTGGTGACAGGATGCCGAAGTAAGAACCAGCTCGCAGACTGAGGGCTGCAAAGCCCTCAGTGACCCAAGGTTGACCAACCCCTGCCAGGATGAAGAAGAAGTGATGTTATGGTCGAAAGAAGAACTTGGGGTCAATATAGCAGTCCGTCCTTGTCTCCACTCATTTCTCACACACAACAAACATCACCCTTTCGAAAATAAAGTGTGAGAGATTTATATTTTTATAAAGAAGTGTATTCGTTCTTTATTGAAGTCGCCAAAGAAAAAGTATATTATATGTGAATAAAATATATTACACAAGTCAATAGTTTTATTGATCACAGGTATCTCGCTTAAAATTTTAAAGATTTACTTAAAATATTAAGAAACTTGATTGTACTTTATATCCATTGAGTCAAAAATTGAATATTTTGCCTCTGAGAATCTGCCCACCATAAAATCGCCTATTCTTGATATCTTATTTCAATTTTTTTCTAATTTTAATTTACTTAATGGATGAATAATTTCTTGAAGACAGTTTCATATTTTTGTCCAATGCCAATAAGAGACAATTACCATCTTTTAAGCTTGCCAGACAACAGAGCTTATAATTGGTCATGGAATTGTTCTAAAATGATAGCTTAAAGAGATGCGAAGTTTTCGAAGATTTATTGACAGGTTTATCCCGAAGACCTTTGTGATTCAATTAGATAAATTACATAATTAATTTTCTACGTGACAACATTTCTTTCTACTTATTGTAAATAACACTGCCCAGTCAGTCGAGGCTGTAGAATACAACGACTGCTGCTCTGAAGAGAGGTAGGATGCTACCTCCAACAAGTGTCCAGGATACGAGATAAAGCAATCCTAATGTAAGGTTTGAGTTCTGGAGATTTGGAAAATCTGGAGTACTTATTCTTTGCTATTACTCCAGGGTACGCTCTTACGCAGAACGGTAGAATCTTTCTTTTTTTTTTCATCATACAACGTGTGAAAGCACGTGCGATACCATGTCCTCATCAGCCGCCATCCAGGGTTTCCGTAGCTCAAGGTGGTACTACCACCCCTGGCTCTACCAAGCAGCTTTTGCCACGGGACAGGGTATTAAGAGAATCATATATATATATATATATATATACACGCCAGATCAATTAAATGCAGAGACTACATTGGACGTTAATCTTCATTTTCTGAGTGCAGTTTGTGATTTAAAAAACGCGTTTACTTTCGGCGGTTGATGTTATTACGCGTTTACAGTAACCGTTTCTTACGTAATCACACGGGAAAGGTGATTCAGCGTGTAGTACCTTCATGCTGAAAACTTTCTCGCTTTCGACCAAATCCAACTTGATGCATATCGCGCCGTGGTCTGAAGACGATTCGAGGCAACTTTCAACCTGCGGCCAGTGATTCCTATTTTTGAAAGAAACGAAATAAAGAATAAAGATTCTATAAGAATCCTATCTATGCGTCAAATAGAACTGTTTAAATATTTAACTGTTTGCAATCAAAAGCTGACATTTGGTTGAATTATTAGTATTAGATACTTATATTTGAAACCCTCGAATTGTATACAAACAAATGAGCTCTGGCTCGTTTTTAAAAAAGTTACAAACAAACCATTGCCTTAAAAATCATATATATAAAAGTAGCATACTACCCTGGGTCTTAACAAACAACAAGGAATACGTATTTATGAAAATAAAATCTTATACATTTATTCATCGACGGTGACGCTGGTGTGGAGCGAGAGAGGAATCGGTGAGAGTATTCGTGCGCACGGAAGAACAGTCGAGATTCAGAACTGCCAGCGGGAACTGACTTCAACCAAAATTACTGACCTTATATACTCTTAAAACACCCACGCGACCGAGACGCAAAGCTTGTTTATCATTGGTCACAACATAACCCTCTCATTGCTTTCTCTTCATTGGTCACAGCTTACACCCACGCACAATTCGTTTTCCTGTAATTATTTGGATGATTTTATCTATGGCCGGATATATCTGTCAACAACATCCTCTGGGTTCATTGAATGTGAAAGTAATATATTACAAAAACAGGATTTGACATTAAATAACCAACAAGGATTGATATTCCATTAAAAAAATAATTTATAACGAGTTAACATAGGTTCCTTCTTAAATGTACAGAAGAGGGAGTTTTATTGGCTAGTGGCTAATGTACTGGACTACTATATACAGTGTGAAACGATAAAATTGTCGTCCTAAAGAAAACAACACTACAGCTTTATTTTAAAACTTTTAGTGGAAAAATCAATTCAGGTAACTTGATTATGTTCAGGGTAGAACGATAAAATTTTCGTCCAAAAAAAAAACAAAACACTACAGCTTTATTTTAAAACTTTTAGTGAAAAAATCAATTCAGGTAACTTGATTATGTAGTAGAGCTGACATCTGTTCAATGTAGCCGTCTTCAGCCTCAATCACCGCCTCGATACGGATCCGGAAATGGGAGCATGCCTTTTCCACAAACGCCGGCGGGTGCTCGTCGAATACTCGGAGGATGGCGGTGATCAGGCTGGCTTTGGTGTTGTGGGAGGTCATGATGGTGATGTTGTCGACGTATCATCAAACGAAGTGGTCCATCGGGTTCAGGTCGGGGGAGGAGGGGAACAGTGAGAGAAGGGTACTTAGTCATAGCATTCCTTCTGAAGCCAAGCCTGGGTCTCTTTGGACTTGTGGGCCGGTGCCGAGTCCTGCTGCCACACCTAAAGTCTCCCACTGGCCACCTGATTGCACCAGGGGATCACCACACTCTTCAGCACATCCAGGTACACTTTGGTGTTGACTTTCAAGCCGACTTTGAAGATGTGAGGTGGTATGATGTGGCCCTCACTTGAAATCACACCAAAGACCATAACCGTAGCCGGAAACTTTGTTTTCATCAGCCTTGGCACGTGCTTGTTATTCGTGGCAATCCAGATTTGCATTTTGCGGCTGCCGGCAATGGTCCTGTTGTCATAACTTAGATCGGTAGAAAGCATGTGTTATACAGCGGCGCATCTCCGATCTTGCTCGTTTAACATTGTGTCACTTTCAGACCTGATAGAAGGCTCCTATCGCTCTTGGGATTTGTACACACTGGCCAACTAATGGAGGGTCTGCAAGAAAAACAGAAAACCGGTTTTTATTAAATGGAAATGGAATCATGTCGTCTTTTTTAGGGTGACAATTTTATCGTTCCACCCTGTAGACCTGAGAGTTTTTAGTTTTCCAAGAGGACAGTCAGCGGAAGGCAACAGCAGAAATCAGTCGGTATGAGAGAACAGTAAAGAGAAAGATACGGTCAGGAGAACGCGGCAGCAGAGACCAGTCGACAGAACAAGTCAGTCAAGAGATGAGAGTCGGGCAGAGACGAGACCAGTCTTCAGAAGTCAGAAAGGTGACTGCTAAGACCTGTTGACCTACAGATGCCGGGTTGACCAAAGCGAGAACTTAAGTCAACATTCCTAATGGCTTTGTGAGAGTTTTCGCTCGTGTACATGCTCGCGGTAGCTCACAGAATGTACAAAATTGTCACAGACTTCTCACTCTTGCACTTGGAGCCAACCCAAGCCTGTGTTTGTTTGTTTTTTCTTTTCTTTCACCCTCTCGGTTGTGTTAGTAAACGAATGTGAAATACCCCTGGCAAGAGATGAGAAAAACCACTGGATGATTCTAATGGCCATGAGTAGTTTGGTTGGTTGATAGTGGTGGAGGGTCGGCCGGCCGGCACTGTCACATGAAGCAGTAGAATACATCGACTGAATCTCTGCAGAGGGGTAAGACCCTACCGAACGAGTGTCCTGGTATGATATTATATAATCTGGTGGTGAGGCTCTAGTAATGAAGGAGCTTTGGGGAATGTGAAGTACCCCTTTATTGCCATTGTTCACTGATCTACTCAGACCCGGAGTGGTAACACCTTATAGAGTCCTACCTATGGTTCGAAGAGAACTGTTTAACCTTTAAACTGTGAGCAAACAAATGACTTATGTTACATTGAATTATTTGAAATAGAACTGTTTGATCATTTAACTGGGTGTAAGCATATGAGGGATGCTTAAATTAATTGCTAGTTATCCATACCAATATTTAGAACTTATTAACTTTGTTGACATGTTTACAAACCATACACACACACACACACACACACACACACAGATATATATATATATATATATATATATATATATATATATATATATATATTGGATTTGGCATTAAATAACCTACATTGGTTGATATGACACAAAACCAAACCAAACCAAAAATTCAAAAACAAGGAAACTCACATGTAACAATAAATAAAGTTGTCATCGCAATATGATTGCTTAATTATGTACAACAGAGACAGAAAAATACTTTCTTACTCAAGATGGGAGAGAAAAACAGGGTGAAGAATTGGACTGACATTTTTTTTTTTTTTGTTTTATGCTTATTAGCATGGAATATTTTTAGCGGGAAAGATGGTTTTGGTGAAGTTTAAATAGTTTAGGAGGCTAGAAACTTTGTTAATTCTTTCGGCCAATTTTATTCCAGCGTTTTCTTTCTTTGTTTGGTTAAGCAATTAAATGTTTATTTAATACATATGTTGCCTTGTAACATCATGTTCAGTGTTCTTGACCTGATGCTTAATCAGTTGATAAATGACAGATAAAGATGTTAATTCAATCGCTTATTTTGTATTTTCTTAATGCAGAAACATACAGCTGTTAATTGTTGATTTGAATGTTCCCTAAAAAACCGAAAGTATATACACATACATGGATAAGAACACCCATGCAGACACTGAAACATACAGAATATACTTTTCTAAAAAAAAAAAAAGAAAAAAAAGAAAAAAAAACACAGTCAGAGACGAAAGTTTCTCGCGAGCAATCAACCCAAAATGGACATTCCCAGACACAAATCCTGGAATTAAAAATATCAAAATAGTCGCCACAATAAAAATCAAAGTGAACACTCAAATCCAAGTTTAACATCAGAAATACTCACTGAAAAAAAATAAATAGCCTAAAAGCAAATTCACTCGTGGACCTAGTCATATTAAAGTATATATAAAGGGAGAACCCTTCGAGTTATGGCTAAAATACTGAATAGCATGAAACTTCGAACTACATGCGTCCTTTACGTTTACTTTCGGACTTATACCATTGGGAAAGGTAAGAAAACCCTTGCTCCTCCAGGTAAGTGTTAAATAGTGTAATGGGCCTTTTTCAACATGGATGTTCGCCAATGGCCCGGGAGACCTGGGTTCAATCTCAGGTCGAGTCATACCAAAGACTCAAAAAATGGTACTTGATACCTTCTTGCTTAACACTCAGCATTATAAGGTACGGATCAAGGGTAAAGTGGAGCAATCCAGGGAAAGGAGTAGCGCCCTCCCCTACAACTGTGTAGTAAGCTATCGAAAAGGGAGCCTTCGGGTCACCCTCGACTATGGTCGCCAACTTTACTTTATATATATATATATATATATATGGGTCATTTCAAAAAGTTATAAGCCACACTCAGTAAGAATAGCTATTGTGAGAACATTTTTAAATTCAAGCTTGGGGATGATTCAAGCTGTCAGGAAATTGCACCCCAAGAATATTGTCTCTATTTTACAAGGTACTATTTACCTACCCCTCCGCTCGGGCAGGATATGACACAAGGTCAATTTTTAGCGGAGTTTAACAGGTTTGAATTCAGAGTTTTCCTTCTCCTAGACTAGTTGCCTCAACAAGGCTGAAGAACCTAGTCTGTCCTACTATTTACCCATAGCTGGAGGGAGAATAAGGGGGTTCATACCTTTCCCAAGAATATTTTGCCCGAACGAAAGTGAACATAATAGCGCACGAACTCGCGTACTACGATTCCGCAGTTCATCGCTTTACACCACGAGGACACCCCTATTTTACAAGGTAGAAATTGTTTGACATTTCCAGGATACTTCTGATTGTCTGATTCTTTCTGGGTAAGATTCAGAAATTTTAGAACGATCCTTGACCATACAGAATGTTTCAAATAATTTGATATTCTTTTTTTTTTCTTTTTTTTTTTTTTGATGAACAAAGTTTTTTAAAAGATATCTTTTATTAACATCATAATGTCACCAATTCTCGTTCTAATGGTGTCAAATATAAACAGAATGTATCAAAATAACATAAAATTTATTTTATTTTGAAATCTAGAGAAATTACGGCTCACTGGCCAAGTGAGTAGAGTGTTTACCACTGTTCCGGGACACCTGGGTTCAATCCCAGGTTGCGTCATACCAAAGACATTAAAAATGGTAGTTAATACCTACTTACTTAACACTCAGAAATATAAAGTACGTATCAAGGGTAAAGTAGAGCAATCAAGGGAATGAAGTAGCACCCACCCCTATATCAGGATGTAGTAGCTATTGAAAAGGGAGCCTTCTGGTCACCCTCGACTGCGGTCACCAACTTTACTTTTACTAGAAAAACAGTTCTGTGAAAAACAAAAATAATTTATATAATCGACTAAATTTCTTTAGACTCAAAATGCAAGTTTTAAAAAAATAAATTAATATAATTTCAGATGTACATAGTATTTCAGAAAAATTGATATCATTTTGTTATCATCAACAATCCTCGTTTAATTCATCACAAATTTTATTTTAATTGGAAAAATGTTGCATAGTTTGGGGTTAGCAATAATAATAATTCAGGCCGATTCAGTCGTTTCAGATACGAACGGGTTTATTAATTTCTGGCTTCGGAGGAGAGAGACACAATTCTTAAAAGTCTTTGCTAACCATACAAGGCTGACCCCACCCTAACGCGTGTCCCATCTCGTGATATTTTAAATATCAATTCATCTATTCCGGTAGAGATCCGAAAAACTCAAACACACGCCTCAACTTTTCGCCTCAGCGGACCATATCTTCCGGGCATGACGTCATCCACAATCCAGCCCCATTTTTCCTGTCTGGGGTTTTATTATGACAATGGTGATTGTCATATCCTTTGCGCACGAGCGTAAATCTGCACCCATGACTATGCTTTGAACTCTTTATCCGAATCTTTCAAAGCCCAGCCAAACTGAATGATAACATATGATTAACGAAAAATTATCAATATAAAAATCATTTCTTAATTATATATAAAAACAACAAGATTATTAAGTAAAACCAGTAATTAATATTACTATTTTATTCCTTACGAGTTTTTATTTATTTATTTTTTTTTTTTTTTACATCAGTAGATAAAGTTGGTTTTCACTGGAGTCCAAATGACAGCATTTCTCTTCAGCTCTCCTGGACTCTCAGAAGTTTTCCAGTCAACCTTAGCAGTGCTGTAGTCTGGAGGGTCTCAGATTTTCCTCGGATTCCATGTTTAAAGTTTCATTTTTTTAAATTTCTAACAATAGAAATACTATTCTCTGTAATACAAGCATAAGCGATTGAAATCTCTTTCTACCCAAACTACGGAATGTTTAAACAATAGATACAATTTGAGATATACAGTGCATCTCAGAAAAATTAAAATAATTTCTTTATCTAATTACTCGACAAATACTTCTTCAAATGATCTCATACTGTTACATAGCCATGTACACGAATATGGCCTTGTGCCAAATAGACATATACTGTTTATAACGATAGAACATATGAAGAACATAGGAATCTCGAAATTCGAAAACACGTAACGGCTTCTTGTTCAGGTAAAAAACCTTTTTATTAACTTTGAGTTAAAGGTTTCGACGTAAAAAGGTGAGACAATCTTTCTATGCCGTCTTAATCATTTTCCCCCATCTCGAGCGGTTCCCGTCTCGAGCGGCCCTCACCTCTGCGAGCTCCAAAAGTCGATCCTTCTCGTTTAGCGTCTAGTATTCAACTCTCTCACTTTCTTCAGATTCTCACACAAACCTCCGCGCACTTCCGGTGCGTGACGTCACCTGCACCCTGTCACCCTGTTTCGTCTCGGACTATTGTGACATCTGAGTGACACCTTCATCCGCCCGCACACGCCCGCATTAACACCTGCCTAAATGTTGCACCTAACTAACCCATGTGCTGAGCCGAAAGGTTCTCAGACTAACTAAACTCAAAGGCACGAACCGAAATCCCTCGGCTATTATATTACAATATTTGCACAGCATGTGTAGAAAAAAACTAAAAATTCTATCTTAATATTTAAACTCCATTTGAAGAAGTTTTCATGTTAAAAATTGAATCCACAGTTTCTATACATGTATTTTATTTAATATATCTTTCGGAGTTCCATCAATTCACAATTCTTATAATATTCTTTTCGTCCGTCTGATACTCTTTTATAGCTACAGCCATATTTAAGCTTTCACTAGATTCTAAAACTTTACAGAATTTCACTAACACTTTCTTTTCGTTATAAACCCATCAAAACCGACTACCCCCACCACCACTACCAACAACATAACCCCCACAATTCATTTCTAGTCCAGCCCCTAACGCTTCAATAACTCTGCTCTTTTTTCATGTCCTACCAATTTGCCAATTCATAACACGGCAAGATATTTCCTTCCAAACCAATCTACGATTTCGCCATTCTAGTCTTTGTAAAACTACCATAAACAAAAGCTTGTGGCGATGAATTCTGCCCAGCCGTCTGAAAAATATATAAGAATCCATTGTCTGCTATTAAGGAAGTTCTAACTGACCAGATATCTACTGAAAGGCTTGGCTGTCCGGGTTTGGAATGGAGAGGACGTGAGTGGCGAAAAGAAGAAGGTTTCTGAAAAATGTCCGTTCTTTTCCAATTCCGAGAGTTCAATTTTCAATCGATGTGATGCCCTTTCACCTCATACTTACTCAACCTCATGTAATTTTTCGACAATCGCAGACGAAAATAGAGAAAAAGAAAGGAGCGATAAAAACACACACACTCATTATATATATATATATATATATATATATGTTATTTTCAAGTCAGTTGTCGAGTTCTTAGTTTCTGGAAATAATGGGCATACAGACTTATTACGTTTTGTTAATATATATATATATATATATATATATATATATATATATATATATATGAGAAAATGGAAGTGAATTCGATGTTATATAAATATAAGATATAAAGAAACTAATGTCTTAAGTTTAGATTATTTATAATTAAAAATTATTACAAAGTTTTAGAGACATCAAAATGAACTTCCGAACACTAATTAGGTCTCGTAAATTTTAAAGACAATAGTATTAATGGTGGAAGAATTTGACATATTTTAATTTTATGTTTAAACAGAAATATAGTTTAATATATGACATTATATGATATCATTGCTTTGAGATCGCGTAGAAAAATACCGAAACATTTAATGATTAATGATAAAATTCAGTATTGATAAATTCATCTTCAGATTACTTTGTTTTATATATATATATATATATATGTATTTATATATATGTATATATATATATATATATATATAACCTCCCTGCTAAACTCCCTGATAATCTGTTGAGTTGAAATTTTAGTAAGAGAAATCTGACGGGCAATTTAAGTTAATTTTTGTAATTTGCTCCGCCTCGTGTTGAGCACTCTTGTAATTGTAGCATTGCGGCATTTTACGGTGGGTTTTATTTTTCTTTTGACCAACTGACGGCATATCTCTTGATTTTTTTCAAATGGTGTGACGGGGTTGGCCTTTTCTTTTTATCTTTTTTTTTGTCCCATAATATTTTTTCTTTTTTCCCCCGGGCGTTGATTCGAGATATTCTTATCTCTTGTTCCTGGCGGGTTTTTTGTTTTTGTTTTTTTCTTTTTTCCTGGTAACCGTGAATGCTGGTAGATAATAGGTTAGTAAATATATATATATATATATATATATATATATATAAAATAGATTGATCTGAATTAATTTTTATATCTTAATCACCTCATTTTTTTAATAGTCTTTTTAATTGGAATCATTTTGAGATGAGGCTTCTTAATCTGAGAATTAACTTTTTTTTTATTCATTGCGGACTTTTTGTCCTCATCTTTGTAGTTTTTTGTGTTCTTTCTTCTTTCACTACGTTTCGGCCAAATTTCACCTCTGGCCTTCTTCAGGTGATTTACCACGACCTCGGATAGGAATGCTGAGTCTTGTAACCGTATCACCAGTAATTACTGCCATCCATAGCTGTTGTCTGTCGCCCCACATTTTTGACCAAGTAAACCTATGGCCGGCTTGGGTAGGATTTGAAACCGCTATCTTCTGACAATGCTCACCTGGAACCCTAGAGACTCAACGCCTCTATCCGCTGCGCCACAATTATTTTTTTTTATTTATTTGAAATATATTATATTATATTTTGATTACAGAGTGCATATCAAGAATGATCTTATAAATGCATAGTGAAAAACATTAATATTAATTTGAATGAATTGCTATGAGTATTAATCATTATATATTGATTATTATATTAAGTAACAACATATGTAACGTAATGGCCAAGGGATTTCGGTTCATGCCTTTGGGTTTAGTTAGGCTGATAACCTTTCTGCTCAGCACATGGGTTAGTTGGGTGCAAACTTGATGCAGGTGTTAACACACGGGCGCATGTGTGCACAGCGTGGACGTGCCACTCAGAGATGTCACAATAGCCCAAGATGATGGAACGAAGTGACAGGGTGCTGGTGACGTCACGCACCGGAAGCGCACGGAGGTTTGTGGGAGATTTGAAGAATGTTAGGGGAGTTGAATACTAGACGCCAAACGAGGAGGTTCGACTTTTGGAACTCGCAGACGCGAGGCGAACTCGAGCCCTATGGGGGCCGCTCGAGATGGGGGCCAAATGAATAAGACAGCATAGAAGATTGTGTCTCTCCTCATTATGTCGAAACCTTTAACTCAAAGTTAATAAAAAGGTTTCGTACCTGAACAAGAAGTCGTTACGTGTTTTCGAATTTCGAGATTCCTATGTTCTTTATATGTTCTATCGTTATGAACATAATATGTCTATTTCGTACGTGGCCATATTCGTATATATGGCTATGAAACACATATTGTGGTAGTAGTTGTTTTTGTTTTTGTTGGCATTGTTGTTATTTATATTTATTATAATTATAATGTTAATTGGTTTGACAATTAGTAGTAATAATTAAAATAGTAATATTAATTATGATGATAATTCTTGATATAGGATCATCTATAATATTTGGTATGATTTTATTTATAAATTTAAGGATTTTAGGTTTAGTAATAATCCTATTTACCCAACCCTTCCGCTCGGGCAGCATATGACACAAGGTCAATTTTAAAGCGGAGTTTGACAGGTTCGAATTCAGATTTTTCCTTCTCCTAGACTAGTTTCCTCCCAAGGCTGAATAACCCAGTCTTTCCTACTATTTACCCATAGCTGGAGGGAGAATAATTGGATTCATACCTTTCCCAAGGGTATTACTGCTATGTGAAATGCAATCAGCCTCGTCTAGGATTTGAACCCGAGTCGCTGTGTTGAGGCTTAGTAATAGTAGAAATATTATTATAATGTGTAAGATATAATTGTAATCTGGAGGATATATGAATTTATGTTTTATTTGTTTATAATTTTTGATAATAGTTTTAATAGTAAGTGATATAATTTTTATTTTTGTTTTTGTTTTTGTTTTAATCTGACTAATAAAGTAGTATTAAAATGAAATTTTCGTTTTTTTTGGGGGGGGCAGTTTCTTCCAGGCGGCGGTCGTGTCGATACTGCTGTATGGATGCACTACTTGGACGCTGACTAAACGGTTGGAGAAGAAGCTCTACGGCAATTATACAAGAATGTTGCGAGCAATATTGAACAGGTCCTGGCAGCAACACCCCACATGGCGCCAACTGTACGGCCACCTACCACCTATCACGAAAACTATACAACCTAGACGAAACAGACATGCCGGACACTGCTGGAGAAGCAAAGACGAGATCGTAAGTGATGTGCTCCTGTGGACCCCCGCATATGGCCAATCAAAAGCAGGACGACCAGCTCGAACATTCATACAGCAGCTATGTGATGATACGGGATGTAACCCCGAAGACCTGCCGAAGGCGATGAATTATAGGGAGACGTGGAAAGAGAGGGTCAGGGATATCCGTGCTAGCTGCACGTCATGATGATGATAATATCATCATCATCATCATGTCGCGCCGCCAGCGCGGATTTGTTAAGAGGTTATTAATTCCCATCGTTTGAAGTAGATAATTGTTTCTCCCTAAATCAATTTATTCCTTATTTCTATATTTTTTAATTATCTCGTTCATTTGGTTTAAGAGTTTGTTTGCCATTACATAAAATAAGGGAATGGAAAGAGAGTTCATGAATTGATACATCAGGAAACAGAAATTGAATGTCATTTGTCAACCAGACTGGAAAAACAAATGGTCCGGTCTTTACTTAATAAAAAATGAAAAAAAAAAAGCACATAAAATTTGGATAGAGGAAATAGGGTGACCTGAATTGTGTGGGTTTTTTTAAAACTTCATAAGACATTTCTCATTATTTCCTAGTCTGAAGATGCAGATTGCTTAAAATAAATGGTCTGCTGAAATAAATATCTAAGAAATATGAGTAATTCCTAATTGATTTTCATTTACATAGAAAGTATATATATATATATATATATATATATATATATATATATACTCTGAGAAATATATATATATATATATATATATATACTCTGAGAAATTGTTAAATAAGAGATGTGAATTGATAGCTAGATGTAGACATAAGACTAAATTTAAACAATAGACAAATTATCATAAATTATGATTTTTAAAAAAACATAGAATTAAATTGAGAATCAAGGTAAATGAACAAAAATAAAATAAAAATAAAAATAAATGTGAAAAAAACTTAAGGGTAACTAAATTAATAGGCTCGAAATTAATATAAGTATTACTGTTTCCTTACGTAAATTTATTATAAAAAAAGTTAATTATCTTAATTCAGTTTGGAATTATGGAGTCTTAAGTAAGAAAAAAAATCCAAAAATAAAAAAGTTAAATTACTAAAATTCCAACCGGCAATAAAATAAAATAAATAAATAAATAAATAAAACTGGAAATGTGCTAAACGAGGAGATAACTCTTCACCCCTCTTCTATCGCTTCCCACTCTTCCCTCCCGTGTCTATTCTGAATTATTTTATCCATAAGATCTGAAGAAGTCCTGTTATGTTAGAGAGTATGAAATGAAAACTGCATATTTATATATATATATATATATATACAGAGAGAGAGAGAGAGAGAGAGAGAGAGAGAGAGAGAAACAGCGAAAGATAGAGAGAGAAATAAAATAATTTTTTAAGTTTACATATATATATATATATATATATATATATATATAAAACCTTATAGATTTTTTAAAATAATTCTATAATTCCGATGGTGTGAAAAAAAGAAAACGATAATAAAATTTGCAAAAAAAGATATTACACAAACTTATCTTTGGGGAAAAATTCATTTAAAGAAAAAACAGAAAAGACGGAAAATATACGTTTTATTTGAAAATAATCAACCAATAACGCATACCAAGTCCAAAGAAAAACACCGACAGAAATCCTTAAGCTAAACGGACGGGCGCTCAATACGCTAAGTATGAAAAATATATTTCAGAGTCAGAAAAAATCTTCCGAAGTTTCACAAAGCACGATCTTTAGGTTCAGCAGAAACATACACGAAAAAGCACAACAACGAGAAACCCATAGCATACGTTACGATCCACAGCAAAAACAGCCCAGAACTATTTACAGAAATAATTTTAAAAATTAGGAGCACTTAAAATCAATGACAAACTCAAAGAAATACAAGACAACAAAAAACAATAAGCCTAGTTACAACCCAAAACTTTTAGAAAAATTACCACCACTTCTATAATCGGAAAAAAAACCCAAGGAGTTACCAAATGCAATAATAAACGGTGTAAAATATATGATATAAAAATAACTTTAAAAACCCGGAAGCAAAATTCAAAAATAAATAAAGACTTAAGCTGCCACTTAAAAAACGTTGTCTACAAAGTTGAATGTAACAAGTGCGAAGAAATATAAATAAGTCAACACAGGCCCTTCAATAAGAACATCACTTCACAGGAGAAAAATCAAAATAACTGAAAAAAGATTTAAATGTATTTGAAACACCTACACGAATGTCGTCAAGTTGAGTTAAAATAATGCCCATATACCAAACTAAAGACTACACGCTACTTCAAATAAAAGAAAATGTATTTATTGATAAATCTAAACTGTTATATTGTCATCTACATCATCACAACGACAATAATAAAGAGGCAGTGACAAAGACAGACGCACGCAGAAAGACGCAGGAAGACTTCTTTATAAAGATATTTACCTCTCACTTTATTCGTAAGGTTTCGAAAGGGTTGTTCATGGTTTGCGCGTGAGTGGGTGCTGGAGACCGAACATAAACTGTAGTTTCTTGACCCCACAGTTATGACCGTCACGTTGTGTCTTTCTCGTTCTTTAGTGCTGCTCAACCGGAGGCCTAGGGCCCACTCATCAGGGCCCAAAGGCCCCTTCGGCCATATGTGTCTTTCCCTACCACATTTCGTCTATAACTCCGTCCGATCTTCAACTCAACTGTCCTCCTGGGCGTCGAACTCAACTGAAACCAGAACTCAATTCAACTGGCTCGTCGAATTCAACACAATTATATAATCGTTCGACGCCCAATCGATCTTTGAAATCGAATGTTTCATCGTCATCAAGGGGAAATAACTGTCATGCAGTTGAAAGGTCACTCTCTTCCGGTGCATCACTCTGTAGTATACCATGGGAATTACCTTGTCCCATTTCATCAGCCAATTTCCGCCCACGCGATTTCCTCTCATAACTGCCATTGGAATGTGTCACTTCCTTCCGGTGTATCACCTTGGAATAGCATTTTTTGGGCCGGTGCGAAGGTCAAAACATAACAAAACCAGAGTTGAATAAAACATGAATCATACACGCCCACATCTCTGGATACGGAAGTCAGTCAAGGCCACCTGGCACGGGCGCCAGGCAAGCAGAGCATTCGCATCATGCAGCCAAGACTGACATTCCTCGTGCCTAGGGTGCGTCCCCAAGGCTCCGACCCTCCTCGGAGGGTCTAGGTTTATTGCCTGGCGCCTGAGGCACCACTTTTAGAGGAATGCCGACTGGGCTAGAGGCGTTTTTTGGAAAGCTTGGCGTGACAGGGCTATGGCTCTGCACTCGGACTGACCTTAAAAAATGCCTTGTACCAGATTCGCCAGTATATTGGGGCGTGCAACAAATACTGTTGGTTGCACAGCTGTTGCAGTTTTGCTCAATTTTACCAATCCAGTTGATGGGGCACACTTTGTCCGGCTGCGCTATCAACGTCATAGATCTGGTCGACAGTGTCACGTCTCAGGATATGGTAGTCAGTCGAGGCTGTCTGGAGGGGATGTCAGGGAGGCTAAGACTGACATTTTTCGAGCCTCAGGAGGCCGACCTCCCAAGCTTTAACAATCCTCAGTTGGGCTAGATTTTTGGTTGGCACCTGAGGCCCCTCTTTTTACGTGAATGCTGACCGGGCCTGAGGAATTTTTGGAAATGCCGGATGCGTCTAGGCTACGGTCCGGAGCCCAAACCACCATAAAAAAAGCTTTGTGCCGTACTCGCTCGTTTCGTGGAGCGCGTGACAAATACCGTTAATACAAAAGCTACACTGGTGACATTGTATAACTTGTTTTATCGAATATATAACATTTCGATTCTCTTGGTACGTGTTTGGCTTATTAATTTTATCATATTTACCAACCCCTCCGCTCGGGAAGGATATGAGACAAGGTCGATTTTTAAACGGAGTTTGACAGGTGTGAATTCAGAGTTTTCCTTCTCCTTGACTAGTTGTCTCGCCAAGGTTGAAGAACCTAGTCTGTCCTACTATTTACCCATTGCTGGAGAGAGAATAATTGGATTCATACCTTTCCCAAGGGTATTAGTGTTATGTGAAATGCTATCAGTCTCGTCCAGGATTTGAACTCGTGTCGCCGTGTCCATTTCCTACGACGATAACCATTACACCACGGGCACCTCCTGATTACACCACGGACACCTTATTAATTTTATGACCTTTTCCGTTGACATAATAGATAGATAGATATAAACAGATTTACATAGAAAGATAGATATGAAAAAAAAACTGACATTGACAAAATAAAACCAATTTATTACAATGACGTTTGTTTTATTTTTAGGTTGTACGTATAGCGTTACAGTTATCACCGTAAGAAATGAGTTCAAGTCTTACTAATACCGTCGCTCTTAAGTTATATTGAGGCAACCAGTCTAAATGAAGTAAAAGTTTGACTTTTACACAATTCAGTCAACTTAAAAATTAACCACGTGTCAAATGGTCCTTGAAGAGCGATGGAGTATATACTCACCAAGGGCATAAGCGAAATTTGGCATAATCGACTCTATTATAATACGAAATCAATTTCGATCTAAAAGAAAATAAACGACAAAATAAAAAGATTGACACAAAACGGTAAATTTACTCAATATGGCCACCATTTTTTTTTCAATTATTGTACCAATGTTGTATCGCCGCTTACGCAATTCATTGATTGAACGAACACACTTCTTTATAAAAATATATCACTCACACTTTATTCTCGAAAGGTTTGATGTTTCTGTGGTGTGTGAGAGATGTGTGGCGACAGGGACAGACTACGATATTGACAATATCACGCTGTGTTATCTTCAAGGACCACTTAACACTTCTGACGAATCTTGGCTGGGGTTGCTCAACCGGGGGTCGTTGAGGGCTATTCTTAGTCTGCAAACTGGCCCACACTCAGGCCTTCCTGTCCCCAACTGACTCAACGGCCGCCGGCATCTGCCTATATTCTTTTATAACGTCCACTTGCTTCCGCTTCTTCTTCTGCTGCTTATTTAAACAAGTGCATCTCTGATTGATGGCTCGGTCAAGGGTCAATATATAACACCAACACGCCTTCGAAATTAATTCTTCAGAAATTTTTCCAATCGTCTTCACTAGCAGTCTGAAGTAAACCAATAGTTGCATTTGTATTGGGTTTTTTAAAACTCCCGATATAGCGTAATGCATGGGGGTTAAGGACCGTGCTTGATGAAAGCCATGAAGAAAAGATAGATAGATAGATGGGACAAAGTGAGATTGAACTAGCATTTCAGCAAGCTAAGATTGATAGATAGATAGATAGATAGATAGATTTCGAACAATATTTATGCTGGAAGTACTTTATATGTAAAATAAAAGCTAGTCGATATCATTGGAGGCTTTATTTACATAGATAAATACGTTTGACAATAAACAGGGTGTTAAAAAAAATTGATATTTAAAAAAAAATTATTTTGAAAATAAATACGTGGGTGACTAAATTATTGAAACTGTCAAAATATTTTCTTTTTTTTTCTTTTCCTTTTTTCTTTTATTGTTCTTACCAGTTGGTTGTTTTTCTCCTGTTTCATGAGATGCCTATATATGTGTATACAATTGTTGGATATTTGTTATGGAACGCAGACGATGAAATTGGTTCATGTTCTCTATTTTGAAAATTTCTATCGTTTATTTAATATATATATATATATATATATATATATATATATATATTTATATATATATATTATTTTTATCATCGATTTTCTTTATTCGTTTTTCGATATATTATCAGAATATGATATATTTATAAAATTACATAAAGTACAAATACACCTACACACACACATATATATATATATATAGAGGGAGAGAGAGAAAGAAAGAGAGAGAGAGAGAGAGAAAGAAATATAATTATTTAGCGTGATACGCTGTTAGTTTGGTTTGGTTTGATTTGGTTTTAAGGCACATCAACCATTGTAGGTTATTTAATGCCAAATCCATTTTTACACAAAAGAATACTTCCATTTCAAACTATTCATTTTAGTATAAGAAGGCAGTTTCAAAGTAAAAAAAAAATTCTATTTAAAACAAGTCATTTTAGCACATAAAAATTAGTTCTATTTCAAACAATTCAATTTAGCATCACTTCACTGTTTAAATACCATACCGGTTCTTTTTCAAGCAATTCATTTTAGTATAAGTCCACTGTTTAGTCCTATATGACTCATAGGTAGGAATCCGGTATCCGGCAAGGCAAAAATGTAAACAAACGAAAGCTGTGACATGATGCCTTATATTACTGAGTTGATGTGGTTTGCTTGAAGGCTGAGCGGTATGATACTAAGTCTTATGTAATATTGCGCGGGTTTCGATCCCAGCTTCAGACGTCCTACGTGTCTAGCCATACTGAAGCGTTGTTAATCAACGAAACAGTCTGTGGATGACAATATATATATATATATATATATATATATATATATAGGAAGTTCATTTGAACATAAAAATTGAGGAGATGAAAGAGGCTGTGACGAAGGTCATTGACACGCTGACACAAGAGGACTTTGATGGGGCCTTCCAGAAGTTGTTGGAACAGTGCAACAAGTGCATTGCAGCTGGAGGAGATTATTTCGAAGGGGACTAGAATTTCATGAGTGTTCTATCAATAAAAGTGCCCATACGAAAAAAGTCTGGAAACTATTTAATGATCATCGTATCTGCTCTATTTACTCAAACATCCTTGCAAGAAAAATGTTGCAGATGTGGATGTATGTATATAAGTGTGTGTGTGTGGGGGGGGAAACATAGATAAATAAATAGATTGAAAGAGAGAGAGAGGAAGAAAAAGAGAGAGCTTGACAAACATAGAACGATAGACAAAAATAGACTTCAGTTCATAGATAGAAAGATACCTAGCAAGAAAGTATAGTTAGGTAGATATAAATTAACCCAAGACTTTTATCTATATACGTAGACTAAGAAATATGTAAAGATGGCAATGAACGGGCGGAGATTGGCAAGATATGATTCAGAAATTCCAATGTAATAAACATTACATTTGAATTTCTGTTTGTAAAACTTGCATAACCTTTTATCGACATCTGCAATTGACTCGATGATCTGAATTCAAATCCTTTTCACTTTGCGCTAATGCTGTTGAGAAAGGCACGAATCTACCAGTTCTTCCTCTCAGCAATGGATTGATAAAAATTGACATTGTCTCAAGTCCTGCTTACAGCGGCGACTTTTAGTACATATGTATTTCACTTTAATAACATGTTCTCACAGCTATTACGAAATATTCGGGCTCTTTTGCTATGGTAGGGCAACTGAATGGAGTGCTTGGGAATAGATATACCTGAAGAAATAAGGAGAACAATAATGAGAAAGAAAGAAAGAAAGAAAGAATGGGAAAAAAGGAAAGAAAGAAAGAATGGGGAAGAAACAAACAAACAAACAAACAATGCAGAACAAAGAAAGAAAGAAAGAAAGAAAGAAAGAAAAAAAGAATAGGGAAGAAAGAGGGAAAGAAACAAAGAAAGAAAGAATTGGGGAAAAAGGAATTAAAGAAAGAAAGAATGGAGAAAGAAAGAAAGAATGAGGAAGAAAGAAAGAAAGAAACAAGCAAACAAATAAACAAAAAAGAAACAAAGAAAGAATGTGGAAAAAGAAAAAAGAAAAAAGAAAGAAAGAAAGAAAGGAACAATAGGGAAGAAAGAAAGAAAGAATGAATGGGAAAAAGGCATTAAAGAAAGAAAGAATGAGAAAGAAAGAAAGAAAGTAAGAAAGAATGGGAAAGAAAGAAAGAAACAATGCGGAAAAAGAAAGAAAGAAAGAAAGAAAGAGGGAAAAGAAAGAAAGGAAAGAAAGAAAGAAAGAAAGAAAGAATGGGGAAAAAAGGAATCAAAGAAAGAAAGAATGGGAAAGAAAGAAAGAATGGGAAAAAAGGAATTAAAGAAAGAAAGAAAGAAAGAGAGAATGCGGAAAAAGAAAGGAATTAAAGAAAGAAAAAAAGAAAGAAAGAAAGAAAGAAAGAAAGAATGGGGAAAAGGAATTAAAGAAAGAAAGAAAGAAAGAGAGAATGCGGAAAAAGAAAGGAATTAAAGAAAGAAAGAAAGAAAGAAAGAAAGAAAGAAAGGAAAAGAGAAAAAAAAAAGAATGAATTAAAAAAAAAGAAAGAAAGAAAGAAAATAATTATGAGACAAATGAAAAAGCAAAAGAAAGAAAGAAAGAAAGAAAGAAAGAAAGAAAGAAAGGAAAAGAGAGAGAAAAAAATAAAGAATGAATTAAAAAAAAGAAAGAACAAACGAAATTAATAATGAGACAAATAAAAAAGCAAAAGAAAGAAAGAAAGAAAGAAAGAAAGAAAGAAAGAAAGAAAGATAAAACACAAAAAATAAAGAATGAAAAATTTTAAAAGATGAAAGACAAACACTCTTGACCAAACTCGTAAAAGAGATAAGACATCAAGAAAAAAGATCGAAAAGGAAGAAAATGAAAAAAAAATTCTCATAGTTCTGATTCTTTGTTTAATGAAATATCAACCGATGTGGATTATTTAATGCCGAAGCGAAACTGGTTGAAGAACAGCGTTTATACTATCTCATAGCTTTAGAGATGATGAGGTCGAAACCTTCTTCGGATATACAGTCGCTGGGTTAAAATCCAGGTGGTGCAAGCATGCAGTTGCACTTAATGTTTAAGATACCCATCTTTATTACGGTTTCGTCCGCTGATACGACACACTTTGACGGGCCGTAATCGGACTACGTGGATCACGTTGGATGTGTCTTGTCTTTAGCAGCAATCGATCGAGGCTGCATGATGTAGTCACAGTAGAAGCTTAGCATTCAATTCACGCAGGCGAGCCTCTGGGGGCATTCCCTCCAGGCTCTAAACCTCATTGGATGGGTTAGGTTTATCACCTAGGATTCCGTTTTTAGGAGAATGCCGACGGGGCCTGAGATATATTGGTGAATGTCGAGCGTTTTCTGGCCTTAAAATTGCCAAGTGCTGCATTCGTCTGGTCGCTGTGATGTACACTGCATTCGTCTGGTCGCTGTGGTGTAGTCGTTATCGTCGTAGGAAATGGACACGGCGACACGAGTTCAAATCCTGGACGAGACTGATTGCATTTCACATAGCACTAATACCCTTGGCAAAGGTATGAATCCAATTATTCTCCCTCCAGCTATGGGTAAATAGTAGGACAGACTAGGTTCTTCAGCCTTGGTTACTTTTTACCAACCCCTCCTCTCGGGCAGGATATGACACAAGGTCAATTTTTAAGCGGAGTTTAACAGGTTTGAATTCAGAGTTTTCCTTCTCCTAGACTAGTTGCCTAACCAAGGCTGAAGAACCTAGTCTGTCCTACTATTTACCCATAGCTGGAGGGAGAATAATTGGATTCATACCTTTCCCAAGGGTATTAGTGCTATATGAAATGCAACCAGTTTCGTCCAGGATTTGAACACGTGTCACCGTGATAACGACTACACCACGGGCACCTCCTCATCTTCAGCCTTGGTTAGGCAACTAGTCTACGAGAAGGAAAACACTGAATTCAAACCTGTTAAACTCCGCTTAAAAATTGACCTGGTGTCATATCCTGCCCGAGCGGAGGGGTTGGGTAAATAGTAATACTTGATAGCTCCTAGCTCGTCCTGGTCGGAGTAAGAATTTATTAAAGACCGTCACTGCTCAAATATCTTAGTGCTTTTGAAATTCAAATTTTGGCAGAGGCATCTGGGTTTTAGAATCTAACTAAATCTCGAACTCATTCTCTCTTTTCATGCATCAACCACCTCTTCCACAGATGCCGGATGTGACAGAAGGTTAATATTTTAGCAGAGTTTAACAAGTTATCCATCTTCTATTACGGTTCCTATATCCATATTTACCAACCCCTCCACTCGGGCAGGATATGACACCAGGTCAATTTTAAGCGGAGTTTAACAGGTTTGAATTCAGAGTTTTCCTTCTCCTAGACTAGTTGCCTCACCAAGGCTGAAAAACTTAGTCTTCCCTACTATTTACCCAAAGCTGGAACGAGAATAATTGGATTCATACCTTTCCCAAGGGTATTAGTGCAATGTGAAATGCAATCAGTCTCGTCCAGGATTTGAACTCGTGTCGTCGTGTCCATTTTCTACGACGATAACCACGGGCACCTCCATAAAACCGGTTCCTATATCGATGTTAAAGAACACAGTTTGTCCCATTTTCCCTTTGCTGGAGAGGGGAACATTTAGTTGCTTACATTTCCCAAAAGTATAAGCGCTAAATGAAATGTAATCAGCCTCGTCCAGAATTAAAACTCAATTTGGTTGGGTCTTATGAAAAATCAAACATTGGTTATTTAATGCCAAATAAAGGTTAAACATATATATTTAATTTTTTTTTTTGATAGTTTGGGTTTTATGGCATATCAACCTTCGTAGGTTATTTTATGCAAAATACAGTTTATACATACATACATATTGCAGGATTTTTTGCTTGTTTGGATTTAATGGTATATCAACCTTCGTAGGTTATTTTATGCCAAATACAGCTTATACCTATTTTTTTGTTGTTGGTTTGTTTGGGTTTAATGGCATATCAACCGATATAGTTTATTTTATGCCAAATACAGTTTATACATATATATTGCTTATTTGTCGTTGGCTTGTTTTCAGTTTTATGGCATATCAACCTTTGTGGGTTATTTTATGCCAAATACAGTTTATACATATATATTGTTTGTTTATATTTTTCGTTTTATGGCATATCAACCTTTGTGGTCATTTAATGCGAAATCCATTTTTATTCAAATATATTGTTTGTTTGTTTGTTTGTGATTTATGGTGTATCAACCTTCGTAGGTTATTTAATGCCAAATACTGTTTATACATACATATTTTTAGTATGTTGTTTGTTTGTTTTTTAAGTTTATGTCATATCAACCTTTGTAGGTCTTTTTTATGCCAAATCCATTTTCACACAAATTAACAATCGCATTTAAAACAATTCAATACACAGTTTAATTGTCAAGAACAGTTCTATTTCAAGCTATTCAGTGTAGTCAAAAAAATTTAATTAAAATAATTCAGTTTAGTATAAGAATAGTTTTTGTTTATGCACAGTTATAAGTCAAAACTGTTCTATTTCAAAAAAATCAGTCTTGCATAATCACGCAGTTTAAATGCGAAAACAATTCTATTTCAAGAAATTCAGTTTAGTATGAATATGTAGTTTAAATCTACTTGACCCAAAGATAGGGCCTATCAGGTGCTAACTGTCCGGGCCAGAGTGGATCTGGGAGCGATTGCATTGAAGGTGTACTCGGCAAGCCCGCAAAGCTCCCGCATTGCAGCTTGTTTAGCGTCAAAATAAGACACCCTTTGTGGAGGTCTTAACCCTCAGCAGAGATACGTCGTACATTCAATATGTTTCCAGACTTTTTGTACAGGCATTTAAATTTTTCGTTGACCCTTGAAAATTCAGTATTTTATTGTTATACATCTTATGAGATGACTGAACAATTTTTCTGATTTCAGGTTCAAATGAACAGCTAAGATGGGAATTGGAATACAGCCTACTAGAGCCTGATTGTCATAGCTGGTAAATTTCAAAAATGCAATCTGGACGTGAGGACACTTTAGAATAACGATATGCAATAAAATTCTATTTTAAACCTGGAAAAAATGCCACAGAAACGTATGGAATGCTTCATACTGCTTTTGGAGCATCTGACACTTAAGAAGAACGATAAAAAAGTTTGGAAACTTATTTAATGATCCTCGTGTATATATATATATATATATATATATATATATGTAGGTACGGGGCCAGCGTGTCCCCTTGTAGTACTCCTGCTACAATGGCTTCGAACTGACGAAGAAAAGAAGCAGAAGATACCCCGCAACAACAATTATCGATGCCGACTACGCCGATGACATAGCGATACTGGCAAATACACCTGACCAAGCCGAAACACTTCTGCATAGTTTGGAACGAGCAGCAGCAAGCATAGGCCTCTATGTTAATGCACACAAAACGGAATATATGTGCCATAACCAAACGGGGGACATCTCCACTCTAGAAGGAACCCCACTTAAACTAGTAGACAAATTCACGTACCTAGGAAGCAGCGTCGAATCAACCGCAAAGGACATCCAAACGAGGTTAACGAAAGCATGGACAGCTATCAATAGGCTATCGATTATATGGAAATCAGACCTAACCGATAAAATGAAACGCAGTTTCTTCCAGGCAGCGGTCACATCGATACTGCTATATGGATGCACTACATGGACGCTAACAAAACGACTGGAGAAGAAGCTAGATGGCAATTACACAAGAATGCTGCGTGCAATCCTGAACAAGTCCTGGCAGCAACAACCCACAAGACACCAACTGTACGGCCACCTGCCCCTATCACGGAAACTATTCAAGTTAGACGAACCAGACATGCAGGACACTGCTGGAGAAGCAGAGATGAACTCATAAGAGATGTACTCTTATGGATCCCCACACATGGCCGCGCAAAAGCAGGACGACCAGCTCGAACGTACATTCAGCAGCTATATGAGGATACAGGATGTTGTCCTGAAGACCGACCTAGGGCGATGAACGATAGGGAGGAGTGGCGAGAGAGGGTCAGGGATATTCGTGCTACCAGCGCGATATGATGATGATGATGATATATATATAAGATAATGGTTAGAGTATTCGCTAATATCCTTGAAGACCGGGGTTCAATGTACACATATATTGTCCAATCTTGAAAATAAAAATATTTACTTGCATTAAAGATACACACACACACACACACACACAATATATATATATATATATATATATATATATATATATATATATATATATATTGTCTGGTCTGGAAAATAAAATATCTATTTACATTATATATATATATATATATATATATAATGTCCGGTCTTGAAAATGAAATATTGACTTGCATTAAATACACACAAACACACCCAAACATATATATATATATATATATATATATATATATATATATATATTATCCAATCTTGAAAATAAAATATTTAATTTCATATATATATATATATATAAACACATTTTCTATAGTACGTTAAAAACTCAGACTAGTATCATGGGATAAATTAATTACTGACTATTGACTTACGAATAAACTGAATAACTATTTAACTGTATTAAAAAAATAGGTATAAAAAAGATTTGGCTTCAAATAACCTACAGTATTTGTTATGCCATAAAACTCAACCAGACCAAACCGTTAAACTGAGTGCAAAAATGTTATAATTAGTATTACGTAGTTATACGACAGTGTGTAAACAATAGCAATACTTTATCGTGTCCAAATAAATCAGCATTAACTTTTTCAAAATAATCATCATCATGTCACGCTGCCAGCACGGTTATTCATGACCCTCTCTCACCAGCTGTCTCTATCATTCATTGCTCCCAGAAGGTCATCAAGACTAAAGCCTGTATCGGCACAGCGCTGTTGTATATAGGTTATAGCTGGTCGTCCTTGCCTTTGCTCGTCCATGTGAAGCGGTCCACAGGAGTATGTCACTTATGAGTTTGTCCTTCCTTCTCCAGCAGTGTCCTGCATGTCTGGTTTGTCTAACTTTGATAGTTTTCGTGATGGGTGGTTCGTGGCCGTACAGCTCCTGTTTTGTGTGGTGTTGCCTCCGGGATTTGTTCAGTATTGCTCGCAGCATTCTTATGTAATTTCTGTCAAACTTTTTCTCCATACGTGTAGTTAGCCTCCATGTAGTGCATCCATATAGCAGTATCGTCACGACCACTGCTTGGAAAAAACTGTGTTTTATTTTATCGGTCAGCTCTGACTTCCATATGGGTGATAGTTTATCGATTGCTGTCCATGTCTTTGCTAGTTGCGTCTGTCTCGGTTGATGAGACACTGCTTTATAGGTAGGTGAACTTGTTTATTAGTTTCAGAGAACAACCATTTAGTGGGGAATTGTAGAAAATTACAAAAAAAAAAACAATTGACTCATAAAGCAGGTGTATAACCATTTAACTGTATGCAAAAACTGAGCACTGAATCGTTTAAGAATATTATTGACGAACAATACGTTTACAAATCATATATAATCATGTATATTATGTATAAAGAGGGGGTCCTTTAATTGTTAAAGTGCTGGGCTGCGGAATCGTAGTAAGTGAGTTCGAACTCCAGTCGTGCTATTACGTTCACTTTCGGACAAATACCCTTGCGACAAGTATGGACCCCCTTTCCCTTCCAGCTATGGATTTAATAGTACCCTTACTTTTCTTCTTGAAGGGTGGATTTGGCATTAAATAACCCAAGAAGTTTGATATGCCATTAAACAACACAAAGAAACGTATGAACAGGATTTGGCATTAAATAACCCACAATGGTTGATATGTCATTAAATCTAAAGAGATCAAACCAAATATCACGTGTCTTGTAATATATCTCACTCAATTAGATTTCAACACCGAAAGCTATGATCTATTCCATTCCTTCAAAGTTTCCATTATGTCTGCAGGTGTTTGACTTCGGGGCCACATATATCATGAGTTATTTCCTTTAAATAAGATTATTGAAGGGAGAAAAGCGAATACTGCCATAATTTATCACAGTACGGATTCTACTTGCTTCAGAAGAATGACATTGATAGCCTCACCAACGTCAATGTTGATGAAATTTGTTAAGTGATAATTAATTTTTAAGATTCTTGAAACGTCGGGTTTATGGGACATTCATAAAAAATCATCGTCGATGTAAAAGACAGCAATAAAAAATGAAAATAGAAACAACTTTAAAAAAAAAAGTTTATATTTTAATCTGTAAGAAAAATAATAAGAATCAAATATTGGAAAAATAAAGAAAACTTTTTGGAATAGGACTTTGATTTCACAGTCAATTGTGAATTTAATATCCCCACTTCTCTCTGTCTCTGTCTCTATCTCTGTCTGTCTGTCTGTCTGTCTCTGTCTCTCTCTCTCTCTCTCTCTCGATGAGGCTGACATTATCCTGGCCGAATATTCTTGTTATAGAGAAAAAAAGTAATAAATGTCTTTTATTAGATTGGATTTTTAAATGCCTTTTCTATGTTCCTTTTATTATTTTTTTTTTTATTTCTGAAAAATATTATTTTTTCTTTATCGTTGGCTTCAGTTCCTATCGCCTTTTATTTATTTTTCGACCCATTTGGTTTCATTTTACAGCAGTCTTTTAAAAATATTTTTGCCTTTGTTTTTTGTTTGTTTGTTTATTTGTCTGTCTGTCTGTTTGTTTGTTTGTTTGTTTGTTCGTTGTTGTTTTTTTGTTTTGTTTTGTTTTTTAAGAATTAAAAAAAAAGCTATTTATTTTTACCTGGACAATGATATAGTTTTTTTCATTGTTTTTATTTTAATATTTGCCCATTTTATTTATTTATTTATTTATTCTTCTTTCTTTTTTTAGTTTGTTGTGTATCTGTCAGTTACTCAGGGTTGTTTTTTTCATGTAAAGAAATATTGATTTAGCTAACTCAGTCGTACATAATACTTTGTTCTCTCTTTTTAAATAAAAATATTTCTTCCCATTTTTCATCATTGTTTTTTAAAACCATTTTTTCTCTGTGTGTTAGCTGTAATATCAATTTTACCAATTTTACTTGAGAAGATTCTGAATTATTTTTCCCATTTTTCTAAATTATTTTTAAAAGATTTACTTTCATCCATTTTTCTGCATCTTTGTGAATCTCTTTTATCATTTTTTTTTCTTTCCCTTCCGTATGTGCAAATTTTATTCTGTTAGAACTTTTAAAGAGAGCACTGAATGGCCGAGGTATTACGGTTCTAGACACAACGACAGACAGGCTTGTCAAATAAAGCTCTTTCGAACAAAAGATTTAACGTCCTTTGGCCGAGGAAAGGAAAATGTCTTGACAGTGGAACAAGGACAGTTTAAGATTAATGAAACAAGAGGAAGCCGAGTACAGTAATTCAATATTCAACAATCAACAAAGATGGACAGAAGTGATATTACCCTTTAGACAGCAAAAAGATAAAAAAAAGTAAAGCGTAACTGAACTCAATTGCTTTTAAATTGAAACTTATGTAATAATGATGCATTGTGTTAACCGTTGCGGTTTTCTTATCCAAAATTTCAATCTTTTATTTCAATCTAACTTATTGTTTTGTCGGATGCGACACGACGTTTTATTTGTCTAAGTTTATATTTACAAAGATTTGAGTCAAATGTTTTCCATTGTTTTGATACTTGCTAGTTTAAAATTCATTTTGTATATCCGCTGACCGAATCAGCACGGTGCCTGCTGAAGTAGTGTAATATAATTGTGGTGGGATTTCTTTTATATATAATAATTTTTCGTTTTATATATCTTGCCTTTCGGTTTAGTTAGGCTGAGAACCTTTCGGCTTAGTGCATGGGTTAGTTAGGTGCACACATTGAGTGTTTGGTGTTCACGCGTGTGTGGGGTGGATGTGACAATCAGAGATGTCACAATAAAAACCCCAGATAGAAAATGGAGTACCCCTTGTCCCTACACCTTGGTGTAGTAGCGATTGAAAAGTGAGCCTTCTGGTTGCCCTCGACTACGGACATCAACTATGACTCTTTTCAGCCCCTTTAACGACGATTTAAGTCTTTTTATAAAATGTTCAAACAAGTTAGTTCAGTATAAGTATAGTTTTTTGTTTACACATAGTTAAATGTCAAAACAGTTCTTTTTAAAACAATTCAGTTTAGCATAATTACATTTTTTTACGGACACTTAAATGGAAAAACAATAAATTTCAAACAATTCAGTTTAGCATAATTACCCAGTTTAGTTATTTGTGATTAATATTTGCAACCACTTTACTGAGTGCAAACAAAGGATTAATATTGAATAGCATTAGCTGAAACCATTTAAGTGAGTAAACTAGGAGACAAATTCACCTATTTAGGAAGCAGCGTCTCATCAACCGAAAAAGACATCTACACGCGGCTAACGAAGGCATGGACAGCTATCTGCAGGCTTTCGATCATATGGAAATCAGACCTGACGAAACGCAGTTTTTTCCAGGCAGAGGTCGTATCGATACTGTTATATGATGCACTACTAGGACGCTAACTAAACGGCTGGAGAAGAAGCTAGACGGCAATTACACAAGAATGCTGCGAGCAATATTGAACAACTGGCGGCAACACACCACAAGGCACCAACTATACGGCCACCTGCCTCCCATCACGAAAACTATCCAAGCTAGACGAACCAAACATGCAGGACACAGCTGGAAAAGCAAAGACGAGCTCATAAGTGATGCACTCCTGTGGACCCCCACATATGGCCAAGCAAAAGCAGGATGACCAGCTCGAACATACATACAGCAGCTATGTGAGGATACGGGATGTAACCCTGAAGACCTGCCAGAGGCGATGAACGATAGGGAGAAGTGGCGAGTGAAGGTCAGGGATTTCGGCGCTAGCGGCACGAAATGATGATGATGATGATATGCACTTAAGCGAATAAACTTAAACTGATAAAACCGTAACGTTTTTGAATGGCTCATCAAAAATGGAAATTGAGAAATTCAAGGAATGCATAAGCAAAAGCAGACAATCTCCGAACGGCCAGCTTAAAGAACTATTTGTAATTATAAATGACGTGGTATAAAAACCGGAGGTTCCAAATCTTTTGCGCAGGTGTGGAACCATCGTAAATGAATATGCCTCAACCTCCTCTGACACGACAGGCTGAACTGAGGTGATGACCCGTTTTTAAAAGGAATAGAAGAAAGTCAGGCCTCAGTTTTATCCCAAGAGGAGCTGCGAAGTTTTACTTGAAAATATAAACCAGTCTTTCTGTCTCTTATCGGAAAACTCTCGCCAATAAGCCAACTATAAAACCTATAAAAAAATAAACAAGTGTCTGTGTTGTTTTGCTATATCAATCTTTGCGTTCGCTGACATATGGCTGAGTGACCACGTGGTGTACTTGTCCTTGCTAGCGACTTACATCTATACGTACGCTATAAAACGATGAAGTTATCATAATAAAACAGCCCATATGTTTTTTTTTTAATCTCATATTTAAAAGTGATAAAAGAACAAAGAACTTGATGAATAGGTCGCCAATTAATAAAACGAAAATATGTTTCAGAAAAATAAAGAAGTACGCTATTGATTTTAAACAATTAAAAATTGTTCTGGGTTTATTTGAAATCAATTGAGGAGAAACAAATGGAGGCGCTCGTGGAGTAACGGTTATCATTGTTGGAAATAGACTCGGCTATCAAAAACAAGTTCAAACCCTAGACAAGACTGTCTTCATATCATGTACAAAGGTTTTTTTTTGTTTAATTGGCCCTGTCGACTTGGGTGCAAAATACACCAACTGCATCTCTGCAGATGGATTTGGTTTGTTATTTACATTTTTTGGACTATTGTCATCATCTTTGTCGCCATGTTTGTCACAACGTTTCGGCAGTTGTACGCTCCGGCCTTCTTCAGGTGGTTGGAATGTCGAACTTAACTCTTTCGCTTATTTCGTTTACCGGTATAGACTATTCTAGTTCCACGGGCTATATTTAATGGATGTCAGTTATCAGTTATATCCTGTTAATTTCCCCTCTGAAAGTTCTCCACTGCCTTCATCGGGTATTGAACTCACACTCTTTGAGTATGTCACTGGATCTAACTAACGCCTTTATCCACTGTGCCATTACAAAGATGAGGACAATAGTCCGAAAAACGTAAATAATGTACATAATACTGTTATATAATTGCGGAATGTTTCTTTTTTAATATTAATCATTGTTCGTAAATTATATTTAATCATTCGGTTTGGTTGGGCTTTGAACTATTCGGTTCTTAGTGCAGGTGAGCACACATTGAGTACACTTCACGCTCGGGCGCAGAGGATATGACAATCATAAATGTCATAATAAAAACCCCAGGTAGGAAATAGAACTGGGGTGTGAATGACGTCATGTCCGGAAGCAATGGGCTGAGAATTTGGTGATTTTGAAAAAAAAACTTTTGTTGAGATCCGACTCTGAGCCGGGCCTGTCCAGCTGGGGGCTACGGGGTGTGCAGCGGTTTTGTTAGGTCAGATAGTACAGTCAGCATAGTAAAAATTGTATCTCTCTCTCCTCGTGACGAAAAACTAAAGTCAAGAAGTTAATAAACGTTTCGTACTTGAAAAACGGAGAGTCGTTACTGTTTCGTATTTCCCTGCATCTGTATATATTTATATAGTTGTATTGTGAGTATATTTAACAATACCTCATCAATGAAATATTGACGGTTTTGGTTTGGTTTGGTTTGGTTTGGTTTGATTTTATGGTATAGGTTATTTAATTCCAGACCCATTTTCATACATATAAATAGTTCTATTTTCAACAATTCAGTTTTGTATAAATACGCAGTTTAAAAGTCAAAACCGTTCTATTTAACCCATAGATAAGGCTTTCTCTGGTGCTACCACTCCTGATAATAGTGGACCTGGGAGCAATGGCAATAACGAGGTATTCCGCATTTTTTAATGCTCCAGCATTACTGGATCCTCATTGTTTAGTGTCATATACCATATTGACCCAACCCCTCTGCTCGGGCAGGATCTGACAGAAGGTTAATTTTTAAGCGGAGTTTAATAGGTTTGAATTCAAAGTATTCCTTCTCCTATATATATATTTAATTGCATTGATGCTTATCAGCGACCACTGGTTTCATCCTGTCTTTACATGTCAATAACCTGGCCGAAAAATATATAAATGAATATATAAATAAAAATATAAATATAAATTAAGTTAATATAAAAACTAATATATATCCATATTTACCAACCCCTCCGCTCGGGCAGGATATACACGATCAATTTTAAGCGGAGTTTAACAGGTTTGAATTCAGGGTATTCCTTTTCCTAGACTAGTTGCCTCACCAAGGCTGAAGAACCTAGTCTGTCCTACTATTTACCCATAGCTGGAGTGAGAATAATTGGTTTTATACCTTTCCCAAGGGTATTAGTGCTATATGAAATGCAATCAGTCTTGTCCAGGATTTGACTTCGTGTGGCCGTTTCCATTTCCTACAACGATAACCATTACACCATATACATGGTGCTCGTTGATGAAGTCGTATTCCTCTGTAGAGATGCAGTCTTTGTATTCTAGAGCTCCAGATGACAGGGCTATCTGCAGAGGAGTAAGACTCCCTCAACTCCACTCAATTTAACAGAGTGAAAACAAATAACTGACATCTAAATGAATTGTTGGTTGTACATTGCAGTACTTGAAAACATTAAACTATGCGCAAGCAAATGATTCATAATTAATAGAATTATTCACATGAAACAGATATAAGTAAAACCATTTAAGTGTGTGAAAAAATGAGCTAAGGCTCGTTTAAAAATGTTATCTGAAAATATGTTTAGAAATCATGTATTTAATATATATGTATAGAACGACTTATTTGCCAAATGAGTAGATTGTTCGTGAATAGTCCGGGAGACCTGGGTTCAATCCCAGGTCGCGTCATACCAAAGACTTAAAAAATGGTACTTGATACCTCCTTTCTTAACACTCAGCAATATAAGGTACGTATCAAGGATAAAGTGGAGCAATCCAGGGAAAGGAGTAGCGCACTCTCCTACACCTCGATGTTGTAGCTACTTAAAAGGGAGCCTACGGGTCACCCTCGACTACAGTCGCTAACTTTACTCATAGAAAGGATTTGGCATTGAATAACCTACAATGGTTGATATGCCATAATATCAAGCCAAATCAGTTCTTTGTTAAATGGCATATTAATCTTTGTGGGGTATTTAATGACAAAGCCGTCCTTGTCAGACAATAGTGGCACTATTTAACCAATAACTGGAGGATTATAAGAAGGTTCGTGATTTTACCAAGGATATTTGACTGAAAACGAACATGATACCACGATTTTCCAGCTAATTCGGTAGAATACACGGATATCATCGCTACAGAGGAGTAAGACCCCCACCACTCCCAATCGAATGACCCGTGGCCTAGTTGGCTGGGGCTGCAAAATATACCCACTGTATGTCTCAAGAGGAGTAAGAGCACCCCGCTCATTGGATGTCCTGGTATGACACAAAACAATATGATGGTGAGGTTCCTGTAATGCTGGAGCTTTGGGGATTGAAGAGTCCTCTTTATTACAATCGCTCCCACTCTGACCCGGAGCGGTAACACCTGATAGGGTCCAATTTATGGGTCAAATAGAACTAAACTGTACTTATGCTTAACTGATTTGCTTGAAATAGGACTGTTTTGAAAATCTAAGTGTGTACTAATGTTAAAATGAATTGTTTGAAATAGAACTGTTTTGACATTTAAACTGAGTACTCATGCTAACCTAAATTATTTTAAATGGACATTTTTTTTTAATGCTAAATTGAATTGTTTGAAGTTAAACAGTTTTTGACATTGAAACTGTATTTAAAATAAACTGAATTGTTTGAACTAGAACTATTTGACTTAACGGAATATCTTGAAATAGAAATATTTTTGACAATTAGACCATGTACTTTTGCCAAACTGAATTGTTTGAAATAGAACTGTTTATTTGTCTAAAATGGATTTGGCATTAAATAGCTGAGTAAGGTTCATACGCCATAGAACCCAAACAACCAACCAACTTGATAAACAATAGCGCGACGGGAGTTCAAACACTTTTACAATTATCTCGCAGTAAACTACGTTAGCCACTACGACTAACCATTGAAAGAGAATTTATCTATTCACTCTCCAGTGATGATTTAATTGTCTTTATTTTGTTCTGAGTTTCTTTTAATGACATATCAACTATCTTCGGTTATATAATTCAAAAACAATCTTAAGCGAGTACCGAGAGATAACACTTACATCCATAGCAGCCAAAATCTACAATGTCCTACTACGAAACCGCATAGAACCCAAAATAGACAACATCCTTAGGAAAAACCAAAATGGCTTCCGGAGAAATAGATCCACAACCTCAAAAATATTGACCATCCGTAGAATCCTTGAAGGCGTTCGGGCAAAAAACCTTCTGGCGACATTACTATTTGTCGACTTTACCAAGGCCTTCGATTCCCTCTACAGAGGGAAAAGGGAACAAATCCTACTAGCGTACTGCCTACCAAAAGAAACCGTAGCAGCAATAATGATTCTCTACAGAAACACAAAAGTGAAAGTACGTTCACCAGATGGAGACACGAAATACTTCGACATTGTTGCAGGAGTACTACAAGGAGACACGCTAGCACCATATCTCTTTATCATATGTCTAGACAACGTGCAACAAAATCAGAGAAAATGGCTTCGAGCTGACTAAGAAAAGAAGCAAAAGGTACCCCGCAAAACACTCACAGACGCCGACTACGCTGATGACTTGGCGTTACTGGCGAATACGCCTAATCAAGCAGAGACACTACTACATAGTTTGGAACGAGCCGCAGCAGGCATTGGCCTCCATGTCAATGCACACAAAACTGAATATATGTGTTACAACCAAACGGGCAACATTACCACTCTAGACGGAGCCTCTCTGAAACTAGTAGACAAATTTACCTACCTAGGAAGTAGCGTCTCATCAACCGAAAACGACATCGACAGACGACTGACGAAAGCATGGACGGCTATCGATAGGCTCTCGATCATATGGAAATCAGACCTGACCGATAAAATGAAACGCAGTTTCTTCCGGGCAGCGTTTGTATCGATACTACTATATGGATGTACTACATGGACGCTAACTAAACGACTGGAGAAGAAACTAGACGGCAACTAGACAAGAATGTTGAGAGCAATATTGAACAAGTCCTGGCGACAACACCCCACGAGACACCAACTATACGGCCACTTGCCTCCCATCATGAAAACTATTCAAGTTAGACGAACCTGACATGCAGGACACTGCTTGAGAAGCAAGGACGAGTTCGTAAGTGATGTACTTCTATGGATCCCCACATATGGCCAAGCAAAAGCAGGACGACCAGCTCGAACTTACATACAGCAGTTATCTGAAGACACAGGATGTAAATCTGAAGAACTGCCGGAGGCGATGATTGATAGGGAGAAGTGGCGAGAGATGGTCAGGGATATCCGTGCTGGCGGCACGTCATGGTGATGATGATGATGGTGTTACGTTAATTCCTCGCTAAACGTAAAAGGTAAGTAGATGAAGAAGTAAGAAGATGAAAATGCCGTTAGGTTTTATATGAAGGTTTTTAATGGCAGCATTGAATAAAGGGTTTACGTTTATGCTGCAAGTCTCGTAGGAAGGAAAGAAGTAAGGAAAAGAAATGAAGTTATGTTAGAGTTGTGAAAGCATTTTAGTAGCTTTATGCCTGAACGAAAAGTGCATCGTTAGGTAAGGACATTGTTGAATATGTTGAGGGAGATGTGTTCGCCATAGTGTTGCAAAAGTCGTGTTTGCTGTTTGAGGACAGAAACGATTGTAGTCACCGTGAGTTTGTGGTTCTGGTTGTTTCGGGGAGAAGCGTGAATGTCTCCAGAAAATGTTGCCCAGTGAAGAATTAGCTAGATGTCGGAGCGAAATATTGCATCGCAGTCGACATAGCCAGTTTTGGGGGTGACGTAAAGTTGTTTCTGTGTGGGGCGTATTGAATTTATCTAATTCATATTCAACTGGGAACCCTTGGTGTAACAGAAATAGACGCCAGGGGTCCATAAATTAAATAGCTTCCCTCATGGTGGGTTATGCTGCTGCTGCTGCTATTGAAGAGCAGACAGAAAGACGTCTTTACTGAACGAAGAAGTTCTGCAAAAAAAATGTTTGGCAGATTTTCCCAGTTTATGCTGTCCGGAAAGATAGTCCGGGATGAATAGGATAAGTCATTCTGATTGGGTAAAATTATGCGTCGACCCTAACGGTCGAATTAAATTACGCGCCAAATAAAAATGCGAAATTCTTTCTGCTACAAATCCTTGTGAAACAACATTAGGTGTAGTATTTAACCCAATGCTGGGTAATAAAAGGGACCATATTTTCCTCGATTGAATGAAACAGCGAGACTGGTGATTGAAGTCGCTAACTTCAAGGCCGCTGGCTAGTAAGTTAGTTATCACGGGACTCCCTACAGATTGATAATAGGAAAGACTGTTCTTTAACTTTGGTATGGCAACCAGTTTTGCAGAAGGAAAACATGGAATTCAAACCCCCTTTAAAATTGACCTTGTGTCTTATCTTGCTGAAGAGTGGGTTAAATATACAAGGCGAAATTATTCTATTCCCTTTTGGGTGATGAGGATCATTTTGGCATGTAAATAGCTCTTTTCAAATGACTGTTCAATACAAGTCCCCGATGTGAATTCATTGCTTTCAAACTGAAAAGACGCTCAATTTATAAACAGAATATCTACCATTTTTTCGTGAAAACAGCCGCATTCATTTTGCGAAAATGACATTGCTACATTTGTATCAGATAATCGGGAGTCTATTTACCCTCTTTTTAAGATTTTAAAATCATTGCTGGATTTTTTTTAACATTCTGGATCAAATAGAGAAAGAAAACAGTGAATTTATCGATTGTTAGAATGAAGGACTCTTTTGGGGGGAAATTGAAAAAAGAGTAAGATAAATCTATTGAAACTGCAGGGAATATTTGAAGAAAATGTCTCTCTCTCAATATATATATATATATATATCAATCCATTTCTTCTTATCTCTCTATCTCAACAGTTTCAAGCTGAATCTCTAACTTATCTCGTTGTATATATATAATCATCCACAGACCAGTTTCATTCCATCAAAACTCTTCAGTGTAGCTAGACAGGCTAGATTCCCGAAGCTGGGTTCGAAACCTGGCTAACTGAAACGCTAATGCAGGATTCTACCACTCAGCCATTAGGAAACCAGCGCATGCGAAGGAAATTCAAACGCTTATGTATCACTTTTATTTTTGTTTTACATATATCCGCTTAACGACTACTGAGAGTTCAATTAATCTGAAGAGCCTTGCTTTACGTTAGTGGCAACCATTACTTTCCTCGCTCAACCTCTCTTCAGTGTGGCTAGACAGACTACATTCCCGAAGCTGGGATCGAAACCCGGCTGAATGAAACGCCAATCCAAGAGTCTACCACTTAGCCACGATATATGTATATATATATAGTTCTTTGTTATCACTATCCGTTCCTCTGTCCTAAACCGGTTGCCATACAACGGTCAAGAGCACAGACTACTCAACTATTTTTCCATAGCTGACGGAAGAATAGTTTAATGCATACCTTTCAGAAGGGTATTAGTATTATGAGAAAAGCAAACAGCTTTATCTAGATTTGAACTTGGGTCACCATGTCTGTATTCTTTAATGCTAACCACAATGCATTACTTAATATATATAGTCATTCACAGACAGACTGTTTCGTTGTTTCACAACTCTTCTGTGTGGCTAGATACGTCGGACGCTTGAAGCTGGGATCGAAACCTGCCCAACTTTACGTAACCCTTAGTATCATACCGCTCAGCCAATAAGCGAGCCACGTCAGCTCGAGAATTATAAGGCATTATGTAGTCGCTTTCGTTTGTTAACATTTTTTGCCTTACCGGATACCTGAGTGCACAATTCATTCGAAGAGCTTTGTATTATACAAGTGACAGCCGTAAATTCCTACACCAGAGTGCTCAACCTCCGTGGGGGAGCGTACATATTGTCATCCATAGACAGACTGTTTCGTTGTATCACAACTTATAGATAGATAGATAGATAGATAGATATATTTAACCACAGACATACTGTTTCGTTGTCTCACCACACTTCAGTCTGACACGCGAGATACTTCACAGTTGAATCAAAACCCTACTGACTTTATAATTGTCCAATATCTTACCCAAAAGTTATCACCGTCTCCACCTAAGCGAAGGAATATTTAACGTATACATTTATTTAAATATATGCTTATCGTCTACCGGAATACTCAGTTCATGAGAAGAGCTTTACATTTACGCGTGTTTTTTTTCATATCTATCTATCTATCTATCTATCTATCTATCTATCTCAGTCTGTTCATTATCTATCTATCAATCAATCTCAGTCTATTCATATCTATCTATCTATCTATCTATCTATCTCAGTCTATTCATATCTATCTATCTATCTATCTATGTTTACATGTTTTCACACACACACACACACACACACACATTTATATATATATATATATATATATAACTAAAAAGCTAGAAACAACCAGCGACCAGATTATCAGAATAATTCAGGGGGTTGGCAGAAATGATAATTATAACCTAAAGTGCAAGGTAGAGATTTGGCTTTGTATTCTCTGGTCTATGGTTCGATCTCCTGAGGGGGAGATCACGGAATAACACTGCCGATGTGATATAATATGGTCGAAACAGCTGTCCAGTGTTTCCGTATGTCACACGCTAGTGTTCGCCAGATTTTCTGTTCATAATAATTCAATTCACAATTCAGTTTAAAATAAATAAGTAGTTTCTTGTTTATAATCAGTTAAATGTAAAAAGAGTTATATCTCAGTTTTACAAAAGTACATAAAAGGGGCATACGATAAATTTCCAGACTTTTTTCGTATGGGCACTTTTATTGATAGTACACACATGAAACTCTAGTCCCCTTCGAAGTAATCTCCTCCGACTCTCATGTACTTGTTGTACCGTTTCAACAACCTCTGGAAGGTCCAATGGAAGTCCTATTGTGTGAGCATGTCAATGACCTTCGTCACAGCCTCTTTCATCTCCTCAATTGTCTCATAACGACAGCCTCTGAGCTGAGGGAATAACTAAAAGTCGCAGGGACTATAGTGAGAGTGAGGAACTATGTTGATGCCCATCTTGGTCAAATAGTCTGTGACAAGGATGGAGTTGTGGACTGGTGCACTTTCCTGCAGGAAATGCCACTGTGCTGATTTGAAGAGCACTGGCCTCTTCCGATGGAATCTCTCGATTGGGATTATGAGTGTAAATAGCAATGCTTGAAACTCTTTCACTGTGTGCCTTAATTGATATATTGATATAAAATAGCAATACTTGGAACCATTTGACTCTGTGGAAATGAATGGATAGTGATCAAGAGAAAAGTGTTTAAGAGCAATACTTATAACTTGACCAACCAATTGGCATTATGGCAAGTGTGTTTGACAATGGTCTGGGAGACCAGGCTTCAATCCCATGTCAAGTCATACTAAAGACTCGATAAATGGTTGTTGATGCCTCCTTATTTAACACTCAACATCATAAGATTCAAATCAAGGGTAAGTAGAACAATCCAGGGAAAAGAGTAGTGCTCTTCCCTATAACTTGGTGTAGTAGCTATTAAATTGGGAACCTTAGAGTTGCTATCGACTATAGTTAGCTATCTTAGTTATAAATTGGATTTGCCATTAAATAACCTATGAGTACAAGGGTTAATATACCATAAGACCCAACCCAACCAAATCTTGGTGATAGTGGAATGGTGTTGCACATCTTATATAGACTTTTCTTGGAGATTAGGCTGTTTAGCCTTTGATGTCCATTGATAGTTCTCAGATGTTTTCTGTAGCTGACATCAAGCTTATCCAGAGCTGTTTTTGGAGCTGTCCTCCTGTTACATTTGTCCATCATTAAAGATGCACATGTTGAATCCTGTAGGCACAGTCTCTTTGTTTAAAGAATCTTTGATTCACATCTTCCAGAAACACCTAAAACCACTTATTCAATTGTTTTATTCTTTCCAAATTTATCTTAATTTAGTTATCTATTTATTCACCATTTCTTTATTTATTTTTGCCCAGTCGGCTGGGGCTCTAGAATACACCGACTGCTTCTCTGCACAGGGGTAAGACCCCCCAACGAGTGCCCTGGATATGACACTAAACAATCTGATGGTGAGGTTCCAGCAATGCTGGAGCTTTGGGGAATGCGGAGTACCCCTTCATTGCCATCGCTCCCAGGTCCACTCTGGCCCGGAGTAGTTGAACCTGATAGGGCCCTATCTATGGGTTAAATAGAACTAACAGCATACTTATGCTAAAATGAATTTAGTAAACTGAATATCTTGAAATAGAAAGGTTTTTGACAATTATACCGTACTTACACTTAAACTGCGTGCTTATACTTAACTGAATTATTTCAAATAGAACTGTTTTTCGACATTAAAACTGTATTTACACTTAACTGAATTATTACATATAACTGCTTGAATAGTTTGAAATGGAAATGTTTTTGACAATTAAACTGTGTACTTATGCTAAACTGAACTGCTTTCAATAGAACAGATTATTTACATGAAAATGGATTTGGCGTTAAATAACCAACAAAGGTTGATATGCCATAAAACCAACCAAACCAAACCAATCCAAACCTTTATTTATTTCCATCCCTTTATCTTTTTCTCACCATCACTGTCTTTCTCTCTTCTTTTTTTTCTTTGTTCCTTTTTTTTCTATCTCTTTCTTTCCTTTATTTCCTTTATCATTCTTTCTTTCTGTTTCCATCACTTTCTTCCTATCCCTCTATTTTTCTTTTACAATTGCTTTTTTTCTTTGTTCTTTTTTTCTTTCCCTGTTGTTTCTTTCTTTTTCTGTATCTTTCTTTCTTTTTTCATATCCTTTCTTCCTTTTTTCTTTCTTTCCTTCTTTATCATTTCCCACCATTTTTTTTTCATTACCTTTTTTAATTAATTTTTTTCTGTTGTATCTTCCTCTACCTTAACTTCTTTCTTTCCTGTTTGCTTTCTTTATTCTTTCTTTCTTTCTGGTTTCTCGACATAGCAACCCTAAGCCTAAACTTTTGGCTAATCAACTCTGGTGTATTGACTTCCTTACTCCTCCCACACCTCTCATCATCCCTCACAGACTCTCTGCCTTCGTTGAATCTCGCATGCCACTCAAAAACTGATGCTCGATTCATGCAAGATGGTCGAAAAGCAGTCTGAAGCATTCAATACGTTCCTGTGGCATTTTTTCCAAGTTTAAAACAGAATTTTATTGCATATCGTTCTTCTAAACTGTCCTCACGTCCAGATTGCATTTTTGAAATTCACCAGTTGTGATAATCAGGCTTTAGTAGTGTATATTCCAATTGCTGCTGTAGCTGTTCATTTAAACCTGAAATCAGAAAAATTAGTCAGTCATCTCGTATGATACATAGCAATAACATATTCAATTTTCAAGAGCCTAGGCCAATCCTAAATGCCCATACGAAAAAAGTTTGGAAACATTTTGCATGCTCCTCGTAATTTAAATGTCAAACTCTTCTATTTCAACAATATCTAGGACCCTATGAGTTGCTAGCACTCCGGGCCAGAGTGGTTCTAAAAGCGATGGAAAGGAAAGGCTACCCCACATTCCCCAAACCCCCAGCCTTAGAGAATCCTCACCATCAGATTGTCTTATGTCAAATCTACAACACTTGCTAGAAAGTCTTACCTTCTGAGAGGAAGTCGTTGTATGGGCCTCGTTGTTTACTACAGCTTCAGCCGACTGGGCCACAGGACATATTTTGGAAGAGTTTACCCTTCCACTGAGGTGTCATCGGTGTATTCTACAGCCCCAGCTGACTAGGCTACAACGGACTCGTTGGAAGAGTCTTGCCCTTAGCTCCTGCCAACTGGGCCACAGGACTCTTGTAGGAAGATTCTTACCCCTCTGCAGAGATGCAGTCGTTGTATTCCACAGCCCCAACCGACAGGGCCATCAGAGTGCCCCAATGTTAAATTAGGATGAGTTTAACGTTTCTATTTACACTTTCCCTCTCAAGGGTTAAAGGAACTAGTCTACCATTCTATTTTCCCACAGCTGGAAGGATATTATTTTAATCCAAACTCCTCTCCAAATGTATTAGTGCTATGGAAAATCCAAACTGCGTAGTCCAGGTTTTGAACTCTGATCTCCCTGCTTATTTATCTTTCGATCCATATTAAAATGTAAGCGTGATTTTACAAGTTCTATCACTCATTGAGAAAGAAGATCCATTGTTGAAAATTCTAACTGAAATATTGGTGAATAAGCAAGCTGTCAGCTATTTAGTTTCCAATGACGCAAATGCTAGATGACAATCTGAAATGGATTGACATTTCTAGAGTATTTCTGAGTCATCGACTCCATCTTGGTGAAGATTAGAACTTTTAGAACGACCATTTCTATATTTTATAATATAAATTATGTACGCTTGTTAAACTAGCGAAATTATGCTTTAGATCCTAAAATTTAAACTTAAATGGACAGGTCTGTCAAGTTGAAAAAAATCTGTCAGCCAATCTTTTCATCTTTTCTTATTCTAATCATTAAAAAAAAATTAAAGTTTTGAAAAATGTAACACTTGGATGAGTTTTTTGATTAGAAAACAGAATAAATCGCTTGTGACGAGGTATAAAAGTGTTACAAGGGAGCGTTAGTCGTTATAAGAAACATTTCAACATTTAAAAGACTTTTTTAAATAAGATAATTTTTTACAATCTTAATATAGAGTACTTTCGAAAAAGTTTATAATAGTAATAAAAGTAATTTAATGTTTTGTTTTTTTTTAAATAAATCGTCAAACCAAATATATACTAAAACAGTATATTAGTTGTCTAACTTTCTGAGACGAAGCTTGATGATTTTTATTTTTAATAGTTTTTGGACTATTGTCTTCACCTTTATTGTTTCGGCCGATATGTCCTCCGGCCTTCTTCAGGTGTTTGTCGAACTCGGGAACCTTCACAGAACTTCGAACTACGTCCTTTATTGAATCCACGAGTTCGACAAACACCTGAAGAAGGCCGGAGGACATATCAGCCGAAACGTTGTGAAAATAATAATAAAGATGAAGGCAATATTCCCAAAAATCTTAATGATAAGTTTTTCACTATCTCACTAGATAGATCAATTGCTTTATAATTTGAAGAGTGCTCAATATCAGTAATAGAGCTATTATATAATATAATAATAGACAGATATATATTAGTTTTGAGGTGCCGGTGGTGTAATGGTTATCATTGTAGGAAAAGGACACGGTGACACGAGTTCAAATCCTGGACAAGACTGATTGCATATCACATAGCACTAATACCCTTGGGAAAGGTATGAATCCAATTATTCTCCCTCCAGGTATGGGTAAATAGTAAGACAGACTAGGTTCTTCAGCCTTGGTGAGGCAACTAGTCTAGGAAAAGGAAAACTCTGAATTCAAACCTGTTAAACTCCGCTTAAAAATTGACCTGGTGTCATATCCTGTCCGAGTGGAGGGGTTGGTAAATATGGATATATATCAGTTCTTTTATTTAATTTATATTTATACATATATATTTTTCAGCCTGGTGATTGTCGTGTAAAGATAGCATGAAACCAGTGGTCGCATATAAGGATCCATGCAATTAAATATATATAAAAACTAATATACATATATATATATATATATATATATATATATATAATTATATTATATACATATATGTAAGTGTGTGTGTCTTTATGTGTATGTATGTCTGCATATGTATGTGTTTATGAATAAATGCGCGTGTTTGTGTAATATTACGGACGGGCACTGTGGTCAATCAGTGAAGGAGTCACGAGACTAGCGCGTGCGGGCAGAATGACCTGCAAAGTTAGACGTGATTTTAGAATAATCACAGATGAATTATCAAGTGTTCCGCGACAGTTTCACGGGTGACATCAAACATTCGGTGATCTTCGATTTGTTACCCAAAATCTCTATATAAGAAAACAAATCAAGAGAGTTTGGCAGAGTTGAAGGCAGCTTTCAAAACAGGTGCGTCAAAAGGTTCCGAGGCCCCGACCCGTCCTACCTAGTCTGCTATGACAGGCGTGTGTCAACAGCCAGCTCTTACCCACACCGTCGTCACCACCAAGAGGAAGGGAGAAGAACGTAACTAAAATGAACTTTTCGAATTGCAACGATCATAGCCCTAAGTGAATAATAAACGACTGCTATATTTTCTTCCCTTATCTTGGAGTTTGAGTATTTCTTTTTCTGCGGACTTCTTTCTTTACAGCACAACACGTTGGTCCTATGTTACATTCGTTCGAATATAAACATATGGTAAAAGAAAATATTCGGAAGAATGTATTTATTTATACATAATATTCTTCCGTACTTTATTTTTTCTTCAACCATCTCCAGGTCGATGTTAGGATGCAATGTAAAAATGAATTATTCAAATACTATTTTCCAAGGAAATATTAAAACACACACACACACGCACATACACATACACACACACACACACACACATGCAAATACACACACACATATATATATATATATATATATATATATATAAAGAGCGAGAGAGATGACAGTGGCAAACGTGCAGACTGCAATATCGTATCAAGTCAATTTGAACTCTTATCGAGCTATTACATTCACTTGTAGACAAAAAAACCTTAGGGAAAGGTATGAACTAACTTATGCCGCAGCGATTGCTTGAATAGAACAACCCAAATGGCCCAAAAGATCTGGGTTCAATCCCAGGTCGAGTCATACCAAAGACTCAAAAAATGGTACTTTATACTATCTTGCTTAATACTCAGCGTTATAAGGTACGTATCAAGGATAAAGGGGAGCAATCAAGGGAAAGGAATAGGGCCCTCCCCTACACCTCAGTGTAGTAGCTATCGAAAAGGGAGCCTTCGGGTTACCCTCGACTAGGGTCGCCAACTTTACTTTATTCTTCTAGAAGGGTAGCTTTCTCATTACCTAAAGTACAAAGTTTGATATAATATTAAGCAAAGAAACCAAAATAAACGCACTTGATTGAATGGAAAACTTTTCTGATTTTCTCTACTGTCTATGAACAAATAATGATGTCTCATTCTTAAAATATTTTTCTTGAATAGTCGATTTTCTCCACAAAACTCAGTGCCATGTTGATGAATAACGTTAGAGCTTCGCCACGGTATATTTGTGTGAGAGTTTTCCCCCCAGCATTAACCGATGGTTTCTCACTGAAGTTTGAGTGACAGCAAGTCTTCTCAAATTTCCAGGACTCTTCTCAGTATTTTGGCCGAACTTAATAAAGAAGTAGTTTAGATGGTCTCAGCTTGTCCTCTCATTTCCAAATACTCCAGTCCCTGAACAAATACATTGATGATTGTACCAAGAGCACAAACTATAATTGGTATTACCATCACCGTCATTTTGTAGGAAATGGACACGGTGACACGAGTTCAATTCCTGGACGAGACTGATTGCATATCACATAGCACTAATACCCTTGGGAAAGGTATGAATCCAATCATTTCTCCCTCCAGCTATGGGTAAATAGTAGGACAGACTGTGTTCTTCAGCCTTGGTGAAGGCAACTAGTCTAGGAAAAGGAAAACTCTGAATTCAAACCTGTTAAACTCCGCTTAAAATTGACCTTGTGTCATATCCTACCCAAGCAGAGGGGTTAGTAAATATAATTACCATCACCGTCATGCATCACAATTTTTTTCAGTTTTCTAGTAAGGTCTAAGTACTCATCCTTCTTCTCGATTTTTTCGATTCTATTCCGTGGCAAGCCAAGACAGCAAAGCCCACAATTCGGCAGTTTCTTTTTTTTTTTTTTTTTTTGTTGCTTATCACTAGGTCTAGTCGTCTGGTCGAGAATAGATGATCGGTTTGGATGACAAAATCTGAGAGAAGTTTTTGCGTCTCATTCTCCGGGACAGATTCTGGGTTGATTATATACCATTTGTATGTTATCGTCGTGGGAAATGGACACGGCGACACGAGTTCAATTCCTGGACGAGACTGACTGCATTTCACATAGCACTAATACCCTTGGGAAGACTGGGTTCTTTAGCATTGGTGAGGCAATTAGTCTAGGAGAAGGAAAACTCTAAATTCAAACCTGTTTAACTCCGCTTGAATATTGACCTTGAGTCATAACTTGCCCGAGCGGAGGGGTTAGTAAATATACATATACCATTTGTTTGTATGTTCAAAGATCAATTTGCGAGTTTTTCACTCCAGCGTTTGCGGAGGTATTTCTCTGAAGTAGTTGCAAATTGACTTAGGTCTCCAGGACTCTTCCCAGTATTCTAGCCGATATTGTTAATGCTGTTGTGTGAATGATTCTTATTTCGATTTCAAATTCCTCCAGTCTTTTCCCAAGCCTTTGAGAACCGTTTCTATGTACTCCGCCACTTTCATGCTCTACGACATTCTCAGTTCTCTCACAAAGTCCTAGTATCTGTTAATCCTTTGGCTTTTTAAAAATCTTTTCCCAGTGGTGTACCGGAAAGGCAAATTCCATTAATGCCTGGCGATATCTTTTTTTGTTGTCCCTTATGACTAGATCCGGTTTTATACTAAGGATAAATATCAAAACCATAGAGAATTCTATCCGTCTCATATTCGAGGACGAATTCTACATGTTGACAAGTTCAACTATCTCGGAAGCGGTGTCTGATCAACTGAGACAGGCATCAACACGCAACTATCAAAGTCATGGACAGCTAACGATAGTCTATCAGTCATATGAAAGTCAGAACTGACCAATAAAATAAAACGCAGTTTCTTCCAAGCAGTGTTCATGTCGATACTGCTATATGGATGCACTACATGGACGCTAACTAAACGTATGGAGAAATTTAGACAAACCAGACATGCAGGGCACTACTGAAGAAGTTTGGACGAGCTCATAAGTGATGTATTCCTGTGGACTTACATGGATTAGTTAAGACAGGATGAACGGCATACATACTCTGTGCCTATATGGGATGTAGCCCTAAATACCTACCGGAAGTAATGGACGATAGGGAGGGGTGGCAAGAGAGAGTCAGGGATATCCGTGCTGATAGCACGACATGATGATGATGGTTGATTGTTATATGGACGAATCTTAATTTTACGAACTACGTCCTTTATTGAAACCACGGATGTCGCTGTGTTCTGCTTCCGTTAGCCATAACCGGGTACAAGAGTTAAGTATTCCTGTATTGTTACTCGCCTGTAGTGAGGATTGAACCTGCAACCTCTAGATGATTGTCTCCTTCGAAGCTTAGGGAACCAACGCCTATAACCGTTACGCCATGTGCCCTGCTCTATGTGAATTTTTGGGACTTATAAACTTAATGAAGCTTCCCGAGTTCGACAAACACCTGAAGACGGCCGGAGGACATATCGGCTGAAACGTTGTGGAAATAACAAGAAAGATGAAGACAATAGTCCGAAAACCCTTAATGATAAAAGTCAACAAGCTTTGTCTCAGAAATTAAGACAACAAACACCTGAAGAAGGCCGGTGTACATATCGGCTGAAACGTTGTGGAAATAACAATAAAAATGACAACAATAATCCAAAAACCCTTAATGATAAAAATCAACCAGCTTCGTCTCAGAAATTTAGACAACTATTATTTTGTGTATTATCTTTTTTCGCTTAAATAAAATTAGTTATTATGGTTAGATTTGTGCTTTTTTTTAAGTAACGTAGTTTTATTATAATTCCTGCTATTTCTTATGCCCACAAGGGGTCTCCTCGTTTTACTTTATTCTCATATAAACCTTTTACAGCAAAAAATGAATACTTGCACTGAATATTAGAGATGGGCAGTTTTACAGATCAAACCGATTTTTTTCGGTTTCGTCTTCACACCGTGAAACCGCATCGAAGTTTTTATCCAAACGAAATCGTTCGCTTTTGTGCTATCACTGTCTAGTGATCTTATCTAAAGTAACACTAGTAATGATGGGGACTTGGGGAATACAGAACATCCTTTCATTCTCATTGCTCCCAGGTCCATTCTGGCCCGGCGTGGTAGCACCTGATAGGGCCCTATCTATGGGTTAAATAGGACTAACAGCATACTTATGCTAAACTGAATAGCTTGAAATAGAAATGTTTTTTGACAATTGGACGTTGCTTACATTGAACTGCGTGTTTATGCTAAACTGAATTATTTCAAATAGAACTGCTTTTTGACATTGAAACTGTATTGTTTGACATGGGACTCTTTTGACATGTAACTGTGTGTAAACAAAATCTGTACTTATACTAAATTGAATTAGCTGAATTAGAACTGCATAGCTCGAAAAAATGTTTTTCACAGTCAAACTGTACTTACATATAAACTTCGGGCTTATGCAAAACTGAATTATTTGAAATAGAACTGTTTTTCGACATTAAAACTGTATTTACACTTAACTGAATTGTTACTTATAATTGCTTGAATATTTTGAAATGGAAATGTTTTTGACAATTAAACTGTGTACTTATGCTAAACTGAATTGTTTGAAACTGAACTGGTTATTTGTATAAAAATGGATTTGGCGTTAAATAACCAACAAAGGTAGATATGCCATAAAACCCAACCAACCAAACCAAACTAAAGCAACACTAATTTAAAAGACTTTCAGAGTTTAATTAAGTTAAATTTAATCAACAGTTATACTATTGCAAATGGAAAAGATAGAACAAAAATATGATAAAAACATTTAATTGACTAGTTTTCGGAAATAAATGTGAACTCTTTTTGTTTACAAAAGAAATGAAGAAGACAAAAAGGAAATATGACCGATATAACACTTAGAAAACCTTCATATTGTTTTCAAATAGAAAAAAAAGGAAAATACATGATGTCTAAAATGTATTTGGTTCTGATTTTAAAAATACGTTTTGTGGCAAAATTAAGTTACCAAAAGAAGTAATAAAAATGGAAAAATAGGAAATAGATACCTTTTTCTCGTTTACGTTAAGTTTTATTTTATTCAGAAAGATTATTTAATTTTTTTCCAGCCATGTAAATA
>OY757941.1:13598550-13611050 GCA_963585895.1 Sepioteuthis lessoniana
AGAAGAAGAAAAAGAAGAAGAAGAAGAAGAAGAAGAAGAAGAAGAAGAAAAAGAAAAAGAAGAAAAAAAAGAAGAAGAAGTCTCGTTCAAACAAAACGTGATTAACGGCTTCTGCAGCGGGATATCAAAGTAATGCGAGATCAAACAACGTTTTTTTAGACGAAAAAAGGTTTTTGCCTATTCTCATTTAAAATTGATTGAACAAAATCATAAATGTTTCGGCAATATAAATATTCTACTTCCTCAAATACGATTTCTGCCTTATCAATAACGATGATTGTATCTCTTGCAGAGGGAGGAGCCCTCCTAAAATGGAGTGTTCTGTGTATGGCGAATGTTCATTTGTAAAGGAAAACTAATAGTTATCAGTCATTGTTGAATCTAAGCCTAAAATATCCTAATAATGATAAATATATTCAACCAACAATATTGAGCGTATTCCTTATTATTATTATTATTATATATATATATATATATATATATATATATATATAAATATTTGCATGCATACAAATAACACGCAAATAAACATACGTACGCGAACACACACACACACACACATATATATATATATATATATCTTTAAAGAAAAAAACAAAGACCGGTTAATTTAGGATTATAAATTTATTTCCATCCTGTTTTTTCGTTTCTGGTATCGAACTTAACATGAAAAGAAAATGAATTAGACAAATAAAACAAAAAAGTTTAAATACCGTAATTATAACTGACGGAAGAATTTTGAAAATAAAATGAAATAAAAAGGTAAATAAAAAAACGGAAATTCAATAAAACGAGTAGGTAACTCCTTAATCTCTTCCCCTTCCCACTCCACCCCACGTGGCTAGTCTGTTTTATTTATCCACTGGATCTGAAGAAGTTCTGTTATATTTTTTTTTCGTGTTTTTGGTTTACACCAGAAACGCAAAAACAAGATGGAAATAAACTTATAATCCTAAATTAACCGGTCTTTGTTTTCTTCTTTAAAGAAATATTGCCCTGTAAAAAAATTACATTGAGCTCTCCACCAGGAAAATTTAAATGTTCAGCTCCTGAATGATTTTCTTGTCCTGAAGGAATTACTCCCAACTCTGGTTTAACTGGACTGAATAATATATATATATATATATATATATATATATATATATATATATATATATATATATATATATATATTATAACCAATCAAACATATATAGTCAACAAGGGTTTTATTGAGTCCCTGTGATAATAATGATTAGTCTCATATATGCATATATATATATATATATATATATATATATATATATATATATATATAGTGAAAGAATGATAGGAAAAAGACATTTGAACGGAGTCGGATGTGCAAATACACGCAGATAAAAACAGATAGATAGATACGAACAGACTGAGATAGATAGATAGATAGATAGATAGATAGATAGATAGATAGATAGATAGATATGAATAGACTGACAGAGATAGATAGATAGATAGATAGATAGATAGATAGGAAGAAATGAGAAGACTGAGATAAATAGATTGATTGGAATATACTGGGAAAGAAAGAAAGAAAGAAAGATAGATAGATAGATAGATAGATAGATAGATAGATAGATAGATAACTTTAGAAAGGAAATCCAACAGGAAATATGAGGAAAACCATGAAGCATAAACACGTAATACTGTCGCAGAAACGTGTATCTAGCTTTCGCAATTGTCACGTACGCTCTACTGGAAAAATACACAAAAAATGTTTTAAGGTTTGATAACGTTCGGTCGGACCACCGGAAAATAAAAGCTGTTGTTGAACACAATTGATGTCCGGTGATAAAAATACTTGTGTAGCCATGTTATAGAAATGTTTTACGCGTTGATTGGCAGGTTGCAGAGGCCACAGACTCGTATTTTCTGATCACTTTTCAATTCTTTGCTCACCCTCTAACATTACCTCGCCGAATGATTTACAGCCTAATCGAAAAAAACAAAAAAAAAAAAAAAACCTGTGATAGGTTTTATATCTTAAATGCTAATCGCGGCCTTTTTTCAATTTTTTTTAATTTTTTGTGCTGAAAATAATAGAAAAAAAGAAATTAATTGAAACGATTTTCATTTTCTCTGTTTTAATTGCTTATTCTTTGTGGCTTGAGATCTATTACACTCTTTCCATGATTTAGTGAAAAGTGGACAGAGTCTATGACGGTATGGGTCGATTTCTCCGAAAACCGTTCTGATTTTTCAATATAATTTTCTCAAGCCTCTAAAATCAGGAAAACCAGTTCACATACCCTTGTAACAATATCTCGTCGTCAGAAAGCAACGTTAATATACACAAAGAAACGTTAGACTACTATTGAAAGGTTATCGATTATTTTTATCTCAGTCTTTTATTAGCACACACTGAAATGGTAAAACAATTCTATTTGACCCATAGATGGAACCTTATCAGGTACTACCATTCCAGGTAAAAGTGGACTTGGGAGTAATAGCAATGTAAAAGAACTCAACCTTGCCCAAGGCTCCAGGACTGGAGCCTATCCATTTGATTGCTAAGAATCATTTCTAGGACATTCATTGGGGGGGATCATACCCCTCTGCAGAAATATAGTGGGTGTATTCCCAAGCATTAGACAAGTAGGTTGTGACCTGGAAAGGGATGGGCTCGTTGCAGACTAAGCTCCTGAGTAAACAATGGTTGCTTTTAATACGTTTCAAAATAAGACAATAATTTTAGAAATCAATTACTCTCGATTAATTATAGACCTGGATAGGGATGGACTCACTGCGCACAATGCTCCTAAGCAGGCAATGATTGCTTTTATTACGTTTAAAAACACCACGGCCCGAGTAATTATGGACCTGGAAAGGGATGGGGTCACTGCCTACTACTCTCCTGAGAAGACAATGTTTACTTTTAAAACGTTTCAAAATAAAACAATAATTTTAGAAATCAATAACCCTCTAGTACTTATGGACCTGGATAGGGATGAGTTCACCGAACACTATGCTCCTGAGCAGGTAATGATTGCTTTTCAGACGTTTCTAAATAAAATGATAATTTTAATTTTCAATAACCCCCCAATAATTATTGACCTGGAAAGGGATGAGCTCACGGCACACTAAGCTGCTGAGCAGGCAATGATTGCTTTTAATAAATCTCACAATAAAACAATAATATTAGAAATCAGTAACCCCAAAGTAATCATGGACCTGGATAGGGATGGGCTCACGGTGCACTAAGCTCCTGAGCAGGCAAAGATTACTTTTGATACATCCCAAAATAAAACAATAATTCTAGAAATCAGTAACCCCAAAGTAATTATGGACCTGGATAGGGATGGGTTCACCGAACACTCTGCTCCTGAGCAGACAATGATTGCTTTTTAGACATTTCAAAATAAAACAATGATTTTAATTATCAATAACTCCCAAGTAATTATGGACCTGGATAGGGATGGGAAATATGAGGGTATTTCTGCTTCAAACACATTACAGGGGTAGTATCCCTACAACCAACTCAGATTACGAGACAGGTGAGAGAGAGATTAGCCCTAATCCTACTCCGGAATAATCAAATTTCGACATGGACTTAAAATCAAATACACGAAGTATTTTAAAAGAATTTATACATGTTTTGTACCTGAAAAAATTGCGCGTGGGTATAGTTTCTACTAGCAAACATATGCCCTCCTCGCCGGGTTGAAGTATTGAGGTTTTTATTGTCATGAAATACATTGAATTAGAAAGCCGAAAGAAACAAGAAATTAACACCTATACACATTTTTTTTTAAATTTTTATAGATTTCTATACAAATTAATATTCGATTGAACGGAATATACTGTCTGATTTTAGTATGAAATGAGTAAATTCTATTCAAAGATTTTTTTTTAAGTAGCTGTAAGAAAATCCCATTCTAAAAATTAAAGTGTCATCTTTGTTAATTTTCTGTCACCTTTTTCATTTGCCTAGTCTGCTTAATACACTGACTGCATCTCTGCAGAGAGTTAAGATACTCCTAATGAGTGTCCAGTGGCCCAGTCGGCTGGCGCTGCTTAATACACTGACTGCATCTCTGCAGAGAATTAAGATACTCCTAATGAGTGTCCTGTGGCCCAGTCGGCTGGCGCTGCTTAATACACTGACTGCATCTCTGCAGAGAATTAAGATACTCCTAATGAGTGTCCTGTGGCCCAGTCGGCTGGCGCTGCTTAATACACTGACTGCATCTCTGCAGAGAGTTAAGATACTCCTAATGAGTGTCCTGTGGCCCAGTCGGCTGGCGCTGCTTAATACACTGACTGCATCTCTGCAGAGAATTAAGATACTCCTAATGAGTGTCCTGTGGCCCAGTCGGCTGGCGCTGCTTAATACACTGACTGCATCTCTGCAGAGAGTTAAGATACTCCTAATGAGTGTCCTGTGGCCCAGTCGGCTGGCGCTGCTTAATACACTGACTGCATCTCTGCAGAGAGTTAAGATACTCCTAATGAGTGTCCTGTGGCCCAGTCGGCTGGCGCTGCTTAATACACTGACTGCATCTCTGCAGAGAGTTAAGATACTCCTAATGAGTGTCCTGTGGCCCAGTCGGCTGGCGCTGCTTAATACACTGACTGCATCCCTGCAGAGAATTAAGATACTCCTAATGAGTGTCCTGTGGCCCAGTCGGCTGGCGCTGCTTAATACACTGACTGCATCCCTGCAGAGAGTTAAGATACTCCTAATGAGTGTCCTGTGGCCCAGTCGGCTGGCGCTGCTTAATACACTGACTGCATCTCTGCAGAGAGTTAAGATACTCCTAATGAGTGTCCTGTGGCCCAGTCGGCTGGCACTGCTTAATACACTGACTGCATCCCTGCAGAGAGTTAAGATACTCCTAATGAGTGTCCTGTGGCCCAGTCCGCTGAGGCTGTAGAATACATTGACTGAATCTCTGCAGAGACGTAAGACCTACTCTACAATTTTTCTGGATATGACTCGAAACAAATTGATGGTGAAGCTACAGTAATGCTGGAGTTATGGAGAATGAAGTGTATCCTATTATTGCCATCACTCCCAAGTAAACTCTTGCCTGGAGTAGTAGCACCTGATAGGGTCCTATCTATGAATCCACTAAAACTAAACGGTGTACTTATGGTAGATTGAGTTGCTTGAAATTGAAGCGTTTTGACATCTAAACTGCATATTTAAGCTAAACAGAATTTTTGAAATGGAACTGTTTTTATGCTAAACTGAATTATTTGAAATAGAACTGTTTCGACAATTAACTGTGTAAGCAAATAACTATATTGATACAAAAATGAATTGTTTAAAGTAGTATTTTTTGGCTAAACTGAATAGCTTGTAATAGAAATGTTTTTGACAATTCAACTGCGTACTTATGCTAAACTGAATTCTTTGAAATAGAACTATCTATATGTATAAAAATGGATTTGGCATTAAATAACTCCAAAGGATGATATGCCATTAAACCTAAACAAATAAAGACAAAAGGATCATTTTTCAGAATTTGATTTTGGAAGTTTTATGCCCCTAATCATGAACAGGAAAAAAAAGTGATGCATTCACTTTTTAGCATGAGTTCAAACTAATACATAAACCGCTATAATTATCTGCAGAGCATACACTGAAGGATCAGACCGCATGGTGCTGGAGGTGCCCGTAGTGTAATGGTTATCGTCGTAGGAAATGGACACGGCGATACGAGTTCAAATCCAGGACGAAACTGATAGCATTTCACATAGCACTAATACCCTTGGGAAAGGTATGAATCCAATTATTCTCCCTCCAGCTATGGGTAAATAGTAGGGCAGACTAGGTTCTTCAGCCTTGGTGAGGCAACTAGTCTAGGAGAAGGAAAACTCTGAATTCAAACTTGTTTAACACCGCTTAAAAAAATTGACCTTGTGTCATATCCAGCCCGAGCGGTGGGGTTGGGTGAATAGGAGGACAGTGTGGTGCTGATCTAAGACGTCCCACGGTGGGATACCATATTTACCAGTCTGTCCTACTATTTAACCATAGCTGGAGGGAGAATAGTTGGATTCTTATCTTTCCTAAGTGTATTAGTGCTATGTGAAAAGCTATCAGTCTCATCCAGGATTTGAACTCGTGTCACCGTGTCCATTTCCTACGACGATAACTATTACACCACGGGCACCTCTACGGTGAGAATACAAATCTTGATGATCAAGAAGGTAGGAATCCATGTTAATTCAAACAACATCAGACTGGCACCGATAACTCGAAAGAGATCACGTGGGCGGATTAAGGCTTATGATATGGGACAAGGTCAAGGTCCTATTGTGCCATTACAGTCATGCACCGGAAGAGAGTAACCTCTGAACTGCATGACAGTTATTTCCGCTTGATGACGATTAAAACATTCGATTTCAAAGATCCAGTGGGCGATCGTGTGGGCGTTGAGTTATTATTTAACTCAGTTGAGTTTGGGTCCCAGAGCAGTTGCTAGCAGAATTCCAGACAGTAGAGACCAGATGTGGTAAGGAAGGCCACACCTGACCGAGGGGGCACTCGGAAAAACCCCGATGCAGTTGCCAGCAGACTCCCAGAGGGTTAGAGACGAGATGTAGTAGGGAAGGCCACACCCGACCGAGGGGGACCTCGGAAAACCCCCGATGCAGTTGCCAGCAGACTCCCAGAGGGTTAGAGACGAGATGTGGTAGGGAAGGCCAAACCCGACCGAGGGGGGCCTCGGAAACCCCCGATGCAGTTGCCAGCAGAATTCCAGACAGCCAGAGACCAGATGTGGTAGGGAAGGCCACACCCGACCGATGGGGCCCTCGGAAAAGCCCCGATGGAGTGGACCCTAAGACCACTGGTTGAGCATCTAAGAGAACAAGAAAGACACAACGTGACGTTCATAACAGTGGGGTCAAAATATGAAGTTTACGTTCGGTCTCCAGCATCCTCTCACATGCAAACCCTTAAACAACCCTTTCAAACCCTTGCAATAAAGTGAGAGGTGAATATTTTTCTAAAGAAGTCTTCATGCGTCCTTCATTCCTGCGTTTTCCTTCCTGCATCGTTTATTCATGCGTCTGTCTTTGATGTTGTGTCGTTGTGATGCTGAATTATGATGTAGATGACTATACAACATTTTCTACCTTCACCATATTTTCCAGATTTCTCAACGACCGACAACAATTTTTTAAAATGTGCGTACTTTTTTACGGAAAAGGCATTCAATTCTAAACAAGAAGTAAAAAAAGCATTTAAAGATTTCTTGGAATCAAAACCTTTAAAGTTTTATTGTACAGTCGTAAATAATCTTGATAATTGATGGCCGACATGCATAGATGTTTAGGGATCCCATTTTGGTTGATTAAAACACGGTCAAAATTAAATTAGTTATCTACCTTCATCAGTAGTTAACTTTGTAAGATTTGCAAATATTTGTTAGTTTGAAAAATGCTGTCTAATTTTAGCAAAAATTGCTCAAATTCAGTCCTATTATTTTATTCGTTGAAGTATAATAAAAACAGTGACATATTTTTTACATTTCTATCACTTCTTTCCGGATAGCATTTTGAAGTTTAACTTTCCCTTATCATGAACATGAAATAATAAGTGACGTGTTTGGTCATAATTTTGTTTAATGTTTACATGTTGCCAGGATGTTACAGGAAACCTCACTGATTTGGGGTATGAGACGTCCTCAATTACCGTATTGTCGTGATGTCTCATCTACAATATCCAAACAGAGATAAATATATTCAATCAAATATATTGAGCGTATTCTTTATATATATATATGTGTGTGTGTGTGTGTGTGTGTGCGCGCGCGCGCGTGTGTGTGTAATTGAATGCATACAAAGAAAATCGCAAATAAACACCCCCCCCATTCACACACACACACACACACATATATATATATATATATATTAAAACCCACCAAACACAGTCAACAGGGGTTTTATTGAGTGCGCGTGATATTAAGATTATATATATATATATATATATACAGCGAGATAATGATAGCAAAGAGACATTTGAACGGGGTCCGATGTGCAAATACACGAAGATAAAGAGATAGATAGATAGATAGATAACTTTAGAAGGGGAAATACAACAGGAAATATGAGGACTAGATTTGGAAGTGGCGGCAACACCCCACAAGACACCAACTGTACGGCCACCTGCCCCCTATCACGAAAACTATTCAAGTTAGACAAACCAGACATGCAGGACACTGCTGGAGAAGCAGGGATGAACTCATAAGAGATTTACTCTTATGGACCCCCACATATGGCCGTGCAAAAGCAGGACGACCAGCACGAACATACATTCAGCAGCTATGTGAGGATACGGGATGTTGTCTTGAAGACCTACCTAGGGCGATGAATGATAGGGAGGAGTGGCGAGAGAGGGTCAGGGATATCCGTGCTACCAGCGCGATATGATGATGATGATATGTCCCTCATCATGAACATGAAAAGATAATTGATGTGTTTAGTCATTATTTTGTTTCACGAAAATTCTTGGCTACATCTTGCCAGGATGATACAGGAGTAGCTCACTGATTTGGAATATGTGACTTTTCCTCATTCACCTAATTGTCGTGATGTATCATCTGCCGAATACTATTTTTTCAAGTAACAAAACACTATTTTGTTACATACCCATGATACGGATATTTGAAATAGACATAGGGAATCTAAAAACACAAAACTTTACGAAATTGGTTCCGGTACGAAACTTTTGATTACCTTTGAGTTAAAGGCTTTTAAACATGAGGAGAGAGAGACACAATCTTTCTATGCTGACTGCTTTTACATCGTCAGCTCTCAACCCAACCAACGCGCGGCGCCCGTAGCGCACAAAGTCGTCTGGTCTCGCCCAGCTCTGAAAGTCAACCATCTTCCTCCGAGGCTGGGAGAACTCACTGCTTTTTCTCAAATCTCAGCCCGAGCTTCCGGTGCATGACGTCACCCAAATACCCTGGTTTCAATTCCTATCAGGGATTTTTATTTTGACATCTCTGAATGACACATCCTCTCCGCACGCGCGTGAACACCTGCTTTAATGTTGCACCTAACTAACCCATGCGCTAAGCGAAAGGTTCTCAGCCTAACCAAACCGAAAGGCAAGATATATAAAACGAAATCCCACGGCCATTATATAACATTTTACATCCCGTTCCAGTGAAGAAGTAGAGACTGCGTTTGAAGATGTTTTGGCATAAAAAAAATTGTGAGTTTTATCGAACAGGCTTAAATAACGCAAATAATCGATGGCAGAAATGTATTCACGTTCAGGGATCAATATTGTGGCTGATTAAATCACAGTTTAAATTCAATAAATAAGCAACATAATTTTATTCCAAAAACAGACATTATTTTCCGAACAACCTAATCATAAATATATTCAACTAATCCGAAACACTTGGACTAAAACCAGAAAATTGAACAATTTGCACAATCGCTCTTCTAATCATTCCCGACTTTCATTGCTACATTTTACTAATATTACTAATTAAACTAGACAGCAAAGAATAGAAATACACATTTATTTTGCTGATTGATTTTTTTTTTACGATTTCATCATGATGTCACGCTGCCAGCATGGATCTCCTTGACCCTCTCTCGCCATCTGTCTCTATCATCCATCTCTTTCGGAATGGCTACCAGGCTATAACCATTATGGGCATAGAGCTGTTGTTGTATAGGTTCTAGCTGGTCATCCGGCCTTTGCTCGTCTATGTGAAGGGGTCCACAGGAGTATATCACTGATGAGTTCGCCCTTACTTCTCCTGCAGAAATCTGCATGTATGGTTCGTCTGACTACGATAGTTTTTGTTATGGGTGGTAGGTGGCCGTACCACTGTTTTTTATGGGATGTCGCAGCATTCTTGTAAAATTGCTGTCAACATTTTTCTCCATACGTTTAGTAAGAGTCCATATAGAGTATCCATATAGCAGTATCGGCACAGAATTTCGCTGATATTTATTAGAATAAGATTAATGAATAAGAAATCCATAAAACCGAGAAAGTATTTATTAAAATGATTTTTTTTAAGATCGATGTACATACTAGTATTGCCTTACCATGTAAATCGCTATTAGGCTGAATGCATAAATGCAATCGCATGCTATTACTGTGTTGATGAGGCAAAACGAATTATTAATTGAAAAACAATTGTATTGATTGCTCAGATTTAAATAACATATTGATATACAACCGCTGGGTCTTGACAAATAACGATGAACACGTTTATACAAAGAGATAACTTTTATTTTTGTTCTTCGACGGTGATTCTTGTGTGAAGCAGGAGAGCAATCAGAGAGAGTTCGTGCACACAAAGAGCTGTCTGGAGTCGGAACAGCCAGCGGGAATTGACTTCAGCAAAAATTCTAGATCTTATATAGTCTTCAAACTCCCATGTGACCCAGTCAAAATACTTGTTTTTCATTGTTCAGGGCTTACACCGACGCAATACTTGCTTTTCCCTGGTCAGAGTTTACACACATGCATTGCTTGTTTTCCGGCAATCCCTTTGTTGATTTTATCCATGGCCGGATGTATCTGTCAACAACATCCTCCGGGTTCATCACAGGTCAAGGTGATATATTACAAAACGCGGTGCCCAGTGTTTGTCTTTTGAGTTGAAGAACTCCTCCACTGAAGTCTCCACCTCTTCCTGAACCATGAATCAGAACAAGAAAAAATCCTATTCAGCTATGTCATACATATATATATATATATATATATATAAAGTCATTATATCCCGATTGCGTATTGGTCATACAAGGCTTACTCACCCTTTCATACTGAAACCGGAACCACAACCACAGCGTTTGATCTGTCAGACAACTTGCACGGTTAAACGCATTCTTATAGAATGCAGAGCTTTCGCTGTCATCAGAAAGCGATTTTTCAAAGTGACTAGTTTCACCGAATTGTTTGAAAACGTCAAAATATATGACGTTCTGTCTTTCTTGTGAGAGACAGGATTGTACGAAAAAATATGACGAATTAAAACTGGTTAATTATTTCAAATTAAATCCTGCCCATAGAAAAATTTACCTACTAAGTATTGTTTCAGAGATCCTTGGTTGAACACCAGAATTTGGTGTTTAATAAATTACAAAGCTTAATGCACTATAAAACCCAAACAACCAACCAGCAGCTGTCTCAACTTATTTCGATTCCTGGAATTTATTTCCCAGACAGTCACATACGCAAATATAGCAAAATTTTGAGTCACACTTGTAGATCAGATAAATTCGTCCTTTTTCTAAGATCAATGTTTTTTTTCTCAATGCCTGTGGAAGAGAAATATTTATTTGCGGATCAAATCATGTTATTTTCTGATTATTTCTAGCTTGATCAATGATCGTGCTGTTTAGCAGGTTTGTATCAACATCTACATCGATTAAATTTAACCCCTGTCAACTACTTCCTTCCCTTGCTCGCAGCGACCAGAACGTGAACGTTATATAATTTCCATTTCCTAAAATCTCTATCTTTACAAGTGTGCAAGGAAGATAAGAATTGCCTCGGAAATCGTCAAGAATCTGCTTTTGCCCGAAAATGATCTTCGGGTTGTCTTTACAGCGTCACATGAGCTTGAAAAATTCATTGGACTTTTGATAATAGGTGAAAGAGAGGATATAAGACTTTTCCCCACTCAACAAGGTCCATTATTATTATTATTATTAGTAGTAGTAGTAGTAGTAGTATATCCGGTTATGAGTTATATAAAAATAAACTGTTTATTTATGCCTAATTGATTTGTTTAAAATAGTGTTCGCCAATGGTCCAGGAGACCTGGGTTCAATCCCAGGTCGAGTCATACCAAAGAATAAAAAATTGATACTTAATGCTGCCTTGCTTAACACTCAACATTATAAGGTAGGGATCCAGGGTAAAGTCTCGTAATTCAGGGAAAGGAGTAGCACCCTTCCCTACACTTTGGTGTAGTAGCAATAGAAAAGGAAACCTTCGGGTCACCCTCGATTAAGGTCACCAGCTTTACTGACTTATATGGATAAAATAGATTTGGTATTAGATAACATACCATAATTGATATGACACAAAATAAAACCAAACAAAACCAATCGTGCCTTTTAATACTAGTTGTTAGTATATTGTATGTTCATAGAACAATATGAGTATTGCTCTCGCTGTTGGGATGTGTTTCTGTATTCTCTCGTTTAATTACTATTTGTAGGAACGATTGGCTATTATAATCAGTAATTACATTATTTTCCGTATTGTTGGTCGACATCGTACTCACACACACACACACACACACACCAGCCGAGTCGATTGGGACAGAAGAATACACTAACTGCCCCTCTGCTGAAAGGTAAGACCCCCCACACACAAAGATAGTCCTGATATGACGGCTCCTTGACTCTGTCATATGGAAAAGAACTACGAAATACAATTTTTTCGGCTAAATTCGATCGCCACAATGGTTGGTTATTTGGGTATTATGGCATATCAACCTTTGTAGGTTATTTAACGCCAAATCCATTTTTATGCAAATAGTTCAGTTTCA
>OY757941.1:13616050-13621050 GCA_963585895.1 Sepioteuthis lessoniana
ATTATTACAAGCGTTCACAAATCCTATGTTCTTGTCTACTAATAGTCTCTCTATTTTATATACTTTTTCCTGAGAATATATCTCTATTTCCTCTCATATCGTGGTTTGTCCTTTTTTTCAATATTACAAGCGTTCACTAACCGGAACGCAACAATCCTCCACTCACGCTTTTCCTTAAAAAGTTCTTTTTCTGAAAAATATTTCTTTGCTCTGTATAAAAAACAAAAAAAAAATCGGTTTCGGCGTTAAGCAAATCATAGATTATTTGTCATTTCTTTCTTTTATCTCTCTCTCTCTCTCTCTCTCTCTCTCTCTCTCTCTCTCTCTCTCTCCCATATTTGGCTGAATTCAAATTTTTAAAAATGCTTGAATAAAAGTTACATTTTTCGCGTTTTTATAAAAAATTGCTAATCAAACAAAAGAAACATTTTAAAAGTTAATATATATTTTACATACATATCCTCTCTCTCTCTATATATATATTTCTCCCAACCTCTTTCTCCTGTCTTTCATCTATATCCCCTCTTTCTCCTCTCTCATTCCTCCCTTTTTCTTCCCTCTATTCCTCTCTGTCTCTGTCTCATTCTTTTCTGCTCTCCCTCTTCAATTCTCCCCCGTCTCCTTCCCTCTCTCTCCCCTCTCTTCCTCTATCTCACCCTCTCTCTCTCCCTTCTCTCCCACTGTCTTTCCCCTGTATTTTCTCCTTCCTTTCGCTCTCTAGTCTCTTCACCTCTCTACATCTCTCTCCCCTAAATATGAAACCGTAGAAGTCCAGAAACCAGGACACCTAACAGATAGTATTAGGTATCATTTATAACCAAACACTACAACACAGAATCTCTCAAACAAAAAATATGAAAATGTAGAAATCCAATATCTGTACTACCAACAGATAATATTAGGTATTATCTAGCACCAGACTCTAGCATTTAACCTCTCGAACCAAAAATATGAGAACGTAGAAGTCCAGAAATGAGGACACCAGAGAAGTAGTATTTGATTTCCTTTATTACCAAACTCTACAACACTGAAACTCTCAAACAAAAAATATGAAAATGAAAATGTCCAGAAATCAGTAAAACTAAAAGAAAGTATTAGGTATTATTTAGAACCAAATTCTAGCATTGAAACTCTCTAACCAAAATAGGAATATATAAAAGTCTAGAAATCAGGACACCTAACAGACAGTATTAGGTATTAATTTGAACCAAACTCTGGCATTGAAACTCTCTAACCAAAATAGGAATATCTAGAAGTCTAGAAATCAGGACAACAAACAGATAGTATTAGGTATTATTTAGAACCAAACTCTGGCATTGAAATTCTCTAACCAAAATAGGAATATGTAGAAGTCTAGAAATCAGGAAACCAAACAGATAGTATTAGGTATTATTTAGAACCAAACTCCGACATTGAAACACTCTAACCCAAATATGAATATGTAGAAGTCTAGAAATCAGATAGTATTAGGTATTATTTTGAACCGAACTCTAGCATTGAAACTATCTTACTAAAATATGAATATGTAGACATCTAGAAATCAAGACATCTAACAGATAGTATTAGGTATTATTTATTACCAAACTAGCATTGACATTCTCTAACCAAAATATGAATATGTAGACGTCTCGAAATCAGGACACCTAACTGATATTATAAGGTATTATTTAGCACCCATCTAGCATTAAAAGTCTCAACCAAAAAATATGAATTTTCAGCAGTCAAAAAATTAAGACACCTTTTGTAAATATTTCTGAAATCTTCCACTTCATACAAAGCCATGATTTTATTTTCATTTCAGATCTGTGAATTCATGATCATCATCATCATGTCATTCTGCTACCACGGATATCCCTGACCCTCTTTCGCCACTTCTCCCTATCGTTCATCGCCTCCGGCAGGTCTTCAGCACTACATCCCGTATCCTCACAGAGCTACTGTATGTATGTTCGAGCTGGTCGTCCTGCTTTTGCACAGTCCTATGTCGGTATCCATAGGAGTACATCACTTATGAGGTCGTCCCTGCTTCTTCAGCAGTGTCCAGCATGTTTAGTTCGTCTAACTTGGATAGTTTTCGTGATGGGAAGCAGGTGGCCGTATAGTTGGTACCGTAAAAAGATCTCTGAATTAATTTGTCATAATTGCAACGATTTAAAATAATGTTGTTTTTTTTTAAAGTCGCTGTATTTTTGATAAACACTATCCGTTTGCAGCTGAAAATTTGATTCTATTTTACAACTCACATCTTCCGAGTTGATTCGTATCTCTCCTGATCTATCAATCAATTCACATGCCTTTAATGCATAGCTTGATTAGGAAGAATAGGAAACCGTTTTTTATCAGCAAAAACTTATATTTCTTTTTCGATTTATTGTTTGGATCTAACAGATAATTTGCAAATACTGTCAAGACGTACAAAAGTGTATTTTTCTGCACTTCTCCTCTGCCAGCAACGAAAAACAAACGTATTTCCGCATGGTTTGTGATGTGTTATAACCTTAAGATATAAATTGTAAAAAATCAGGGGATTGTGATGTTTACGGCTAAATATCCTCAAGTCGTAAAGGAATTAAAGAATTGAAAATAAAAATGGTCGTAAGTGGAATGACTTTTAAAGCAAGAGGGAAACAAGGATACACTGTCAATAGAACAAAGGATAAATGGCATACATAACAATAACTGAAAGGTGAAATGAGTACAAATACTTTGGAATCAGGTATGGCAGATCACTTATCTATCATAACCCTTCATCACCGGCATGATATGACACATGTTCAATTTTAAAGTTAAGTCTACAGAGAGAAAGAGAGAGAAAAGAAAGAAAGAAAGAGAGAGAGAGAGAGAGAGAGAGAGAGAGAAAATATTATATAATTGCGGAAGGATTCTTTTTATATTATCATTTTTCGTTGGGTATATCTTATCATTCGGTTTGGTTAGGCTTTGAACTATTCGGTTTAGTGCAAGTGCAGATGCACACATTGAGTGCATGTCAAGCTCGCGCACGGAGGATGTGACAATCACAAATGTCATAATAAAAACCCCAGATATGAAATGAGACTGGGTTGTCAATGACGTCATGTCCGAAAGCGAGGGGCTGGGAATTTTGGTGATTTTTGAAAAAAGCAATTAGTTGAGATTTGACGCTGGACGAGGCGAGTTGAGATTCGGACCTGGGCGAGGCCAGTCGAGTTGTGGTTTACGGGATGCGCTGCGCGTTTGTTGGGTCAGTGAGCTGAGATTCTGAGTCTGAGGCGAGAGTTCAGCTGGGGAGTTGACTGAAGGATGATGTAGGAAGAGTCAGCATAGTAAAAATTGTGTCTTTCTCTCTCCTCGTGTTGAAAAAACTGAAAGTCAAAAAAGTTAATAAACGTTTCGTACCTGAACTAAAGAAAGTCGTCAGTGTTTCTGGATTTCAATACATGTGAACGCTTTACAGATCAGTATATTTTACATATTTTTATCTTGAATAAGCTACAAAAAGAAAGATGATGATAATGGTGTTTAAAGGCCTTTGTCAGTTCTATTTCAACCAATTCAGTTTAGCATTTAAAACAGTTCTATTTCAAACAATTCAGTTTAGCATAAATTCGCAATTTAAATGTATGTACCCAGTTAAATTATCAAAAAATATTTCTATTCTAGCAGCTCAGTTTAGTCAGACAGTTTTAATTCAACAATTCAGTTTAGTATAAGAATAGTTTTTGTCCACACACAGTTAAATATCAAAACAGTTCAATTTCAAGTCATTTATTTTTGCGTAAGTATGCAGTTTAGTTCTCTTTGACCCATAGATATGGCCCAATCAAATGTTACGACTTCAGGTTTGAGGGAAGGGGTGTTCCGCATTCCCCAAAACTCCAGTATCACTGGAACCTTACCATCAGATTGTTTAATGTCATATGCTGGACACTCGTTGGCTGAGTCTTACCCCTTTGTGTTATATAGCTATTTACACGTTCATTCAGCATCACAACGACACCATAATTAAGACGCATGAAGGAAGGAAGACGCAAGAAGAATTAAGATGCAGGAAGGAAGACACGAGAAGACTTCTTTAGAAAAATATTCACCTCTCACTTTATTGCAAGGGTTCGAAAGGGTTGTTGAAGGGTTGCATGCGAGAGGATGCTGGAGACCGAACATAAACTTCATATTTTGACCCCACTCTTATGACCGTCACGTTGTGTCTTTCTTGTTCTCTTAGATGCTCAACCAGAGGTCTTGGGGTCCACTCCATCGGGGCTTTTCCGAGGACCCCCTCGGTCGGGTGTGGCCTTCCCTACCACATCTGGTCTCTACTGTCTGGAACTCAACTGGCAACTGCTTCGGGGGTTTTCTGAGTGCCCCCTCGGTCGGGTGTGGCCTTCCCTACCACATCTGGTCTCTACTGTCTGGAATTCGACTGGCAACTGCTCTGGGACCCAAACTCAACTGAGTTAAATAATAACTCAACGCCCACACGATCGCCTACTGGATCTTTGAAATCGAATGTTTAATCTTCATCAAGCGGAAATAACTGTCATGCAGTTCAGAGGTTACTCTCTTCCGGTGCATGACTGTAATGGCAGAATGGGACCTTGACCTTGTCCCATATCATAAGCCTTAATCCGCCCACGTGATCTCTTTCGATTACTGGCCGTTGGAATGTGTCACTTCCTTCCGGTGTATTACCTTGGAATAGCATTTTTAGGCCGGGGCGAGGGGTCAAAATATAACATTTGCAGTGATGCAGTCTGTGAATTCTACTGTCCCAGCCGATTGGACAATCCAATGTTGAATAAGCAATTATACATATAATTATATGGTAGTAAAAAAAATATTTCAGGTGCCGTAATTTTTTGCGTATAACGCTCACTCATGTATAATACTTACCCCTAACTTTGGACTAGGAATTCCTGGAAAAGATTAATCTATCTAATTCACACGAACTTTTCCGAAAAACCATGGAACACGAAAGTGACAATTGTGCCAATCGTGATTGGAGCTTTTGGTACAATAAC